>OW029941.1:5422500-5435000 GCA_932305915.1 Agriopis marginaria
GGCCGGTCGGTGCACCCGCCGGTCTACACGCCGCGAGCGGCGCGAAGACTCCCGGGGGGCACTTAGACCGACATCGAACGGGTCGCGATGTATTACTAAGGGAGAAGTGCACGCCGTCCCCGGACGCCAGCGACGCGGGCAGTGCCCACGGCCGAGGCCGAAGACATCGAACCTGCGCCGTTGCGCCGAGGAGTGACGATGAATCTCCCCGTTCGTTCATTCGAGTTTCGCAGGTTTACCCCTGGACGGTTTCACGTACTGTTGAACTCTCTCTTCAAAGTTCTTTTCAACTTTCCCTCACGGTACTTGTTCGCTATCGGTCTCGCGGTAATATTTAGCCTTAGATGGAGTTTACCACCCACTTAGGGCTGCACTCTCAAGCAACCCGACTCTGAGGAGAGTCCCTCTCGCCGCCGTCCTCCGTCGCTACGGGCCTGGCACCCTCTACGGGAAAACGGCCCCGTTCAAGACGAACTTGGACAGGAGGAGACGACGACGAGAAAACGGAACCTCCCGAACACCACATCTCCCGCCGCCGTGATAACGGCGGGATTCAGTGCTGGGCTATTTCCTGTTCGCTCGCCGCTACTAAGGAAATCCTGGTTAGTTTCTTTTCCTCCGCTTACTAATATGCTTAAATTCGGCGGGTAATCCTCCCTGATCTGAGGCCAACGTTATAAATCGGAGGCAGACACGATATCCGTCGGCGCTACGACGCCGTGCAATCACAACGTGACTACGCGGCGAGGTCGCGCCCTTCGGACGTCGAGTCCGCCTACCCTCGAGGGCAGGGGGCGCAACTCGCTCGTGTCGGTCGCTCGCGAAGCGCGCACACATCTCTTGTTCAAAGCGTGTGGCGCGACGCGCGCGCGCTGCCGTCTTCGCACGTCTGCAATTAAGCAGCCGCGATCGGACGGTGACACGTGCGTGCGTTGTGCACCCTCATCTCTAATGAATATTTTTAAACGGACCACGCGACGGAACGTTCCACTTGTGAATTGTTCACACGTCGAACGCGTAACCCGACCGCGCGGAACCGTCAAATGCGCGCGTTTCGCGTGGCGAGACGCGCGCAGTGTGGTTTTTGTTATTATGCAGCCGGCCCTCAGACAGGAGTGGTCCTGGATGTGTCTCCATGGACCGCAATGTGCGTTCGAAATGTCGATGTTCAAATGTGTCCTGCAGTTCACACTATGACGCGCAGTTAACTGCGTTCTTCATCGACCCGCGAGCCAAGTGATCCACCGTCCAGGGTAATAGTTTTCAAACATATATACCCTTTGTAATATTTATAATAAAAATTTAAAAAATAAAATCTTAGAACGAAAGAAAGAAACGCGATATCACGCATCTCTCCTCTCACTCTAAACCGTTTTGTTCACATTTGTTATGTTGACGAACGCGCGCACGGACTGGCACGACTCAGATTACGGATTTCTAATCGTCAAAGTCGAAATCGTCGTGCGCGCGACGCGACAACGAACGACGCGGCGTCGACGGCGGCCGCCGCTTCGCGAGAAACTCGCTCGCAGCGACCGCAGTCATCGCGGTCGTGTCGTCGTCTCTCTCACTTGGATGGTTATAACTTTGTATTTTTATGTATTAAATACACGTTAATGATCCTTCCGCAGGTTCCCCTACGGAAACCTTGTTACGACTTTTACTTCCTCTAAATGATCAAGTTTGGTCAACTTCCCAGCGACGCCGACGGCCGTGAAGCCACCGCGTGTCAGTCCGAAGACCTCACTAAATCATTCAATCGGTAGTAGCGACGGGCGGTGTGTACAAAGGGCAGGGACGTAATCAACGCGAGCTTATGACTCGCGCTTACTAGGAATTCCTCGTTTATGGGGGATAATTGCAAACCCCAATCCCCAGCACGAAGGAGTTTCAACGGGTTGCCCGGGCCTCTAGGCCAGGGAGAACATGTTGATTCCTTCAGTGTAGCGCGCGTGCGGCCCAGGACATCTAAGGGCATCACAGACCTGTTATTGCTCAATCTCGTGCGGCTCGAAGCCGCCGGTCCCTCTAAGAAGAATTTTAATACGTCGCCAGTGAGTTGCGTGACCGAAGTAACGCACACCGAAATGACGACGCCTATTTAGCAGGCTAGAGTCTCGTTCGTTACCGGAATTAACCAGACAAATCGCTCCACCAACTAAGAACGGCCATGCACCACCACCCACCGAATCAAGAAAGAGCTGTTAATCTGTCAATCCTTCCGGTGTCCGGGCCTGGTGAGATTTCCCGTGTTGAGTCAAATTAAGCCGCAGGCTCCACTCCTGGTGGTGCCCTTCCGTCAATTCCTTTAAGTTTCAGCTTTGCAACCATACTCCCCCCGGAGTCCAAAATCTTTGGTTTCCCGGAAGCCGCCCGCCGAGCCATTGTAGTAACGTCGGCGGATTGCTAGACGACATATTTACGGTTAGAACTAGGGCGGTATCTAATCGCCTTCGAACCTCTAACTTTCGTTCTTGATTGATGAAAACACCTTTGGCAAATGCTTTCGCTGATGTTCGTCTTGCGACGATCCAAGAATTTCACCTCTAACGTCGCAATACGAATGCCCCCAGTTATCCCTATTAATCATTACCTCGGAGTTCTGAAAACCAACAAAATAGAACCGAGATCATATTCTATTATTCCATGCACGAAATATTCAAGCAGCATTTTGAGCCCGCTTTGAGCACTCTAATTTGTTCAAAGTAAAATTGTCGGCCCATCTCGACACTCACTGAAGAGCACCGCGATAGGATTTTGATATTGAACCGGCGTGTTACCGCCGGCTCACCGACGATATGCTCCGCAAACGTGTCAGTATCACCGCGGATGCGGTGCACCGACAGCGCGGCGCACAAATGCAACTACGAGCTTTTTAACCGCAACAATTTTAGTATACGCTATTGGAGCTGGAATTACCGCGGCTGCTGGCACCAGACTTGCCCTCCAATTGTTCCTCGTTAAAATATTTAAAGTGTACTCATTCCGATTACGAGGCCTCGTAAGAGTCCCGTATCGTTATTTTTCGTCACTACCTCCCCGTGCCGGGAGTGGGTAATTTGCGCGCCTGCTGCCTTCCTTGGATGTGGTAGCCGTTTCTCAGGCTCCCTCTCCGGAATCGAACCCTGATTCCCCGTTACCCGTGACAACCATGGTAGTCGCAGAAACTACCATCGAAAGTTGATAAGGCAGACATTTGAAAGATGCGTCGCCGGTTCGAGACCGTGCGATCGGCAAAAGTTATCCAGATTCATCAAAGTTAACGACTTCGGACGCGAGGCCCTCCGTCGATTGGTTTTGATCTAATAAAAGCACTCGTCCCATCACTGGTCAGAGTTCTAATTGCATGTATTAGCTCTAGAATTACCACAGTTATCCAAGTAACTGAGTAAGATCTAAGGAACCAAAACTGATATATTGAGCCATTCGCGGTATCGCCTTAATACGGCTTGCACTGAGACATGCATGGCTTAATCTTTGAGACAAGCATATAACTACTGGCAGGATCAACCAGGGAGCTCACGAGTCTAACGTACGTACCGCGCGCGCGCGTGAGACGAATCGCCACAACCCCTCGACCGGACCGTGTGAGGTATCCGTGAGCCGAGGTGTGTCTTTTAGCAATCCATATGCACACACACAAACACGAAACGATGTGATCGTTCGCGAGTGGAGAATGATTATTGTTATTAGATCGGTTACGATCCATTGGCGAAAGTTCGTGTGACCAAGACTGTGTGCAGTGAACGACACTCCGTAGAATACGTCTAGCTACAGTTCGTTAACATTGGTTACGATTCCGCCCGGTGCTGCGAGAGCCGAGTTGGTGGATTATCAACAATCCCTCGTTTCACCAACCGGATGGGAGAAGGGCGCAAAGGAAAGAGAATCTCGTTCCTCCTCTTCTTTACCATCGGTAAAATCAGCCCGCCCGGTATATGGTGCGCGACGCGCGACCACCGAGGTTGACGGCTTTGATATAACTTTGGACACGACAGCGAAGGTTCGCACCTCACTGGTGTCTCAAAACACAGCGCAAAAATTATGTGTTCACATGCATGTGTATTCTTATTATACTTGTACAACGCATTATTATATTTGTTGTTAGAACAAAAGTACACATGCACATTAATACATTTAGATAAGTTTACAGTTCGAAAACGATGTACGAGTTCGAAACCGTGCCTAAAATGCGAGCAGACTGCGGGCGCTTACGAGCAGAGTGTAAACGATGAACGTCGTTCAGTTAACACACTGCGCGGTAGGCCTCGCCGCACGGACACTTTAGACACGAATCGCAGACAGAACAAATAAGTAACATAATGTAGGTGGGAAAAATAAATAAACAAAATTAAATATAAAAAAATTACGCTTCTCGAATGAATTGTGATGCAATTCATTAAAATTGGGGGGGGGGCAAGAGTTTATTAATTATTATTATAATAATGAAAAAAAAAAAAAAAAAAAAAAATATATATATATATATATATATATATTCGTCAAAAGAATTAAATAATTTTTTTTTTTGTAAAAAAAAAAAAAAAAAAAAAAAAAAAACTTATTTTTAAAATGGGCAAGAATGAAATTGTTTCAATGGTTGATCGTGATGCAATTCATTAAAAGGGGGGCAAATATATAATAATGATTATAATAGATTACAATTAAAGAAAAGAAGAAAAAAAAAAAAAAAAAAAAGTACATATGGTGTACATGGAACTTTTTTTTTTTTTTGATGATATCTATAACCGATTCATATAGTATTATTTTATTAGTATGTAGTTTTATTTTTATTACACAAGGTTAGGTACGTTTAGATAAGTGTTTTTATAGCACTCACTCACGGACATGCACACAAAATCCTGCATGGACGTCTGGGAATGGAGGACCCAGCAGACAGTGCCGGATTCTTACCGGCTAATAACCCATTGGCTGCCGCAAGCTACGCCCCCGAATATTCGTTCAGGAGGGAGGCAATAATGTACGACACAGATAATGTACGGCATGATATTGTACGGCATAATAATGCACAGCATGATAATTGGTGTACATGTACATGGAATATCATGTTGTACAATATCGCGTGCCGTGCAATATCATGCCGTACATTATCAGATCGGTCCAATAATGCACAAGCGATAATGTACAGCATGATATTCCATGTGCATGTACACCAATTATCATGCTGTGTATTATTGTGTCGTACAATATCATGCCGTGCATTATTGACTCTGTTTAATAATGTACACCCCTATTTTGTACAGCATGATAATTGGTGACCATAAAAATTCAAAACTGATGCTTCGTTTAGACGTGGACATTCCACGTTGAGTATATTAGGCACAAATTAAATGAGTGACAGATCCGACACAGAGCATCCGGACTTGAGTAGGTTAGGTTCGAAATGGGTCACAGAACCGACACAGAGCACCCCGACTCCACCTAGTCTTGTGGTCCCTACCCCTAGAGTGTATATAAAAAGTGCGGGAGCCAGAAGCTCAAGGGAGGTCCTGAGTGAGAGCGAGCCATACGAGACCGAGCGGAGCGAAGGGGGGAGGTGGCGAGCGAAGCGAGCCGGTGACCTCCGTAGCGAAGCGAAGGTCGAGTGTGGCGAAGCGACACTCAGGGGCGACCGTAAGAGCTTCTGGCGGGAGCCCACCTGGAGTCAGACTTGCGTTGGTTAGGTTCGAAATGAGTGACAGTACAAACACAGTTTTACTCTTCTCTCCGCCTCACCACCAAAAAGTTTTGATGGTTCTCATATTTTTAATCTGTGACTATCTTACACTATCTTGTTCAAACGAAGCATGGAATCGATAGACGTCATAGACTCAACAGCCAATAAGAGCAGAGACATTTCAGCAAAATTAGCCAATAGGGGGATGCCACCTTTTATCATGTTGTACATTATCGGTCGTACATTTTCGGCCCGTTTCGACAAAACACGGCCTGTATTGCACGACATGATAATGTACGGCATAATAATGCACAGCCCGATAAAACGTGGACTTTTTTTCTCGTACATGGATTATTGGCTGTGCAATCCTGGCTGTGCATTCCTTGCCGTACTTTATAGACACGGGCCGATAATTGACGGCCAGTATTGTACGACATTGATTGTACAACATGATATTCGATGTACATGTACACCAATTATCATGCTGTACATTATCATGCCGTACAATATCGTGTCGGCAAATATCATGTTGTACATTATAGACACCCGTTCAGGATTGTACTACTTTCTTTATTTTTCCTCATTACTATTACAATTTTATCTTAACGCTAAGGTACAAAATCTTCTTATTCTATCTTATTACAATTTCATTTAGGTTAGGTTAGGTTAAGTTAAGTTAAGTTAAGTTTTTTTTTTTTTTTTTTTTTTTTTTTTTTCTTTTTCTCAATATTGTGGTATACCAAGTGAAAATGCCGAGCACGTTAGGTTAGGTTTTTTTTTTTCAATATTGTGGGAATCCAAGTGATAATGCTGCATGGACGACTGACAATGGAGGACCCAGACAGTGTTACGTGTCCCCGAATTATTTGTGTTCCAATCGTTTCGTCGTGAATAACGAACAAACGAGAGTTAGGTTTGATTAGGTTAGGTTAGGTTGTGAGTGATTAATAATGATTATTTTGACACCACCCGCTCGACAATGGGCAATTATTGCAATTATTGTGCCCTACGGTCTAGCCGGGTAATAATATTATTTAGCATTGAATTTCATTATTAACATACATATTTCAGAAAGATTCGAGTGAGGAAGAGTTCCAGTGTGCGCCGGCGCTGCATATTTCTCTACGCACCCCCACCCCCCGTACCCGATCAGCTGCCGTTGACATCACGTGTGCGCGTCGCCGCATTCACCTTGAAAAAGACTGCCTGATGCGGTTGTAAATATAGTCGAAGTGACCTTACGTGAGTAATTCCCGTGTAATATAAATAAAATAATAAATACATTTTGTAGTCGATTGAATCAGGCGTCATTTTGCGCAAACCTCAAAACATTGTAAACTTTTATTATTTTATTTTATTTTGACCGAAGAATCTCTTTGACGAGAGTGTATGTATATATAATAATTATTAATTGTATGTATAACATACATACATATTATATAAAATTATTTTTCCCCCGAAATTTTTCTATGTCAATAAAAGTCAGTTCACGACATTGATTTTACAAAAGAGTGACGGAATTTTTTTCCCCGAAATTTTTCTATCTCAATAAGAGTCGGTTCGTGACACTGTAATGATATAAAAAAAAAATAAGAAAATGACAGAGAATGACACGTCCTCGGACGAATCACCTGGCGTAGGGCTGAGTCTCAACAGATCGCAGCACGACGCTGCTCTACCGAGCACAACACCCCGCCAGGAACGTAAGTCGTCTACAGACTATTCCGAGCCCCGACATCGAACTGAGGTAAATTCGGACCTTCGGAGCCGTGATGCACGCGTTAAACCGACCGCACCGATCTCCGCGATCCAAATGGGCTTCGACGTCGCACCTCACGTAGTGAAGCGCGACTAGTAAAGTCACATTGTTTAGAGCCTCCCGACTCTCGGGGCTCCACAGTGAGCATATCCTTGCCGGATTCGGCTAGGCTGGCTTCGGCCTTAGAGGCGTTCAGGCATAATCCCGCGGATGGTAGCTTCGCACCACCGGCCGCTCGGCCGAGTGCATGAACCAAATGTCCGAAACTGCGGTTCCTCTCGTACTGAGCAGTATTACTATCGCAACGACAAGCCATCAGTAGGGTAAAACTAACCTGTCTCACGACGGTCTAAACCCAGCTCACGTTCCCTTTTGATGGGTGAACAATCCAACGCTTGGCGAATTTTGCTTCGCAATGATAGGAAGAGCCGACATCGAAGGATCAAAAAGCAACGTCGCTATGAACGCTTGGCTGCCACAAGCCAGTTATCCCTGTGGTAACTTTTCTGGCACCTCTTGCTAAAAACTCTTTAGTACTAAAGGATCGATAGGCCGTGCTTTCGCAGTCCCTATGCGTACTGAACATCTGGATCAAGCCAGCTTTTGCCCTTTTGCTCCACGCGAGGTTTCTGTCCTCGCTGAGCTGGCCTTAGGACACCTGCGTTATTCTTTGACAGATGTACCGCCCCAGTCAAACTCCCCGCCTGGCAGTGTCCTCGAACCGGATCACGCGGGAGTTGTACGGCGACGAGCGTTGCCGCCACGTCGCCACTCTGCACGCTTGGAACGAAACACCGTGCGCGTGCCGATATAATCGACCGCGCACCGCTTCCGCCCAACCGAGTAAGTAATGAAACAATGAAAGTAGTGGTTTTTCAGCGACGACCGCGAACGATCTCCCACTTATGCTACACCTCTCATGTCTCCTTACAATGCCAGACTAGAGTCAAGCTCAACAGGGTCTTCTTTCCCCGCTGATTTTCCCAAGCCCGTTCCCTTGGCTGTGGTTTCGCTAGATAGTAGATAGGGACAGTGGGAATCTCGTTAATCCATTCATGCGCGTCACTAATTAGATGACGAGGCATTTGGCTAATTAATTAACCCGTCACGGCTTTCCACACCGCGAAGTTTAACATGCCTTGACATAAACTAATTCGCGACTCCCTAAATTAAATCTTCATTGCTCATGAGCTCATCACTTTGCCCACGAGCTCAGGATATAATCTGGGATAGGTAATCATTATGGATCACGAAGACCAACAGGCAGTCCCCATATAGCACCCGCGACCACCAGCCGGTACATCGCTACCGCGAGGGTATTTCGCCGTTTAGATGTTGGTTGGAAGGGCCTGGATGTCGTTCGAAAGCGGGAAGTCATGCGTCCACCGAGTCAACTCGGCTACACTAGAGCGACCCCTCCAGGGCACGGCGGCAGCCCCTGACCACAGGACTCGGAACTCCGATTCAAGTCGACTCGTCTCGCCTGTCGCTATAGCGCGTCGTCATTTTATTGAATCGAGACCAATTCAAGTGAGATCCCCGCAACGCCAATATTGGCAGCGTATGCAGTACGTCCTTCTTCAGCCCAAGGAGCTTCTTTAGTTCTTTAAAAGAACCAAAGCTCCACACCCCGCGCCAGGACAGAGTGCAAGAGGTCGCGCGGACACGCGTTTTGGGTAGCCCCAGTTTACCTGCGACCTTCTCGACAAGCTCATCGTGATTCCCGTACTTGGCACGTTTCTCACGATGCGCATCGTCAAGAGGTCGCTGGCCCGTGACTACCTGCACGTCCACGATCATTCCTTCACCACCCCTGACTGCGATGATGTCGGGCTTCCGAAGTCCGACCGCAGTGTTAATTTTGGGCTCCTCCTCAACGGTCCAACCCTCCTCGACCATAGCGGAACACAAGACCTTGGCTATCTTGTTATGTCGGAGTATACGGCCACCGTGCGTTCTGAAGCACTGTTGGATGGTGTGAGTCGTCGTCTCCCTAGTCATGCAACCTGCACGACAGTTCAACTTCGACTCATCACCATCTCTGCGTCCCCTCGAGTTGCGTACTCGCGAGGGGAGCGCATTAATGTGCGTATGAACGAACTGCACGTAATCGCGGCCCGTATATCGCATGTCTATGTCTCTTATCCACGAAGTGGATGCCGAGCACTTGGAGGATTCGCGCAACTCAAATCCATCCACCGACGTGTGCAATTTCTCCTTCCAATACAAGGATACCGATCTGGTTCCAGTCTCCGGGTCTTCCCGTGAGAATTTGGTATAGTGCTTTCCGGCCCACTGCAGCTTCTTTCGAATCCTATCGGATTTGGCGGCTGCTCTCGCAACAGACCATTCCGAGCGCTCGAGAGCACCGTATCTACGTAAAACGAGATCGGGCACCCAAGCCCTCAGAGATGGGATCGCTAAGCCTCCGTCCTTAGACGCTGCATGAAAGTAGGCCGTTGGCACGTCCATTGGGAGCCTAAGCCATTTGCGTATTGTCGTCCGGATTTGGACATCGAGCACGCGCAGCCTATCCTCAGAGATAACCCCTAGCACGAGGCCGTGGAGAAATCTCGGGATCAGGTGCGTGCGCAGTATCTCGAGCCGCTGTTGCGGCTTGAGAGGGGCCCTTCCGATGTTGGTCAGGGCCTCTTTAATACTGTGCTCTATTGTCACAGCCCCATTCGACTCGAAGTCAACCCCCAAGTAGCGCCAACGTTCCACGCAAGAGACTTGCTTCAACCATCTCTTTCCGATCCTGAAGGTCCGGTCAGAGAGGAAATGCACCTTCTTGCGCTTTCCGTCCGGCACCATCGAGAGAGCGGAGCTCTTCGCATGGTTAAGCCGCAGACCCATCATCTGTCCATATTTGTCAACGGCGTTTATGGACGACTGTAAACCCACCTTTGATCCTGCGAGCAGAACAAGGTCGTCGGCATAGGCCAGTGCGGAGACACGCTCCGTTTCCAGCCTATAGCCGACGTCCTTAGGTAGATTCGCCAGTATTAGGTCCATCGCCATGTTGAACAAAATTGGTGACAATGGGTCACCTTGGCGGACTCCTCGACCGACCGCCACAGGATCGCTCGTGTCATTTTCAACGGCAAGGGTCGTGGATGCCGTATCGTACAAACGAGCGATGTAGTCGCAGAACTGTCCAGGCAGGCCCCTCTTCCTCAGCAGTTCGATTAGGGCCGAATGCGACACCGTATCGAACGCCTTGGAGAAGTCTAACACCGCCACATGACATTCCCGCAACTTCTTCCTGCAGTCTCCCAGCACCGCATCTAGCACCACGGTATTCTCCAAGGTGCCATCAGCGCAGATAAATCCGCGCTGTCGGATGTCTGGTGGACAACAAGCCAACAATCTCTTCGCCAGGATAGTGTGCAGGTGCCTTAGCGGTATCGACGCGATCGAGATCGGTCGATAGTCACCAGGATCCGCAGGATCATCCTTTTTCGGCACAAAGATCGTACGGCATTGCCGCAGCCTTTCGGGTATCTCACCTTTGTGCAACCAGTGCGAGAAGAGTTCCGCCACAGTAGAGGTCGGAATTGTACTCCAGTCACAGGGCCGGATGCCATCCGGTCCAGGAGCTGAGTGTAAGTCTACGCGGGAAGCTTTCACCTCATCTTCGGTTATCGGCTCCCACAGCCGCGAAAAATCAAGGTTTCCCCCGTAGTGCTCATCAAGCGCGAGCGCCTTCAGTGCTTCCGGTGTAGGACCAGGGGCCCCAGACACGGCTTCCAGGACTGGCCTCCAATAGGATTCCAAGTCCTGTAGTCCATGCTTGAGACCCCTGTGTTGACCGTCGATTATTTCGCGAGCAGCGCGACTACGACACTTCTTGTACAATTCCTGTACTACGGCGTATCTCTGTCTCCGTCTCTGTCGGGAGTTGACTTTTACGCCAACAGCCCTCTCAACACTTTTTCTCCCGGCGAAGCGTCGCACCCTCAATTTTCGCTTTTGAGCGTCTTTTAACAGCTCATCTACTATTCTATCGAGGGCGCTATTCTCCACCAGAGAGTCCCCCCCCGCTTCGACAAGCTCGATTGGAGCAGCGCTCTGCGCCTCATCAGCCTGGAGGTCTACGCTAGCTGAGGAGGCATCGGCGTCAGGCACAAGGTCCGCAAGGTGTTTCCTCACGAGAGCCTTGTAAGACTCCTTCTTCCGAGCCCCCTTGATCCCCTCAAGGGTTCTTGCTAGCGCTATGACCTCGGGGTCTGCTAACAGCGCCACATTGACCTTAGTCTCCGTGTCACCGCTCGCTAACCACTTAGCTTCAGCGCGTGCCAGCACACTGATCTCTTCCTCAAGCCACCGCCTCTTCGCCTGGGGGGGTGCTGCCTCAATATTGGCTTCAACCGGGTGGGCGCGCCGCTTGTGCACGCCCAGCCCGGTCTTAGTTGTGAAGGACCGTCCACATGATGGGCACTCGAATGCTTGAGTCGCGCTTGCAACTGCACCGAGTGACGCACCCGCTTCGGAGTCCCGAGGCAGATTTATAGTCGCTACAGCCGACTCCTGTGGGAGATCGGAAGTAGGACTCTTTTCATTTTTGTCCTTTTTAGCGAGTTTTATAAACCCGGTGGTGGGGTGCTGACCCAGCCACTGGGTGTTTCGCCCGCGCGCTTTGCAAAGGGTCCACCCGAAGGTTGCGCGGGCTTGGTACGGAGACCACGGACCTGTTTAGGGTATTACCCCTAAACCTCACCTGTGTTCACTCAAGCTCATAAGAGTGTGTGCAACCCGAAGGTAACACAGGATCGGACCCCGCGCCCGCCGCCATTCGCTACCGTCGAGCGGCGGCGGGCGCGAGGGCCGCGCGCACATAGCCTCCGTGTCGTTAGACGCTGGCTCCTAGGAGACGTTCTCGCAAGCGAGTTTAGTTCTGGAGTCAGGTCCCCCCCCCCTTGTTAGTGCCAACAGCGGCGCCACGAGCAGGCCAAGGGTAGGAGTTGAGCCCCTTCACACCGCCCACTCGGTGTGCAAGGGACCCCATTGAGGGTCAGCTGCCTAGACGCGCTCGCGTCGGCAAGTATTCGCGCCAAGACGCGCTTG
>OW029941.1:5437500-5442500 GCA_932305915.1 Agriopis marginaria
CGCTACGGGCCTGGCACCCTCTACGGGAAAACGGCCCCGTTCAAGACGAACTTGGACAGGAGGAGACGACGACGAGAAAACGGAACCTCCCGAACACCACATCTCCCGCCGCCGTGACAACGGCGGGATTCAGTGCTGGGCTATTTCCTGTTCGCTCGCCGCTACTAAGGAAATCCTGGTTAGTTTCTTTTCCTCCGCTTACTAATATGCTTAAATTCGGCGGGTAATCCTCCCTGATCTGAGGCCAACGTTATAAATCGGAGGCAGACACGATATCCGTCGGCGCTACGACGCCGTGCAATCACAACGTGACTACGCGGCGAGGTCGCGCCCTTCGGACGTCGAGTCCGCCTACCCTCGAGGGCAGGGGGCGCAACTCGCTCGTGTCGGTCGCTCGCGAAGCGCGCACACATCTCTTGTTCAAAGCGTGTGGCGCGACGCGCGCGCGCTGCCGTCTTCGCACGTCTGCAATTAAGCAGCCGCGATCGGACGGTGACACGTGCGTGCGTTGTGCACCCTCATCTCTAATGAATATTTTTAAACGGACCACGCGACGGAACGTTCCACTTGTGAATTGTTCACACGTCGAACGCGTAACCCGACCGCGCGGAACCGTCAAATGCGCGCGTTTCGCGTGGCGAGACGCGCGCAGTGTGGTTTTTGTTATTATGCAGCCGGCCCTCAGACAGGAGTGGTCCTGGATGTGTCTCCATGGACCGCAATGTGCGTTCGAAATGTCGATGTTCAAATGTGTCCTGCAGTTCACACTATGACGCGCAGTTAACTGCGTTCTTCATCGACCCGCGAGCCAAGTGATCCACCGTCCAGGGTAATAGTTTTCAAACATATATACCCTTTGTAATATTTATAATAAAAATTTAAAAAATAAAATCTTAGAACGAAAGAAAGAAACGCGATATCACGCATCTCTCCTCTCACTCTAAACCGTTTTGTTCACATTTGTTATGTTGACGAACGCGCGCACGGACTGGCACGACTCAGATTACGGATTTCTAATCGTCAAAGTCGAAATCGTCGTGCGCGCGACGCGACAACGAACGACGCGGCGTCGACGGCGGCCGCCGCTTCGCGAGAAACTCGCTCGCAGCGACCGCAGTCATCGCGGTCGTGTCGTCGTCTCTCTCACTTGGATGGTTATAACTTTGTATTTTTATGTATTAAATACACGTTAATGATCCTTCCGCAGGTTCCCCTACGGAAACCTTGTTACGACTTTTACTTCCTCTAAATGATCAAGTTTGGTCAACTTCCCAGCGACGCCGACGGCCGTGAAGCCACCGCGTGTCAGTCCGAAGACCTCACTAAATCATTCAATCGGTAGTAGCGACGGGCGGTGTGTACAAAGGGCAGGGACGTAATCAACGCGAGCTTATGACTCGCGCTTACTAGGAATTCCTCGTTTATGGGGGATAATTGCAAACCCCAATCCCCAGCACGAAGGAGTTTCAACGGGTTGCCCGGGCCTCTAGGCCAGGGAGAACATGTTGATTCCTTCAGTGTAGCGCGCGTGCGGCCCAGGACATCTAAGGGCATCACAGACCTGTTATTGCTCAATCTCGTGCGGCTCGAAGCCGCCGGTCCCTCTAAGAAGAATTTTAATACGTCGCCAGTGAGTTGCGTGACCGAAGTAACGCACACCGAAATGACGACGCCTATTTAGCAGGCTAGAGTCTCGTTCGTTACCGGAATTAACCAGACAAATCGCTCCACCAACTAAGAACGGCCATGCACCACCACCCACCGAATCAAGAAAGAGCTGTTAATCTGTCAATCCTTCCGGTGTCCGGGCCTGGTGAGATTTCCCGTGTTGAGTCAAATTAAGCCGCAGGCTCCACTCCTGGTGGTGCCCTTCCGTCAATTCCTTTAAGTTTCAGCTTTGCAACCATACTCCCCCCGGAGTCCAAAATCTTTGGTTTCCCGGAAGCCGCCCGCCGAGCCATTGTAGTAACGTCGGCGGATTGCTAGACGACATATTTACGGTTAGAACTAGGGCGGTATCTAATCGCCTTCGAACCTCTAACTTTCGTTCTTGATTGATGAAAACACCTTTGGCAAATGCTTTCGCTGATGTTCGTCTTGCGACGATCCAAGAATTTCACCTCTAACGTCGCAATACGAATGCCCCCAGTTATCCCTATTAATCATTACCTCGGAGTTCTGAAAACCAACAAAATAGAACCGAGATCATATTCTATTATTCCATGCACGAAATATTCAAGCAGCATTTTGAGCCCGCTTTGAGCACTCTAATTTGTTCAAAGTAAAATTGTCGGCCCATCTCGACACTCACTGAAGAGCACCGCGATAGGATTTTGATATTGAACCGGCGTGTTACCGCCGGCTCACCGACGATATGCTCCGCAAACGTGTCAGTATCACCGCGGATGCGGTGCACCGACAGCGCGGCGCACAAATGCAACTACGAGCTTTTTAACCGCAACAATTTTAGTATACGCTATTGGAGCTGGAATTACCGCGGCTGCTGGCACCAGACTTGCCCTCCAATTGTTCCTCGTTAAAATATTTAAAGTGTACTCATTCCGATTACGAGGCCTCGTAAGAGTCCCGTATCGTTATTTTTCGTCACTACCTCCCCGTGCCGGGAGTGGGTAATTTGCGCGCCTGCTGCCTTCCTTGGATGTGGTAGCCGTTTCTCAGGCTCCCTCTCCGGAATCGAACCCTGATTCCCCGTTACCCGTGACAACCATGGTAGTCGCAGAAACTACCATCGAAAGTTGATAAGGCAGACATTTGAAAGATGCGTCGCCGGTTCGAGACCGTGCGATCGGCAAAAGTTATCCAGATTCATCAAAGTTAACGACTTCGGACGCGAGGCCCTCCGTCGATTGGTTTTGATCTAATAAAAGCACTCGTCCCATCACTGGTCAGAGTTCTAATTGCATGTATTAGCTCTAGAATTACCACAGTTATCCAAGTAACTGAGTAAGATCTAAGGAACCAAAACTGATATATTGAGCCATTCGCGGTATCGCCTTAATACGGCTTGCACTGAGACATGCATGGCTTAATCTTTGAGACAAGCATATAACTACTGGCAGGATCAACCAGGGAGCTCACGAGTCTAACGTACGTACCGCGCGCGCGCGTGAGACGAATCGCCACAACCCCTCGACCGGACCGTGTGAGGTATCCGTGAGCCGAGGTGTGTCTTTTAGCAATCCATATGCACACACACAAACACGAAACGATGTGATCGTTCGCGAGTGGAGAATGATTATTGTTATTAGATCGGTTACGATCCATTGGCGAAAGTTCGTGTGACCAAGACTGTGTGCAGTGAACGACACTCCGTAGAATACGTCTAGCTACAGTTCGTTAACATTGGTTACGATTCCGCCCGGTGCTGCGAGAGCCGAGTTGGTGGATTATCAACAATCCCTCGTTTCACCAACCGGATGGGAGAAGGGCGCAAAGGAAAGAGAATCTCGTTCCTCCTCTTCTTTACCATCGGTAAAATAAGCCCGCCCGGTATATGGTGCGCGACGCGCGACCACCGAGGTTGACGGCTTTGATATAACTTTGGACACGACAGCGAAGGTTCGCACCTCACTGGTGTCTCAAAACACAGCGCAAAAATTATGTGTTCACATGCATGTGTATTCTTATTATACTTGTACAACGCATTATTATATTTGTTGTTAGAACAAAAGTACACATGCACATTAATACATTTAGATAAGTTTACAGTTCGAAAACGATGTACGAGTTCGAAACCGTGCCTAAAATGCGAGCAGACTGCGGGCGCTTACGAGCAGAGTGTAAACGATGAACGTCGTTCAGTTAACACACTGCGCGGTAGGCCTCGCCGCACGGACACTTTAGACACGAATCGCAGACAGAACAAATAAGTAACATAATGTAGGTGGGAAAAATAAATAAACAAAATTAAATATAAAAAAATTACGCTTCTCGAATGAATTGTGATGCAATTCATTAAAATTGGGGGGGGGGCAAGAGTTTATTAATTATTATTATAATAATGAAAAAAAAAAAAAAAAAAAAAAAATATATATATATATATATATATATTCGTCAAAAGAATTAAATAATTTTTTTTTTTGTAAAAAAAAAAAAAAAAAAAAAAAAAAAACTTATTTTTAAAATGGGCAAGAATGAAATTGTTTCAATGGTTGATCGTGATGCAATTCATTAAAAGGGGGGCAAATATATAATAATGATTATAATAGATTACAATTAAAGAAAAGAAGAAAAAAAAAAAAAAAAAAAGTACATATGGTGTACATGGAACTTTTTTTTTTTTTTGATGATATCTATAACCGATTCATATAGTATTATTTTATTAGTATGTAGTTTTATTTTTATTACACAAGGTTAGGTACGTTTAGATAAGTGTTTTTATAGCACTCACTCACGGACATGCACACAAAATCCTGCATGGACGTCTGGGAATGGAGGACCCAGCAGACAGTGCCGGATTCTTACCGGCTAATAACCCATTGGCTGCCGCAAGCTACGCCCCCGAATATTCGTTCAGGAGGGAGGCAATAATGTACGACACAGATAATGTACGGCATGATATTGTACGGCATAATAATGCACAGCATGATAATTGGTGTACATGTACATGGAATATCATGTTGTACAATATCGCGTGCCGTGCAATATCATGCCGTACATTATCAGATCGGTCCAATAATGCACAAGCGATAATGTACAGCATGATATTCCATGTGCATGTACACCAATTATCATGCTGTGTATTATTGTGTCGTACAATATCATGCCGTGCATTATTGACTCTGTTTAATAATGTACACCCCTATTTTGTACAGCATGATAATTGGTGACCATAAAAATTCAAAACTGATGCTTCGTTTAGACGTGGACATTCCACGTTGAGTATATTAGGCACAAATTAAATGAGTGACAGATCCGACACAGAGCATCCGGACTTGAGTAGGTTAGGTTCGAAATGGGTCACAGAACCGACACAGAGC
>OW029941.1:5447500-5452500 GCA_932305915.1 Agriopis marginaria
CCGCACTCGGGCAGGAAGCGGGATACGACGTTGCCTTGCGTCGGGCCGGACGCGACAAGCGCGTGAGCGTTTCGTCAGATCTACCGTCCGACGGCCGGTCGGTGCACCCGCCGGTCTACACGCCGCGAGCGGCGCGAAGACTCCCGGGGGGCACTTAGACCGACATCGAACGGGTCGCGATGTATTACTAAGGGAGAAGTGCACGCCGTCCCCGGACGCCAGCGACGCGGGCAGTGCCCACGGCCGAGGCCGAAGACATCGAACCTGCGCCGTTGCGCCGAGGAGTGACGATGAATCTCCCCGTTCGTTCATTCGAGTTTCGCAGGTTTACCCCTGGACGGTTTCACGTACTGTTGAACTCTCTCTTCAAAGTTCTTTTCAACTTTCCCTCACGGTACTTGTTCGCTATCGGTCTCGCGGTAATATTTAGCCTTAGATGGAGTTTACCACCCACTTAGGGCTGCACTCTCAAGCAACCCGACTCTGAGGAGAGTCCCTCTCGCCGCCGTCCTCCGTCGCTACGGGCCTGGCACCCTCTACGGGAAAACGGCCCCGTTCAAGACGAACTTGGACAGGAGGAGACGACGACGAGAAAACGGAACCTCCCGAACACCACATCTCCCGCCGCCGTGACAACGGCGGGATTCAGTGCTGGGCTATTTCCTGTTCGCTCGCCGCTACTAAGGAAATCCTGGTTAGTTTCTTTTCCTCCGCTTACTAATATGCTTAAATTCGGCGGGTAATCCTCCCTGATCTGAGGCCAACGTTATAAATCGGAGGCAGACACGATATCCGTCGGCGCTACGACGCCGTGCAATCACAACGTGACTACGCGGCGAGGTCGCGCCCTTCGGACGTCGAGTCCGCCTACCCTCGAGGGCAGGGGGCGCAACTCGCTCGTGTCGGTCGCTCGCGAAGCGCGCACACATCTCTTGTTCAAAGCGTGTGGCGCGACGCGCGCGCGCTGCCGTCTTCGCACGTCTGCAATTAAGCAGCCGCGATCGGACGGTGACACGTGCGTGCGTTGTGCACCCTCATCTCTAATGAATATTTTTAAACGGACCACGCGACGGAACGTTCCACTTGTGAATTGTTCACACGTCGAACGCGTAACCCGACCGCGCGGAACCGTCAAATGCGCGCGTTTCGCGTGGCGAGACGCGCGCAGTGTGGTTTTTGTTATTATGCAGCCGGCCCTCAGACAGGAGTGGTCCTGGATGTGTCTCCATGGACCGCAATGTGCGTTCGAAATGTCGATGTTCAAATGTGTCCTGCAGTTCACACTATGACGCGCAGTTAACTGCGTTCTTCATCGACCCGCGAGCCAAGTGATCCACCGTCCAGGGTAATAGTTTTCAAACATATATACCCTTTGTAATATTTATAATAAAAATTTAAAAAATAAAATCTTAGAACGAAAGAAAGAAACGCGATATCACGCATCTCTCCTCTCACTCTAAACCGTTTTGTTCACATTTGTTATGTTGACGAACGCGCGCACGGACTGGCACGACTCAGATTACGGATTTCTAATCGTCAAAGTCGAAATCGTCGTGCGCGCGACGCGACAACGAACGACGCGGCGTCGACGGCGGCCGCCGCTTCGCGAGAAACTCGCTCGCAGCGACCGCAGTCATCGCGGTCGTGTCGTCGTCTCTCTCACTTGGATGGTTATAACTTTGTATTTTTATGTATTAAATACACGTTAATGATCCTTCCGCAGGTTCCCCTACGGAAACCTTGTTACGACTTTTACTTCCTCTAAATGATCAAGTTTGGTCAACTTCCCAGCGACGCCGACGGCCGTGAAGCCACCGCGTGTCAGTCCGAAGACCTCACTAAATCATTCAATCGGTAGTAGCGACGGGCGGTGTGTACAAAGGGCAGGGACGTAATCAACGCGAGCTTATGACTCGCGCTTACTAGGAATTCCTCGTTTATGGGGGATAATTGCAAACCCCAATCCCCAGCACGAAGGAGTTTCAACGGGTTGCCCGGGCCTCTAGGCCAGGGAGAACATGTTGATTCCTTCAGTGTAGCGCGCGTGCGGCCCAGGACATCTAAGGGCATCACAGACCTGTTATTGCTCAATCTCGTGCGGCTCGAAGCCGCCGGTCCCTCTAAGAAGAATTTTAATACGTCGCCAGTGAGTTGCGTGACCGAAGTAACGCACACCGAAATGACGACGCCTATTTAGCAGGCTAGAGTCTCGTTCGTTACCGGAATTAACCAGACAAATCGCTCCACCAACTAAGAACGGCCATGCACCACCACCCACCGAATCAAGAAAGAGCTGTTAATCTGTCAATCCTTCCGGTGTCCGGGCCTGGTGAGATTTCCCGTGTTGAGTCAAATTAAGCCGCAGGCTCCACTCCTGGTGGTGCCCTTCCGTCAATTCCTTTAAGTTTCAGCTTTGCAACCATACTCCCCCCGGAGTCCAAAATCTTTGGTTTCCCGGAAGCCGCCCGCCGAGCCATTGTAGTAACGTCGGCGGATTGCTAGACGACATATTTACGGTTAGAACTAGGGCGGTATCTAATCGCCTTCGAACCTCTAACTTTCGTTCTTGATTGATGAAAACACCTTTGGCAAATGCTTTCGCTGATGTTCGTCTTGCGACGATCCAAGAATTTCACCTCTAACGTCGCAATACGAATGCCCCCAGTTATCCCTATTAATCATTACCTCGGAGTTCTGAAAACCAACAAAATAGAACCGAGATCATATTCTATTATTCCATGCACGAAATATTCAAGCAGCATTTTGAGCCCGCTTTGAGCACTCTAATTTGTTCAAAGTAAAATTGTCGGCCCATCTCGACACTCACTGAAGAGCACCGCGATAGGATTTTGATATTGAACCGGCGTGTTACCGCCGGCTCACCGACGATATGCTCCGCAAACGTGTCAGTATCACCGCGGATGCGGTGCACCGACAGCGCGGCGCACAAATGCAACTACGAGCTTTTTAACCGCAACAATTTTAGTATACGCTATTGGAGCTGGAATTACCGCGGCTGCTGGCACCAGACTTGCCCTCCAATTGTTCCTCGTTAAAATATTTAAAGTGTACTCATTCCGATTACGAGGCCTCGTAAGAGTCCCGTATCGTTATTTTTCGTCACTACCTCCCCGTGCCGGGAGTGGGTAATTTGCGCGCCTGCTGCCTTCCTTGGATGTGGTAGCCGTTTCTCAGGCTCCCTCTCCGGAATCGAACCCTGATTCCCCGTTACCCGTGACAACCATGGTAGTCGCAGAAACTACCATCGAAAGTTGATAAGGCAGACATTTGAAAGATGCGTCGCCGGTTCGAGACCGTGCGATCGGCAAAAGTTATCCAGATTCATCAAAGTTAACGACTTCGGACGCGAGGCCCTCCGTCGATTGGTTTTGATCTAATAAAAGCACTCGTCCCATCACTGGTCAGAGTTCTAATTGCATGTATTAGCTCTAGAATTACCACAGTTATCCAAGTAACTGAGTAAGATCTAAGGAACCAAAACTGATATATTGAGCCATTCGCGGTATCGCCTTAATACGGCTTGCACTGAGACATGCATGGCTTAATCTTTGAGACAAGCATATAACTACTGGCAGGATCAACCAGGGAGCTCACGAGTCTAACGTACGTACCGCGCGCGCGCGTGAGACGAATCGCCACAACCCCTCGACCGGACCGTGTGAGGTATCCGTGAGCCGAGGTGTGTCTTTTAGCAATCCATATGCACACACACAAACACGAAACGATGTGATCGTTCGCGAGTGGAGAATGATTATTGTTATTAGATCGGTTACGATCCATTGGCGAAAGTTCGTGTGACCAAGACTGTGTGCAGTGAACGACACTCCGTAGAATACGTCTAGCTACAGTTCGTTAACATTGGTTACGATTCCGCCCGGTGCTGCGAGAGCCGAGTTGGTGGATTATCAACAATCCCTCGTTTCACCAACCGGATGGGAGAAGGGCGCAAAGGAAAGAGAATCTCGTTCCTCCTCTTCTTTACCATCGGTAAAATAAGCCCGCCCGGTATATGGTGCGCGACGCGCGACCACCGAGGTTGACGGCTTTGATATAACTTTGGACACGACAGCGAAGGTTCGCACCTCACTGGTGTCTCAAAACACAGCGCAAAAATTATGTGTTCACATGCATGTGTATTCTTATTATACTTGTACAACGCATTATTATATTTGTTGTTAGAACAAAAGTACACATGCACATTAATACATTTAGATAAGTTTACAGTTCGAAAACGATGTACGAGTTCGAAACCGTGCCTAAAATGCGAGCAGACTGCGGGCGCTTACGAGCAGAGTGTAAACGATGAACGTCGTTCAGTTAACACACTGCGCGGTAGGCCTCGCCGCACGGACACTTTAGACACGAATCGCAGACAGAACAAATAAGTAACATAATGTAGGTGGGAAAAATAAATAAACAAAATTAAATATAAAAAAATTACGCTTCTCGAATGAATTGTGATGCAATTCATTAAAATTGGGGGGGGGGCAAGAGTTTATTAATTATTATTATAATAATGAAAAAAAAAAAAAAAAAAAAAAAATATATATATATATATATATATATTCGTCAAAAGAATTAAATAATTTTTTTTTTTGTAAAAAAAAAAAAAAAAAAAAAAAAAAAACTTATTTTTAAAATGGGCAAGAATGAAATTGTTTCAATGGTTGATCGTGATGCAATTCATTAAAAGGGGGGCAAATATATAATAATGATTATAATAGATTACAATTAAAGAAAAGAAGAAAAAAAAAAAAAAAAAAAGTACATATGGTGTACATGGAACTTTTTTTTTTTTTTGATGATATCTATAACCGATTCATATAGTATTATTTTATTAGTATGTAGTTTTATTTTTATTACACAAGGTTAGGTACGTTTAGATAAGTGTTTTTATAGCACTCACTCACGGACATGCACACAAAATCCTGCATGGACGTCTGGGAATGGAGGACCCAGCAGACAGTGCCGGATTCTTA
>OW029941.1:5457500-5465000 GCA_932305915.1 Agriopis marginaria
CAGCTATCCTGAGGGAAACTTCGGACGGAACCAGCTACTAGATGGTTCGATTAGTCTTTCGCCCCTATACCCAGTTCCGACGATCGATTTGCACGTCAGAATCGCTACGGTCCTCCATCAGGGTTTCCCCTGACTTCGACCTGACCAGGCATAGTTCACCATCTTTCGGGTCCCAGCATCTGTGCTCAGAGCGCGCCTGCATTCGCGGATTGGAAACGAGACGCCTCGGGAGTGCGAGCGGCGGACCGAGATCCGCGCGCCATCCTCCCTGAGCGGTCGACGAGCGACCACCTTCACTTTCGTTAAGCCTTTCAGTTTTCATACTCAATGACTCGCACACATGCTAGACTCCTTGGTCCGTGTTTCAAGACGGGTCCTGCGAGTGCCCGAAACTGAATCATCGCAGACAGATACGCACACGGTCCGAGACAGCACGGCTGCGACGACAGGCGCGCCGCACCCGCGTCCGCACTCGGGCAGGAAGCGGGATACGACGTTGCCTTGCGTCGGGCCGGACGCGACAAGCGCGTGAGCGTTTCGTCAGATCTACCGTCCGACGGCCGGTCGGTGCACCCGCCGGTCTACACGCCGCGAGCGGCGCGAAGACTCCCGGGGGGCACTTAGACCGACATCGAACGGGTCGCGATGTATTACTAAGGGAGAAGTGCACGCCGTCCCCGGACGCCAGCGACGCGGGCAGTGCCCACGGCCGAGGCCGAAGACATCGAACCTGCGCCGTTGCGCCGAGGAGTGACGATGAATCTCCCCGTTCGTTCATTCGAGTTTCGCAGGTTTACCCCTGGACGGTTTCACGTACTGTTGAACTCTCTCTTCAAAGTTCTTTTCAACTTTCCCTCACGGTACTTGTTCGCTATCGGTCTCGCGGTAATATTTAGCCTTAGATGGAGTTTACCACCCACTTAGGGCTGCACTCTCAAGCAACCCGACTCTGAGGAGAGTCCCTCTCGCCGCCGTCCTCCGTCGCTACGGGCCTGGCACCCTCTACGGGAAAACGGCCCCGTTCAAGACGAACTTGGACAGGAGGAGACGACGACGAGAAAACGGAACCTCCCGAACACCACATCTCCCGCCGCCGTGACAACGGCGGGATTCAGTGCTGGGCTATTTCCTGTTCGCTCGCCGCTACTAAGGAAATCCTGGTTAGTTTCTTTTCCTCCGCTTACTAATATGCTTAAATTCGGCGGGTAATCCTCCCTGATCTGAGGCCAACGTTATAAATCGGAGGCAGACACGATATCCGTCGGCGCTACGACGCCGTGCAATCACAACGTGACTACGCGGCGAGGTCGCGCCCTTCGGACGTCGAGTCCGCCTACCCTCGAGGGCAGGGGGCGCAACTCGCTCGTGTCGGTCGCTCGCGAAGCGCGCACACATCTCTTGTTCAAAGCGTGTGGCGCGACGCGCGCGCGCTGCCGTCTTCGCACGTCTGCAATTAAGCAGCCGCGATCGGACGGTGACACGTGCGTGCGTTGTGCACCCTCATCTCTAATGAATATTTTTAAACGGACCACGCGACGGAACGTTCCACTTGTGAATTGTTCACACGTCGAACGCGTAACCCGACCGCGCGGAACCGTCAAATGCGCGCGTTTCGCGTGGCGAGACGCGCGCAGTGTGGTTTTTGTTATTATGCAGCCGGCCCTCAGACAGGAGTGGTCCTGGATGTGTCTCCATGGACCGCAATGTGCGTTCGAAATGTCGATGTTCAAATGTGTCCTGCAGTTCACACTATGACGCGCAGTTAACTGCGTTCTTCATCGACCCGCGAGCCAAGTGATCCACCGTCCAGGGTAATAGTTTTCAAACATATATACCCTTTGTAATATTTATAATAAAAATTTAAAAAATAAAATCTTAGAACGAAAGAAAGAAACGCGATATCACGCATCTCTCCTCTCACTCTAAACCGTTTTGTTCACATTTGTTATGTTGACGAACGCGCGCACGGACTGGCACGACTCAGATTACGGATTTCTAATCGTCAAAGTCGAAATCGTCGTGCGCGCGACGCGACAACGAACGACGCGGCGTCGACGGCGGCCGCCGCTTCGCGAGAAACTCGCTCGCAGCGACCGCAGTCATCGCGGTCGTGTCGTCGTCTCTCTCACTTGGATGGTTATAACTTTGTATTTTTATGTATTAAATACACGTTAATGATCCTTCCGCAGGTTCCCCTACGGAAACCTTGTTACGACTTTTACTTCCTCTAAATGATCAAGTTTGGTCAACTTCCCAGCGACGCCGACGGCCGTGAAGCCACCGCGTGTCAGTCCGAAGACCTCACTAAATCATTCAATCGGTAGTAGCGACGGGCGGTGTGTACAAAGGGCAGGGACGTAATCAACGCGAGCTTATGACTCGCGCTTACTAGGAATTCCTCGTTTATGGGGGATAATTGCAAACCCCAATCCCCAGCACGAAGGAGTTTCAACGGGTTGCCCGGGCCTCTAGGCCAGGGAGAACATGTTGATTCCTTCAGTGTAGCGCGCGTGCGGCCCAGGACATCTAAGGGCATCACAGACCTGTTATTGCTCAATCTCGTGCGGCTCGAAGCCGCCGGTCCCTCTAAGAAGAATTTTAATACGTCGCCAGTGAGTTGCGTGACCGAAGTAACGCACACCGAAATGACGACGCCTATTTAGCAGGCTAGAGTCTCGTTCGTTACCGGAATTAACCAGACAAATCGCTCCACCAACTAAGAACGGCCATGCACCACCACCCACCGAATCAAGAAAGAGCTGTTAATCTGTCAATCCTTCCGGTGTCCGGGCCTGGTGAGATTTCCCGTGTTGAGTCAAATTAAGCCGCAGGCTCCACTCCTGGTGGTGCCCTTCCGTCAATTCCTTTAAGTTTCAGCTTTGCAACCATACTCCCCCCGGAGTCCAAAATCTTTGGTTTCCCGGAAGCCGCCCGCCGAGCCATTGTAGTAACGTCGGCGGATTGCTAGACGACATATTTACGGTTAGAACTAGGGCGGTATCTAATCGCCTTCGAACCTCTAACTTTCGTTCTTGATTGATGAAAACACCTTTGGCAAATGCTTTCGCTGATGTTCGTCTTGCGACGATCCAAGAATTTCACCTCTAACGTCGCAATACGAATGCCCCCAGTTATCCCTATTAATCATTACCTCGGAGTTCTGAAAACCAACAAAATAGAACCGAGATCATATTCTATTATTCCATGCACGAAATATTCAAGCAGCATTTTGAGCCCGCTTTGAGCACTCTAATTTGTTCAAAGTAAAATTGTCGGCCCATCTCGACACTCACTGAAGAGCACCGCGATAGGATTTTGATATTGAACCGGCGTGTTACCGCCGGCTCACCGACGATATGCTCCGCAAACGTGTCAGTATCACCGCGGATGCGGTGCACCGACAGCGCGGCGCACAAATGCAACTACGAGCTTTTTAACCGCAACAATTTTAGTATACGCTATTGGAGCTGGAATTACCGCGGCTGCTGGCACCAGACTTGCCCTCCAATTGTTCCTCGTTAAAATATTTAAAGTGTACTCATTCCGATTACGAGGCCTCGTAAGAGTCCCGTATCGTTATTTTTCGTCACTACCTCCCCGTGCCGGGAGTGGGTAATTTGCGCGCCTGCTGCCTTCCTTGGATGTGGTAGCCGTTTCTCAGGCTCCCTCTCCGGAATCGAACCCTGATTCCCCGTTACCCGTGACAACCATGGTAGTCGCAGAAACTACCATCGAAAGTTGATAAGGCAGACATTTGAAAGATGCGTCGCCGGTTCGAGACCGTGCGATCGGCAAAAGTTATCCAGATTCATCAAAGTTAACGACTTCGGACGCGAGGCCCTCCGTCGATTGGTTTTGATCTAATAAAAGCACTCGTCCCATCACTGGTCAGAGTTCTAATTGCATGTATTAGCTCTAGAATTACCACAGTTATCCAAGTAACTGAGTAAGATCTAAGGAACCAAAACTGATATATTGAGCCATTCGCGGTATCGCCTTAATACGGCTTGCACTGAGACATGCATGGCTTAATCTTTGAGACAAGCATATAACTACTGGCAGGATCAACCAGGGAGCTCACGAGTCTAACGTACGTACCGCGCGCGCGCGTGAGACGAATCGCCACAACCCCTCGACCGGACCGTGTGAGGTATCCGTGAGCCGAGGTGTGTCTTTTAGCAATCCATATGCACACACACAAACACGAAACGATGTGATCGTTCGCGAGTGGAGAATGATTATTGTTATTAGATCGGTTACGATCCATTGGCGAAAGTTCGTGTGACCAAGACTGTGTGCAGTGAACGACACTCCGTAGAATACGTCTAGCTACAGTTCGTTAACATTGGTTACGATTCCGCCCGGTGCTGCGAGAGCCGAGTTGGTGGATTATCAACAATCCCTCGTTTCACCAACCGGATGGGAGAAGGGCGCAAAGGAAAGAGAATCTCGTTCCTCCTCTTCTTTACCATCGGTAAAATAAGCCCGCCCGGTATATGGTGCGCGACGCGCGACCACCGAGGTTGACGGCTTTGATATAACTTTGGACACGACAGCGAAGGTTCGCACCTCACTGGTGTCTCAAAACACAGCGCAAAAATTATGTGTTCACATGCATGTGTATTCTTATTATACTTGTACAACGCATTATTATATTTGTTGTTAGAACAAAAGTACACATGCACATTAATACATTTAGATAAGTTTACAGTTCGAAAACGATGTACGAGTTCGAAACCGTGCCTAAAATGCGAGCAGACTGCGGGCGCTTACGAGCAGAGTGTAAACGATGAACGTCGTTCAGTTAACACACTGCGCGGTAGGCCTCGCCGCACGGACACTTTAGACACGAATCGCAGACAGAACAAATAAGTAACATAATGTAGGTGGGAAAAATAAATAAACAAAATTAAATATAAAAAAATTACGCTTCTCGAATGAATTGTGATGCAATTCATTAAAATTGGGGGGGGGGCAAGAGTTTATTAATTATTATTATAATAATGAAAAAAAAAAAAAAAAAAAAAAATATATATATATATATATATATATATTCGTCAAAAGAATTAAATAATTTTTTTTTTTGTAAAAAAAAAAAAAAAAAAAAAAAAAAAACTTATTTTTAAAATGGGCAAGAATGAAATTGTTTCAATGGTTGATCGTGATGCAATTCATTAAAAGGGGGGCAAATATATAATAATGATTATAATAGATTACAATTAAAGAAAAGAAGAAAAAAAAAAAAAAAAAAAGTACATATGGTGTACATGGAACTTTTTTTTTTTTTTGATGATATCTATAACCGATTCATATAGTATTATTTTATTAGTATGTAGTTTTATTTTTATTACACAAGGTTAGGTACGTTTAGATAAGTGTTTTTATAGCACTCACTCACGGACATGCACACAAAATCCTGCATGGACGTCTGGGAATGGAGGACCCAGCAGACAGTGCCGGATTCTTACCGGCTAATAACCCATTGGCTGCCGCAAGCTACGCCCCCGAATATTCGTTCAGGAGGGAGGCAATAATGTACGACACAGATAATGTACGGCATGATATTGTACGGCATAATAATGCACAGCATGATAATTGGTGTACATGTACATGGAATATCATGTTGTACAATATCGCGTGCCGTGCAATATCATGCCGTACATTATCAGATCGGTCCAATAATGCACAAGCGATAATGTACAGCATGATATTCCATGTGCATGTACACCAATTATCATGCTGTGTATTATTGTGTCGTACAATATCATGCCGTGCATTATTGACTCTGTTTAATAATGTACACCCCTATTTTGTACAGCATGATAATTGGTGACCATAAAAATTCAAAACTGATGCTTCGTTTAGACGTGGACATTCCACGTTGAGTATATTAGGCACAAATTAAATGAGTGACAGATCCGACACAGAGCATCCGGACTTGAGTAGGTTAGGTTCGAAATGGGTCACAGAACCGACACAGAGCACCCCGACTCCACCTAGTCTTGTGGTCCCTACCCCTAGAGTGTATATAAAAAGTGCGGGAGCCAGAAGCTCAAGGGAGGTCCTGAGTGAGAGCGAGCCATACGAGACCGAGCGGAGCGAAGGGGGGAGGTGGCGAGCGAAGCGAGCCGGTGACCTCCGTAGCGAAGCGAAGGTCGAGTGTGGCGAAGCGACACTCAGGGGCGACCGTAAGAGCTTCTGGCGGGAGCCCACCTGGAGTCAGACTTGCGTTGGTTAGGTTCGAAATGAGTGACAGTACAAACACAGTTTTACTCTTCTCTCCGCCTCACCACCAAAAAGTTTTGATGGTTCTCATATTTTTAATCTGTGACTATCTTACACTATCTTGTTCAAACGAAGCATGGAATCGATAGACGTCATAGACTCAACAGCCAATAAGAGCAGAGACATTTCAGCAAAATTAGCCAATAGGGGGATGCCACCTTTTATCATGTTGTACATTATCGGTCGTACATTTTCGGCCCGTTTCGACAAAACACGGCCTGTATTGCACGACATGATAATGTACGGCATAATAATGCACAGCCCGATAAAACGTGGACTTTTTTTCTCGTACATGGATTATTGGCTGTGCAATCCTGGCTGTGCATTCCTTGCCGTACTTTATAGACACGGGCCGATAATTGACGGCCAGTATTGTACGACATTGATTGTACAACATGATATTCGATGTACATGTACACCAATTATCATGCTGTACATTATCATGCCGTACAATATCGTGTCGGCAAATATCATGTTGTACATTATAGACACCCGTTCAGGATTGTACTACTTTCTTTATTTTTCCTCATTACTATTACAATTTTATCTTAACGCTAAGGTACAAAATCTTCTTATTCTATCTTATTACAATTTCATTTAGGTTAGGTTAGGTTAAGTTAAGTTAAGTTAAGTTTTTTTTTTTTTTTTTTTTTTTTTTTTTTCTTTTTCTCAATATTGTGGTATACCAAGTGAAAATGCCGAGCACGTTAGGTTAGGTTTTTTTTTTTCAATATTGTGGGAATCCAAGTGATAATGCTGCATGGACGACTGACAATGGAGGACCCAGACAGTGTTACGTGTCCCCGAATTATTTGTGTTCCAATCGTTTCGTCGTGAATAACGAACAAACGAGAGTTAGGTTTGATTAGGTTAGGTTAGGTTGTGAGTGATTAATAATGATTATTTTGACACCACCCGCTCGACAATGGGCAATTATTGCAATTATTGTGCCCTACGGTCTAGCCGGGTAATAATATTATTTAGCATTGAATTTCATTATTAACATACATATTTCAGAAAGATTCGAGTGAGGAAGAGTTCCAGTGTGCGCCGGCGCTGCATATTTCTCTACGCACCCCCACCCCCCGTACCCGATCAGCTGCCGTTGACATCACGTGTGCGCGTCGCCGCATTCACCTTGAAAAAGACTGCCTGATGCGGTTGTAAATATAGTCGAAGTGACCTTACGTGAGTAATTCCCGTGTAATATAAATA
>OW029941.1:5470000-5490000 GCA_932305915.1 Agriopis marginaria
GATTACGGATTTCTAATCGTCAAAGTCGAAATCGTCGTGCGCGCGACGCGACAACGAACGACGCGGCGTCGACGGCGGCCGCCGCTTCGCGAGAAACTCGCTCGCAGCGACCGCAGTCATCGCGGTCGTGTCGTCGTCTCTCTCACTTGGATGGTTATAACTTTGTATTTTTATGTATTAAATACACGTTAATGATCCTTCCGCAGGTTCCCCTACGGAAACCTTGTTACGACTTTTACTTCCTCTAAATGATCAAGTTTGGTCAACTTCCCAGCGACGCCGACGGCCGTGAAGCCACCGCGTGTCAGTCCGAAGACCTCACTAAATCATTCAATCGGTAGTAGCGACGGGCGGTGTGTACAAAGGGCAGGGACGTAATCAACGCGAGCTTATGACTCGCGCTTACTAGGAATTCCTCGTTTATGGGGGATAATTGCAAACCCCAATCCCCAGCACGAAGGAGTTTCAACGGGTTGCCCGGGCCTCTAGGCCAGGGAGAACATGTTGATTCCTTCAGTGTAGCGCGCGTGCGGCCCAGGACATCTAAGGGCATCACAGACCTGTTATTGCTCAATCTCGTGCGGCTCGAAGCCGCCGGTCCCTCTAAGAAGAATTTTAATACGTCGCCAGTGAGTTGCGTGACCGAAGTAACGCACACCGAAATGACGACGCCTATTTAGCAGGCTAGAGTCTCGTTCGTTACCGGAATTAACCAGACAAATCGCTCCACCAACTAAGAACGGCCATGCACCACCACCCACCGAATCAAGAAAGAGCTGTTAATCTGTCAATCCTTCCGGTGTCCGGGCCTGGTGAGATTTCCCGTGTTGAGTCAAATTAAGCCGCAGGCTCCACTCCTGGTGGTGCCCTTCCGTCAATTCCTTTAAGTTTCAGCTTTGCAACCATACTCCCCCCGGAGTCCAAAATCTTTGGTTTCCCGGAAGCCGCCCGCCGAGCCATTGTAGTAACGTCGGCGGATTGCTAGACGACATATTTACGGTTAGAACTAGGGCGGTATCTAATCGCCTTCGAACCTCTAACTTTCGTTCTTGATTGATGAAAACACCTTTGGCAAATGCTTTCGCTGATGTTCGTCTTGCGACGATCCAAGAATTTCACCTCTAACGTCGCAATACGAATGCCCCCAGTTATCCCTATTAATCATTACCTCGGAGTTCTGAAAACCAACAAAATAGAACCGAGATCATATTCTATTATTCCATGCACGAAATATTCAAGCAGCATTTTGAGCCCGCTTTGAGCACTCTAATTTGTTCAAAGTAAAATTGTCGGCCCATCTCGACACTCACTGAAGAGCACCGCGATAGGATTTTGATATTGAACCGGCGTGTTACCGCCGGCTCACCGACGATATGCTCCGCAAACGTGTCAGTATCACCGCGGATGCGGTGCACCGACAGCGCGGCGCACAAATGCAACTACGAGCTTTTTAACCGCAACAATTTTAGTATACGCTATTGGAGCTGGAATTACCGCGGCTGCTGGCACCAGACTTGCCCTCCAATTGTTCCTCGTTAAAATATTTAAAGTGTACTCATTCCGATTACGAGGCCTCGTAAGAGTCCCGTATCGTTATTTTTCGTCACTACCTCCCCGTGCCGGGAGTGGGTAATTTGCGCGCCTGCTGCCTTCCTTGGATGTGGTAGCCGTTTCTCAGGCTCCCTCTCCGGAATCGAACCCTGATTCCCCGTTACCCGTGACAACCATGGTAGTCGCAGAAACTACCATCGAAAGTTGATAAGGCAGACATTTGAAAGATGCGTCGCCGGTTCGAGACCGTGCGATCGGCAAAAGTTATCCAGATTCATCAAAGTTAACGACTTCGGACGCGAGGCCCTCCGTCGATTGGTTTTGATCTAATAAAAGCACTCGTCCCATCACTGGTCAGAGTTCTAATTGCATGTATTAGCTCTAGAATTACCACAGTTATCCAAGTAACTGAGTAAGATCTAAGGAACCAAAACTGATATATTGAGCCATTCGCGGTATCGCCTTAATACGGCTTGCACTGAGACATGCATGGCTTAATCTTTGAGACAAGCATATAACTACTGGCAGGATCAACCAGGGAGCTCACGAGTCTAACGTACGTACCGCGCGCGCGCGTGAGACGAATCGCCACAACCCCTCGACCGGACCGTGTGAGGTATCCGTGAGCCGAGGTGTGTCTTTTAGCAATCCATATGCACACACACAAACACGAAACGATGTGATCGTTCGCGAGTGGAGAATGATTATTGTTATTAGATCGGTTACGATCCATTGGCGAAAGTTCGTGTGACCAAGACTGTGTGCAGTGAACGACACTCCGTAGAATACGTCTAGCTACAGTTCGTTAACATTGGTTACGATTCCGCCCGGTGCTGCGAGAGCCGAGTTGGTGGATTATCAACAATCCCTCGTTTCACCAACCGGATGGGAGAAGGGCGCAAAGGAAAGAGAATCTCGTTCCTCCTCTTCTTTACCATCGGTAAAATAAGCCCGCCCGGTATATGGTGCGCGACGCGCGACCACCGAGGTTGACGGCTTTGATATAACTTTGGACACGACAGCGAAGGTTCGCACCTCACTGGTGTCTCAAAACACAGCGCAAAAATTATGTGTTCACATGCATGTGTATTCTTATTATACTTGTACAACGCATTATTATATTTGTTGTTAGAACAAAAGTACACATGCACATTAATACATTTAGATAAGTTTACAGTTCGAAAACGATGTACGAGTTCGAAACCGTGCCTAAAATGCGAGCAGACTGCGGGCGCTTACGAGCAGAGTGTAAACGATGAACGTCGTTCAGTTAACACACTGCGCGGTAGGCCTCGCCGCACGGACACTTTAGACACGAATCGCAGACAGAACAAATAAGTAACATAATGTAGGTGGGAAAAATAAATAAACAAAATTAAATATAAAAAAATTACGCTTCTCGAATGAATTGTGATGCAATTCATTAAAATTGGGGGGGGGGCAAGAGTTTATTAATTATTATTATAATAATGAAAAAAAAAAAAAAAAAAAAAAAATATATATATATATATATATATATTCGTCAAAAGAATTAAATAATTTTTTTTTTTGTAAAAAAAAAAAAAAAAAAAAAAAAAAAAACTTATTTTTAAAATGGGCAAGAATGAAATTGTTTCAATGGTTGATCGTGATGCAATTCATTAAAAGGGGGGCAAATATATAATAATGATTATAATAGATTACAATTAAAGAAAAGAAGAAAAAAAAAAAAAAAAAAAGTACATATGGTGTACATGGAACTTTTTTTTTTTTTTGATGATATCTATAACCGATTCATATAGTATTATTTTATTAGTATGTAGTTTTATTTTTATTACACAAGGTTAGGTACGTTTAGATAAGTGTTTTTATAGCACTCACTCACGGACATGCACACAAAATCCTGCATGGACGTCTGGGAATGGAGGACCCAGCAGACAGTGCCGGATTCTTACCGGCTAATAACCCATTGGCTGCCGCAAGCTACGCCCCCGAATATTCGTTCAGGAGGGAGGCAATAATGTACGACACAGATAATGTACGGCATGATATTGTACGGCATAATAATGCACAGCATGATAATTGGTGTACATGTACATGGAATATCATGTTGTACAATATCGCGTGCCGTGCAATATCATGCCGTACATTATCAGATCGGTCCAATAATGCACAAGCGATAATGTACAGCATGATATTCCATGTGCATGTACACCAATTATCATGCTGTGTATTATTGTGTCGTACAATATCATGCCGTGCATTATTGACTCTGTTTAATAATGTACACCCCTATTTTGTACAGCATGATAATTGGTGACCATAAAAATTCAAAACTGATGCTTCGTTTAGACGTGGACATTCCACGTTGAGTATATTAGGCACAAATTAAATGAGTGACAGATCCGACACAGAGCATCCGGACTTGAGTAGGTTAGGTTCGAAATGGGTCACAGAACCGACACAGAGCACCCCGACTCCACCTAGTCTTGTGGTCCCTACCCCTAGAGTGTATATAAAAAGTGCGGGAGCCAGAAGCTCAAGGGAGGTCCTGAGTGAGAGCGAGCCATACGAGACCGAGCGGAGCGAAGGTCGAGTGTGGCGAAGCGACACTCAGGGGCGACCGTAAGAGCTTCTGGCGGGAGCCCACCTGGAGTCAGACTTGCGTTGGTTAGGTTCGAAATGAGTGACAGTACAAACACAGTTTTACTCTTCTCTCCGCCTCACCACCAAAAAGTTTTGATGGTTCTCATATTTTTAATCTGTGACTATCTTACACTATCTTGTTCAAACGAAGCATGGAATCGATAGACGTCATAGACTCAACAGCCAATAAGAGCAGAGACATTTCAGCAAAATTAGCCAATAGGGGGATGCCACCTTTTATCATGTTGTACATTATCGGTCGTACATTTTCGGCCCGTTTCGACAAAACACGGCCTGTATTGCACGACATGATAATGTACGGCATAATAATGCACAGCCCGATAAAACGTGGACTTTTTTTCTCGTACATGGATTATTGGCTGTGCAATCCTGGCTGTGCATTCCTTGCCGTACTTTATAGACACGGGCCGATAATTGACGGCCAGTATTGTACGACATTGATTGTACAACATGATATTCGATGTACATGTACACCAATTATCATGCTGTACATTATCATGCCGTACAATATCGTGTCGGCAAATATCATGTTGTACATTATAGACACCCGTTCAGGATTGTACTACTTTCTTTATTTTTCCTCATTACTATTACAATTTTATCTTAACGCTAAGGTACAAAATCTTCTTATTCTATCTTATTACAATTTCATTTAGGTTAGGTTAGGTTAAGTTAAGTTAAGTTAAGTTTTTTTTTTTTTTTTTTTTTTTTTTTTTTCTTTTTCTCAATATTGTGGTATACCAAGTGAAAATGCCGAGCACGTTAGGTTAGGTTTTTTTTTTTCAATATTGTGGGAATCCAAGTGATAATGCTGCATGGACGACTGACAATGGAGGACCCAGACAGTGTTACGTGTCCCCGAATTATTTGTGTTCCAATCGTTTCGTCGTGAATAACGAACAAACGAGAGTTAGGTTTGATTAGGTTAGGTTAGGTTGTGAGTGATTAATAATGATTATTTTGACACCACCCGCTCGACAATGGGCAATTATTGCAATTATTGTGCCCTACGGTCTAGCCGGGTAATAATATTATTTAGCATTGAATTTCATTATTAACATACATATTTCAGAAAGATTCGAGTGAGGAAGAGTTCCAGTGTGCGCCGGCGCTGCATATTTCTCTACGCACCCCCACCCCCCGTACCCGATCAGCTGCCGTTGACATCACGTGTGCGCGTCGCCGCATTCACCTTGAAAAAGACTGCCTGATGCGGTTGTAAATATAGTCGAAGTGACCTTACGTGAGTAATTCCCGTGTAATATAAATAAAATAATAAATACATTTTGTAGTCGATTGAATCAGGCGTCATTTTGCGCAAACCTCAAAACATTGTAAACTTTTATTATTTTATTTTATTTTGACCGAAGAATCTCTTTGACGAGAGTGTATGTATATATAATAATTATTAATTGTATGTATAACATACATACATATTATATAAAATTATTTTTCCCCCGAAATTTTTCTATGTCAATAAAAGTCAGTTCACGACATTGATTTTACAAAAGAGTGACGGAATTTTTTTCCCCGAAATTTTTCTATCTCAATAAGAGTCGGTTCGTGACACTGTAATGATATAAAAAAAAAATAAGAAAATGACAGAGAATGACACGTCCTCGGACGAATCACCTGGCGTAGGGCTGAGTCTCAACAGATCGCAGCACGACGCTGCTCTACCGAGCACAACACCCCGCCAGGAACGTAAGTCGTCTACAGACTATTCCGAGCCCCGACATCGAACTGAGGTAAATTCGGACCTTCGGAGCCGTGATGCACGCGTTAAACCGACCGCACCGATCTCCGCGATCCAAATGGGCTTCGACGTCGCACCTCACGTAGTGAAGCGCGACTAGTAAAGTCACATTGTTTAGAGCCTCCCGACTCTCGGGGCTCCACAGTGAGCATATCCTTGCCGGATTCGGCTAGGCTGGCTTCGGCCTTAGAGGCGTTCAGGCATAATCCCGCGGATGGTAGCTTCGCACCACCGGCCGCTCGGCCGAGTGCATGAACCAAATGTCCGAAACTGCGGTTCCTCTCGTACTGAGCAGTATTACTATCGCAACGACAAGCCATCAGTAGGGTAAAACTAACCTGTCTCACGACGGTCTAAACCCAGCTCACGTTCCCTTTTGATGGGTGAACAATCCAACGCTTGGCGAATTTTGCTTCGCAATGATAGGAAGAGCCGACATCGAAGGATCAAAAAGCAACGTCGCTATGAACGCTTGGCTGCCACAAGCCAGTTATCCCTGTGGTAACTTTTCTGGCACCTCTTGCTAAAAACTCTTTAGTACTAAAGGATCGATAGGCCGTGCTTTCGCAGTCCCTATGCGTACTGAACATCTGGATCAAGCCAGCTTTTGCCCTTTTGCTCCACGCGAGGTTTCTGTCCTCGCTGAGCTGGCCTTAGGACACCTGCGTTATTCTTTGACAGATGTACCGCCCCAGTCAAACTCCCCGCCTGGCAGTGTCCTCGAACCGGATCACGCGGGAGTTGTACGGCGACGAGCGTTGCCGCCACGTCGCCACTCTGCACGCTTGGAACGAAACACCGTGCGCGTGCCGATATAATCGACCGCGCACCGCTTCCGCCCAACCGAGTAAGTAATGAAACAATGAAAGTAGTGGTTTTTCAGCGACGACCGCGAACGATCTCCCACTTATGCTACACCTCTCATGTCTCCTTACAATGCCAGACTAGAGTCAAGCTCAACAGGGTCTTCTTTCCCCGCTGATTTTCCCAAGCCCGTTCCCTTGGCTGTGGTTTCGCTAGATAGTAGATAGGGACAGTGGGAATCTCGTTAATCCATTCATGCGCGTCACTAATTAGATGACGAGGCATTTGGCTAATTAATTAACCCGTCACGGCTTTCCACACCGCGAAGTTTAACATGCCTTGACATAAACTAATTCGCGACTCCCTAAATTAAATCTTCATTGCTCATGAGCTCATCACTTTGCCCACGAGCTCAGGATATAATCTGGGATAGGTAATCATTATGGATCACGAAGACCAACAGGCAGTCCCCATATAGCACCCGCGACCACCAGCCGGTACATCGCTACCGCGAGGGTATTTCGCCGTTTAGATGTTGGTTGGAAGGGCCTGGATGTCGTTCGAAAGCGGGAAGTCATGCGTCCACCGAGTCAACTCGGCTACACTAGAGCGACCCCTCCAGGGCACGGCGGCAGCCCCTGACCACAGGACTCGGAACTCCGATTCAAGTCGACTCGTCTCGCCTGTCGCTATAGCGCGTCGTCATTTTATTGAATCGAGACCAATTCAAGTGAGATCCCCGCAACGCCAATATTGGCAATTGAATCGAGACCAATTCAAGTGAGATCCCCGCAACGCCAATATTGGCAGCGTATGCAGTACGTCCTTCTTCAGCCCAAGGAGCTTCTTTAGTCCTTTAAAAGAACCAAAGCTCCACACCCCGCGCCAGGACAGAGTGCAAGAGGTCGCGCGGACACGCGTTTTGGGTAGCCCCAGTTTACCTGCGACCTTCTCGACAAGCTCATCGTGATTCCCGTACTTGGCACGTTTCTCACGATGCGCATCGTCAAGAGGTCGCTGGCCCGTGACTACCTGCACGTCCACGATCATTCCTTCACCACCCCTGACTGCGATGATGTCGGGCTTCCGAAGTCCGACCGCAGTGTTAATTTTGGGCTCCTCCTCAACGGTCCAACCCTCCTCGACCATAGCGGAACACAAGACCTTGGCTATCTTGTTATGTCGGAGTATACGGCCACCGTGCGTTCTGAAGCACTGTTGGATGGTGTGAGTCGTCGTCTCCCTAGTCATGCAACCTGCACGACAGTTCAACTTCGACTCATCACCATCTCTGCGTCCCCTCGAGTTGCGTACTCGCGAGGGGAGCGCATTAATGTGCGTATGAACGAACTGCACGTAATCGCGGCCCGTATATCGCATGTCTATGTCTCTTATCCACGAAGTGGATGCCGAGCACTTGGAGGATTCGCGCAACTCAAATCCATCCACCGACGTGTGCAATTTCTCCTTCCAATACAAGGATACCGATCTGGTTCCAGTCTCCGGGTCTTCCCGTGAGAATTTGGTATAGTGCTTTCCGGCCCACTGCAGCTTCTTTCGAATCCTATCGGATTTGGCGGCTGCTCTCGCAACAGACCATTCCGAGCGCTCGAGAGCACCGTATCTACGTAAAACGAGATCGGGCACCCAAGCCCTCAGAGATGGGATCGCTAAGCCTCCGTCCTTAGACGCTGCATGAAAGTAGGCCGTTGGCACGTCCATTGGGAGCCTAAGCCATTTGCGTATTGTCGTCCGGATTTGGACATCGAGCACGCGCAGCCTATCCTCAGAGATAACCCCTAGCACGAGGCCGTGGAGAAATCTCGGGATCAGGTGCGTGCGCAGTATCTCGAGCCGCTGTTGCGGCTTGAGAGGGGCCCTTCCGATGTTGGTCAGGGCCTCTTTAATACTGTGCTCTATTGTCACAGCCCCATTCGACTCGAAGTCAACCCCCAAGTAGCGCCAACGTTCCACGCAAGAGACTTGCTTCAACCATCTCTTTCCGATCCTGAAGGTCCGGTCAGAGAGGAAATGCACCTTCTTGCGCTTTCCGTCCGGCACCATCGAGAGAGCGGAGCTCTTCGCATGGTTAAGCCGCAGACCCATCATCTGTCCATATTTGTCAACGGCGTTTATGGACGACTGTAAACCCACCTTTGATCCTGCGAGCAGAACAAGGTCGTCGGCATAGGCCAGTGCGGAGACACGCTCCGTTTCCAGCCTATAGCCGACGTCCTTAGGTAGATTCGCCAGTATTAGGTCCATCGCCATGTTGAACAAAATTGGTGACAATGGGTCACCTTGGCGGACTCCTCGACCGACCGCCACAGGATCGCTCGTGTCATTTTCAACGGCAAGGGTCGTGGATGCCGTATCGTACAAACGAGCGATGTAGTCGCAGAACTGTCCAGGCAGGCCCCTCTTCCTCAGCAGTTCGATTAGGGCCGAATGCGACACCGTATCGAACGCCTTGGAGAAGTCTAACACCGCCACATGACATTCCCGCAACTTCTTCCTGCAGTCTCCCAGCACCGCATCTAGCACCACGGTATTCTCCAAGGTGCCATCAGCGCAGATAAATCCGCGCTGTCGGATGTCTGGTGGACAACAAGCCAACAATCTCTTCGCCAGGATAGTGTGCAGGTGCCTTAGCGGTATCGACGCGATCGAGATCGGTCGATAGTCACCAGGATCCGCAGGATCATCCTTTTTCGGCACAAAGATCGTACGGCATTGCCGCAGCCTTTCGGGTATCTCACCTTTGTGCAACCAGTGCGAGAAGAGTTCCGCCACAGTAGAGGTCGGAATTGTACTCCAGTCACAGGGCCGGATGCCATCCGGTCCAGGAGCTGAGTGTAAGTCTACGCGGGAAGCTTTCACCTCATCTTCGGTTATCGGCTCCCACAGCCGCGAAAAATCAAGGTTTCCCCCGTAGTGCTCATCAAGCGCGAGCGCCTTCAGTGCTTCCGGTGTAGGACCAGGGGCCCCAGACACGGCTTCCAGGACTGGCCTCCAATAGGATTCCAAGTCCTGTAGTCCATGCTTGAGACCCCTGTGTTGACCGTCGATTATTTCGCGAGCAGCGCGACTACGACACTTCTTGTACAATTCCTGTACTACGGCGTATCTCTGTCTCCGTCTCTGTCGGGAGTTGACTTTTACGCCAACAGCCCTCTCAACACTTTTTCTCCCGGCGAAGCGTCGCACCCTCAATTTTCGCTTTTGAGCGTCTTTTAACAGCTCATCTACTATTCTATCGAGGGCGCTATTCTCCACCAGAGAGTCCCCCCCCGCTTCGACAAGCTCGATTGGAGCAGCGCTCTGCGCCTCATCAGCCTGGAGGTCTACGCTAGCTGAGGAGGCATCGGCGTCAGGCACAAGGTCCGCAAGGTGTTTCCTCACGAGAGCCTTGTAAGACTCCTTCTTCCGAGCCCCCTTGATCCCCTCAAGGGTTCTTGCTAGCGCTATGACCTCGGGGTCTGCTAACAGCGCCACATTGACCTTAGTCTCCGTGTCACCGCTCGCTAACCACTTAGCTTCAGCGCGTGCCAGCACACTGATCTCTTCCTCAAGCCACCGCCTCTTCGCCTGGGGGGGTGCTGCCTCAATATTGGCTTCAACCGGGTGGGCGCGCCGCTTGTGCACGCCCAGCCCGGTCTTAGTTGTGAAGGACCGTCCACATGATGGGCACTCGAATGCTTGAGTCGCGCTTGCAACTGCACCGAGTGACGCACCCGCTTCGGAGTCCCGAGGCAGATTTATAGTCGCTACAGCCGACTCCTGTGGGAGATCGGAAGTAGGACTCTTTTCATTTTTGTCCTTTTTAGCGAGTTTTATAAACCCGGTGGTGGGGTGCTGACCCAGCCACTGGGTGTTTCGCCCGCGCGCTTTGCAAAGGGTCCACCCGAAGGTTGCGCGGGCTTGGTACGGAGACCACGGACCTGTTTAGGGTATTACCCCTAAACCTCACCTGTGTTCACTCAAGCTCATAAGAGTGTGTGCAACCCGAAGGTAACACAGGATCGGACCCCGCGCCCGCCGCCATTCGCTACCGTCGAGCGGCGGCGGGCGCGAGGGCCGCGCGCACATAGCCTCCGTGTCGTTAGACGCTGGCTCCTAGGAGACGTTCTCGCAAGCGAGTTTAGTTCTGGAGTCAGGTCCCCCCCCCCTTGTTAGTGCCAACAGCGGCGCCACGAGCAGGCCAAGGGTAGGAGTTGAGCCCCTTCACACCGCCCACTCGGTGTGCAAGGGACCCCATTGAGGGTCAGCTGCCTAGACGCGCTCGCGTCGGCAAGTATTCGCGCCAAGACGCGCTTGCGTCGGTCACAGAATTCATTGACCCCGAGTAGCTTGACTCTCCGATCGTTAGACCCCAGGAGCCGTGCGGTAGTCGGCATCCTGGTTAAGAGAGTCATAGTTACTCCCGCCGTTTACCCGCGCTTGCTTGAATTTCTTCACGTTGACATTCAGAGCACTGGGCAGAAATCACATTGCGTCAACACCCGCGAGGGCCATCGCAATGCTTTGTTTTAATTAGACAGTCGGATTCCCCTTGTCCGTGCCAGTTCTGAGCTGACCGTTGAACGACGGTCGTACAGAACCGCATCGATCGCGCCGAAACGCGACCGACACGGCCTTACGGCTAGGAAGATCCGCGGAAGGCCGGAGCGCGGGTCCAGTTTCCGCCCCCTTGCGAGGGCATCGACCAGGCCCGGCACCGGCCGCATCCGCTTCCCTTCCAAACCCGACACGCCCCGGTCCTCAGAGCCAATCCTTATTCCGAAGTTACGGATCCAATTTGCCGACTTCCCTTACCTACATTATTCTATCGACTAGAGGCTCTTCACCTTGGAGACCTGCTGCGGATATGGGTACGAACCGGCGCGACATCTCCACGTACATCCCTCACCTGAATTTTCAAGGTCCGCAGAGAGTATCCGGACACCGCCGCAAATGCGGTGCTCTTCGCGTTCCGAACCATATCTCCCTTCTATAGGATTCCATGGAACTCGAACGCTCAGGCAGAAAAGAAAACTCTTCCCGGACCTCTCGGCGGCGTCTTCAGGCCACTTTGGGTTACCCCGTCGAACACTAGCTTAAAAAACTAGGGAACGATTATTGAAACGGTTCCGCTGCCGGGTTCCGGAATAGGAACCGGATTCCCTTTCGCTCAAAGGTTGTTATTTATCCATCGTTAAAATAGAAAAAAACACAACGCATCGACATAAGATCTCTCCTTGAGCTTAGGATCGACTGACTCGCGAGCAACTACTGTTCACGCGAAACCCTTCTCCACGTCAGTCCTCCAGGGCCTCGCTGGAGTATTTGCTACTACCACCAAGATCTGCACCGACGGTGGCTCCAGGCGGGCTCACGCCCAGACCCTTCTGCGCACGCCGCCGCGCACGTCCTACTCGTTACGGCTTAATGATGACCGCGAGCGGTCATCGCACATGCCGGTAACGGTAGTGTATAGGCAAGACGCTTCAGCGCCATCCATTTTCAGGGCTGGTTGCTTCGGCAGGTGAGTCGTTGCACACTCCTTAGCGGATTCCGACTTCCATGGCCACCGTCCTGCTGTCATGAGCGACCAACGCCTTTCATGGTGTCCCATGAGCGTCTTTTAGGCGCCTTAACACTACGTTTGGTTCATCCCACAGCGCCAGTTCTGCTTACCAAAATTGGCCCACTTGGCACCGTCATCAGATCTCCGGCTTCATCGTTCGAGTAAGCCGGAGTTCTCACCCATTTAAAGTTTGAGAATAGGTTGAGGTCGTTTCGGCCCCAATGCCTCTAATCATTCGCTTTACCGGATGAGACTGTTCGAATCGACGCCAGCTATCCTGAGGGAAACTTCGGACGGAACCAGCTACTAGATGGTTCGATTAGTCTTTCGCCCCTATACCCAGTTCCGACGATCGATTTGCACGTCAGAATCGCTACGGTCCTCCATCAGGGTTTCCCCTGACTTCGACCTGACCAGGCATAGTTCACCATCTTTCGGGTCCCAGCATCTGTGCTCAGAGCGCGCCTGCATTCGCGGATTGGAAACGAGACGCCTCGGGAGTGCGAGCGGCGGACCGAGATCCGCGCGCCATCCTCCCTGAGCGGTCGACGAGCGACCACCTTCACTTTCGTTAAGCCTTTCAGTTTTCATACTCAATGACTCGCACACATGCTAGACTCCTTGGTCCGTGTTTCAAGACGGGTCCTGCGAGTGCCCGAAACTGAATCATCGCAGACAGATACGCACACGGTCCGAGACAGCACGGCTGCGACGACAGGCGCGCCGCACCCGCGTCCGCACTCGGGCAGGAAGCGGGATACGACGTTGCCTTGCGTCGGGCCGGACGCGACAAGCGCGTGAGCGTTTCGTCAGATCTACCGTCCGACGGCCGGTCGGTGCACCCGCCGGTCTACACGCCGCGAGCGGCGCGAAGACTCCCGGGGGGCACTTAGACCGACATCGAACGGGTCGCGATGTATTACTAAGGGAGAAGTGCACGCCGTCCCCGGACGCCAGCGACGCGGGCAGTGCCCACGGCCGAGGCCGAAGACATCGAACCTGCGCCGTTGCGCCGAGGAGTGACGATGAATCTCCCCGTTCGTTCATTCGAGTTTCGCAGGTTTACCCCTGGACGGTTTCACGTACTGTTGAACTCTCTCTTCAAAGTTCTTTTCAACTTTCCCTCACGGTACTTGTTCGCTATCGGTCTCGCGGTAATATTTAGCCTTAGATGGAGTTTACCACCCACTTAGGGCTGCACTCTCAAGCAACCCGACTCTGAGGAGAGTCCCTCTCGCCGCCGTCCTCCGTCGCTACGGGCCTGGCACCCTCTACGGGAAAACGGCCCCGTTCAAGACGAACTTGGACAGGAGGAGACGACGACGAGAAAACGGAACCTCCCGAACACCACATCTCCCGCCGCCGTGACAACGGCGGGATTCAGTGCTGGGCTATTTCCTGTTCGCTCGCCGCTACTAAGGAAATCCTGGTTAGTTTCTTTTCCTCCGCTTACTAATATGCTTAAATTCGGCGGGTAATCCTCCCTGATCTGAGGCCAACGTTATAAATCGGAGGCAGACACGATATCCGTCGGCGCTACGACGCCGTGCAATCACAACGTGACTACGCGGCGAGGTCGCGCCCTTCGGACGTCGAGTCCGCCTACCCTCGAGGGCAGGGGGCGCAACTCGCTCGTGTCGGTCGCTCGCGAAGCGCGCACACATCTCTTGTTCAAAGCGTGTGGCGCGACGCGCGCGCGCTGCCGTCTTCGCACGTCTGCAATTAAGCAGCCGCGATCGGACGGTGACACGTGCGTGCGTTGTGCACCCTCATCTCTAATGAATATTTTTAAACGGACCACGCGACGGAACGTTCCACTTGTGAATTGTTCACACGTCGAACGCGTAACCCGACCGCGCGGAACCGTCAAATGCGCGCGTTTCGCGTGGCGAGACGCGCGCAGTGTGGTTTTTGTTATTATGCAGCCGGCCCTCAGACAGGAGTGGTCCTGGATGTGTCTCCATGGACCGCAATGTGCGTTCGAAATGTCGATGTTCAAATGTGTCCTGCAGTTCACACTATGACGCGCAGTTAACTGCGTTCTTCATCGACCCGCGAGCCAAGTGATCCACCGTCCAGGGTAATAGTTTTCAAACATATATACCCTTTGTAATATTTATAATAAAAATTTAAAAAATAAAATCTTAGAACGAAAGAAAGAAACGCGATATCACGCATCTCTCCTCTCACTCTAAACCGTTTTGTTCACATTTGTTATGTTGACGAACGCGCGCACGGACTGGCACGACTCAGATTACGGATTTCTAATCGTCAAAGTCGAAATCGTCGTGCGCGCGACGCGACAACGAACGACGCGGCGTCGACGGCGGCCGCCGCTTCGCGAGAAACTCGCTCGCAGCGACCGCAGTCATCGCGGTCGTGTCGTCGTCTCTCTCACTTGGATGGTTATAACTTTGTATTTTTATGTATTAAATACACGTTAATGATCCTTCCGCAGGTTCCCCTACGGAAACCTTGTTACGACTTTTACTTCCTCTAAATGATCAAGTTTGGTCAACTTCCCAGCGACGCCGACGGCCGTGAAGCCACCGCGTGTCAGTCCGAAGACCTCACTAAATCATTCAATCGGTAGTAGCGACGGGCGGTGTGTACAAAGGGCAGGGACGTAATCAACGCGAGCTTATGACTCGCGCTTACTAGGAATTCCTCGTTTATGGGGGATAATTGCAAACCCCAATCCCCAGCACGAAGGAGTTTCAACGGGTTGCCCGGGCCTCTAGGCCAGGGAGAACATGTTGATTCCTTCAGTGTAGCGCGCGTGCGGCCCAGGACATCTAAGGGCATCACAGACCTGTTATTGCTCAATCTCGTGCGGCTCGAAGCCGCCGGTCCCTCTAAGAAGAATTTTAATACGTCGCCAGTGAGTTGCGTGACCGAAGTAACGCACACCGAAATGACGACGCCTATTTAGCAGGCTAGAGTCTCGTTCGTTACCGGAATTAACCAGACAAATCGCTCCACCAACTAAGAACGGCCATGCACCACCACCCACCGAATCAAGAAAGAGCTGTTAATCTGTCAATCCTTCCGGTGTCCGGGCCTGGTGAGATTTCCCGTGTTGAGTCAAATTAAGCCGCAGGCTCCACTCCTGGTGGTGCCCTTCCGTCAATTCCTTTAAGTTTCAGCTTTGCAACCATACTCCCCCCGGAGTCCAAAATCTTTGGTTTCCCGGAAGCCGCCCGCCGAGCCATTGTAGTAACGTCGGCGGATTGCTAGACGACATATTTACGGTTAGAACTAGGGCGGTATCTAATCGCCTTCGAACCTCTAACTTTCGTTCTTGATTGATGAAAACACCTTTGGCAAATGCTTTCGCTGATGTTCGTCTTGCGACGATCCAAGAATTTCACCTCTAACGTCGCAATACGAATGCCCCCAGTTATCCCTATTAATCATTACCTCGGAGTTCTGAAAACCAACAAAATAGAACCGAGATCATATTCTATTATTCCATGCACGAAATATTCAAGCAGCATTTTGAGCCCGCTTTGAGCACTCTAATTTGTTCAAAGTAAAATTGTCGGCCCATCTCGACACTCACTGAAGAGCACCGCGATAGGATTTTGATATTGAACCGGCGTGTTACCGCCGGCTCACCGACGATATGCTCCGCAAACGTGTCAGTATCACCGCGGATGCGGTGCACCGACAGCGCGGCGCACAAATGCAACTACGAGCTTTTTAACCGCAACAATTTTAGTATACGCTATTGGAGCTGGAATTACCGCGGCTGCTGGCACCAGACTTGCCCTCCAATTGTTCCTCGTTAAAATATTTAAAGTGTACTCATTCCGATTACGAGGCCTCGTAAGAGTCCCGTATCGTTATTTTTCGTCACTACCTCCCCGTGCCGGGAGTGGGTAATTTGCGCGCCTGCTGCCTTCCTTGGATGTGGTAGCCGTTTCTCAGGCTCCCTCTCCGGAATCGAACCCTGATTCCCCGTTACCCGTGACAACCATGGTAGTCGCAGAAACTACCATCGAAAGTTGATAAGGCAGACATTTGAAAGATGCGTCGCCGGTTCGAGACCGTGCGATCGGCAAAAGTTATCCAGATTCATCAAAGTTAACGACTTCGGACGCGAGGCCCTCCGTCGATTGGTTTTGATCTAATAAAAGCACTCGTCCCATCACTGGTCAGAGTTCTAATTGCATGTATTAGCTCTAGAATTACCACAGTTATCCAAGTAACTGAGTAAGATCTAAGGAACCAAAACTGATATATTGAGCCATTCGCGGTATCGCCTTAATACGGCTTGCACTGAGACATGCATGGCTTAATCTTTGAGACAAGCATATAACTACTGGCAGGATCAACCAGGGAGCTCACGAGTCTAACGTACGTACCGCGCGCGCGCGTGAGACGAATCGCCACAACCCCTCGACCGGACCGTGTGAGGTATCCGTGAGCCGAGGTGTGTCTTTTAGCAATCCATATGCACACACACAAACACGAAACGATGTGATCGTTCGCGAGTGGAGAATGATTATTGTTATTAGATCGGTTACGATCCATTGGCGAAAGTTCGTGTGACCAAGACTGTGTGCAGTGAACGACACTCCGTAGAATACGTCTAGCTACAGTTCGTTAACATTGGTTACGATTCCGCCCGGTGCTGCGAGAGCCGAGTTGGTGGATTATCAACAATCCCTCGTTTCACCAACCGGATGGGAGAAGGGCGCAAAGGAAAGAGAATCTCGTTCCTCCTCTTCTTTACCATCGGTAAAATCAGCCCGCCCGGTATATGGTGCGCGACGCGCGACCACCGAGGTTGACGGCTTTGATATAACTTTGGACACGACAGCGAAGGTTCGCACCTCACTGGTGTCTCAAAACACAGCGCAAAAATTATGTGTTCACATGCATGTGTATTCTTATTATACTTGTACAACGCATTATTATATTTGTTGTTAGAACAAAAGTACACATGCACATTAATACATTTAGATAAGTTTACAGTTCGAAAACGATGTACGAGTTCGAAACCGTGCCTAAAATGCGAGCAGACTGCGGGCGCTTACGAGCAGAGTGTAAACGATGAACGTCGTTCAGTTAACACACTGCGCGGTAGGCCTCGCCGCACGGACACTTTAGACACGAATCGCAGACAGAACAAATAAGTAACACAATGTAGGTGGGAAAAATAAATAAACAAAATTAAATATAAAAAAATTACGCTTCTCGAATGAATTGTGATGCAATTCATTAAAATTGGGGGGGGGGCAAGAGTTTATTAATTATTATTATAATAATGAAAAAAAAAAAGAAAAAAAAAAAAAAAATATATATATATATATATATATTCGTCAAAAGAATTAAATAATTTTTTTTTTTTGTAAAAAAAAAAAAAAAAAAAAAAAAAAACTTATTTTTAAAATGGGCAAGAATGAAATTGTTTCAATGGTTGATCGTGATGCAATTCATTAAAAGGGGGGCAAATATATAATAATGATTATAATAGATTACAATTAAAGAAAAGAAGAAAAAAAAAAAAAAAAAAAAGTACATATGGTGTACATGGAACTTTTTTTTTTTTTTGATGATATCTATAACCGATTCATATAGTATTATTTTATTAGTATGTAGTTTTATTTTTATTACACAAGGTTAGGTACGTTTAGATAAGTGTTTTTATAGCACTCACTCACGGACATGCACACAAAATCCTGCATGGACGTCTGGGAATGGAGGACCCAGCAGACAGTGCCGGATTCTTACCGGCTAATAACCCATTGGCTGCCGCAAGCTACGCCCCCGAATATTCGTTCAGGAGGGAGGCAATAATGTACGACACAGATAATGTACGGCATGATATTGTACGGCATAATAATGCACAGCATGATAATTGGTGTACATGTACATGGAATATCATGTTGTACAATATCGCGTGCCGTGCAATATCATGCCGTACATTATCAGATCGGTCCAATAATGCACAAGCGATAATGTACAGCATGATATTCCATGTGCATGTACACCAATTATCATGCTGTGTATTATTGTGTCGTACAATATCATGCCGTGCATTATTGACTCTGTTTAATAATGTACACCCCTATTTTGTACAGCATGATAATTGGTGACCATAAAAATTCAAAACTGATGCTTCGTTTAGACGTGGACATTCCACGTTGAGTATATTAGGCACAAATTAAATGAGTGACAGATCCGACACAGAGCATCCGGACTTGAGTAGGTTAGGTTCGAAATGGGTCACAGAACCGACACAGAGCACCCCGACTCCACCTAGTCTTGTGGTCCCTACCCCTAGAGTGTATATAAAAAGTGCGGGAGCCAGAAGCTCAAGGGAGGTCCTGAGTGAGAGCGAGCCATACGAGACCGAGCGGAGCGAAGGGGGGAGGTGGCGAGCGAAGCGAGCCGGTGACCTCCGTAGCGAAGCGAAGGTCGAGTGTGGCGAAGCGACACTCAGGGGCGACCGTAAGAGCTTCTGGCGGGAGCCCACCTGGAGTCAGACTTGCGTTGGTTAGGTTCGAAATGAGTGACAGTACAAACACAGTTTTACTCTTCTCTCCGCCTCACCACCAAAAAGTTTTGATGGTTCTCATATTTTTAATCTGTGACTATCTTACACTATCTTGTTCAAACGAAGCATGGAATCGATAGACGTCATAGACTCAACAGCCAATAAGAGCAGAGACATTTCAGCAAAATTAGCCAATAGGGGGATGCCACCTTTTATCATGTTGTACATTATCGGTCGTACATTTTCGGCCCGTTTCGACAAAACACGGCCTGTATTGCACGACATGATAATGTACGGCATAATAATGCACAGCCCGATAAAACGTGGACTTTTTTTCTCGTACATGGATTATTGGCTGTGCAATCCTGGCTGTGCATTCCTTGCCGTACTTTATAGACACGGGCCGATAATTGACGGCCAGTATTGTACGACATTGATTGTACAACATGATATTCGATGTACATGTACACCAATTATCATGCTGTACATTATCATGCCGTACAATATCGTGTCGGCAAATATCATGTTGTACATTATAGACACCCGTTCAGGATTGTACTACTTTCTTTATTTTTCCTCATTACTATTACAATTTTATCTTAACGCTAAGGTACAAAATCTTCTTATTCTATCTTATTACAATTTCATTTAGGTTAGGTTAGGTTAAGTTAAGTTAAGTTAAGTTAAGTTTTTTTTTTTTTTTTTTTTTTTTTTTTTTTCTTTTTCTCAATATTGTGGTATACCAAGTGAAAATGCCGAGCACGTTAGGTTAGGTTTTTTTTTTTCAATATTGTGGGAATCCAAGTGATAATGCTGCATGGACGACTGACAATGGAGGACCCAGACAGTGTTACGTGTCCCCGAATTATTTGTGTTCCAATCGTTTCGTCGTGAATAACGAACAAACGAGAGTTAGGTTTGATTAGGTTAGGTTAGGTTGTGAGTGATTAATAATGATTATTTTGACACCACCCGCTCGACAATGGGCAATTATTGCAATTATTGTGCCCTACGGTCTAGCCGGGTAATAATATTATTTAGCATTGAATTTCATTATTAACATACATATTTCAGAAAGATTCGAGTGAGGAAGAGTTCCAGTGTGCGCCGGCGCTGCATATTTCTCTACGCACCCCCACCCCCCGTACCCGATCAGCTGCCGTTGACATCAC
>OW029941.1:5497500-5522500 GCA_932305915.1 Agriopis marginaria
CCGCCTACCCTCGAGGGCAGGGGGCGCAACTCGCTCGTGTCGGTCGCTCGCGAAGCGCGCACACATCTCTTGTTCAAAGCGTGTGGCGCGACGCGCGCGCGCTGCCGTCTTCGCACGTCTGCAATTAAGCAGCCGCGATCGGACGGTGACACGTGCGTGCGTTGTGCACCCTCATCTCTAATGAATATTTTTAAACGGACCACGCGACGGAACGTTCCACTTGTGAATTGTTCACACGTCGAACGCGTAACCCGACCGCGCGGAACCGTCAAATGCGCGCGTTTCGCGTGGCGAGACGCGCGCAGTGTGGTTTTTGTTATTATGCAGCCGGCCCTCAGACAGGAGTGGTCCTGGATGTGTCTCCATGGACCGCAATGTGCGTTCGAAATGTCGATGTTCAAATGTGTCCTGCAGTTCACACTATGACGCGCAGTTAACTGCGTTCTTCATCGACCCGCGAGCCAAGTGATCCACCGTCCAGGGTAATAGTTTTCAAACATATATACCCTTTGTAATATTTATAATAAAAATTTAAAAAATAAAATCTTAGAACGAAAGAAAGAAACGCGATATCACGCATCTCTCCTCTCACTCTAAACCGTTTTGTTCACATTTGTTATGTTGACGAACGCGCGCACGGACTGGCACGACTCAGATTACGGATTTCTAATCGTCAAAGTCGAAATCGTCGTGCGCGCGACGCGACAACGAACGACGCGGCGTCGACGGCGGCCGCCGCTTCGCGAGAAACTCGCTCGCAGCGACCGCAGTCATCGCGGTCGTGTCGTCGTCTCTCTCACTTGGATGGTTATAACTTTGTATTTTTATGTATTAAATACACGTTAATGATCCTTCCGCAGGTTCCCCTACGGAAACCTTGTTACGACTTTTACTTCCTCTAAATGATCAAGTTTGGTCAACTTCCCAGCGACGCCGACGGCCGTGAAGCCACCGCGTGTCAGTCCGAAGACCTCACTAAATCATTCAATCGGTAGTAGCGACGGGCGGTGTGTACAAAGGGCAGGGACGTAATCAACGCGAGCTTATGACTCGCGCTTACTAGGAATTCCTCGTTTATGGGGGATAATTGCAAACCCCAATCCCCAGCACGAAGGAGTTTCAACGGGTTGCCCGGGCCTCTAGGCCAGGGAGAACATGTTGATTCCTTCAGTGTAGCGCGCGTGCGGCCCAGGACATCTAAGGGCATCACAGACCTGTTATTGCTCAATCTCGTGCGGCTCGAAGCCGCCGGTCCCTCTAAGAAGAATTTTAATACGTCGCCAGTGAGTTGCGTGACCGAAGTAACGCACACCGAAATGACGACGCCTATTTAGCAGGCTAGAGTCTCGTTCGTTACCGGAATTAACCAGACAAATCGCTCCACCAACTAAGAACGGCCATGCACCACCACCCACCGAATCAAGAAAGAGCTGTTAATCTGTCAATCCTTCCGGTGTCCGGGCCTGGTGAGATTTCCCGTGTTGAGTCAAATTAAGCCGCAGGCTCCACTCCTGGTGGTGCCCTTCCGTCAATTCCTTTAAGTTTCAGCTTTGCAACCATACTCCCCCCGGAGTCCAAAATCTTTGGTTTCCCGGAAGCCGCCCGCCGAGCCATTGTAGTAACGTCGGCGGATTGCTAGACGACATATTTACGGTTAGAACTAGGGCGGTATCTAATCGCCTTCGAACCTCTAACTTTCGTTCTTGATTGATGAAAACACCTTTGGCAAATGCTTTCGCTGATGTTCGTCTTGCGACGATCCAAGAATTTCACCTCTAACGTCGCAATACGAATGCCCCCAGTTATCCCTATTAATCATTACCTCGGAGTTCTGAAAACCAACAAAATAGAACCGAGATCATATTCTATTATTCCATGCACGAAATATTCAAGCAGCATTTTGAGCCCGCTTTGAGCACTCTAATTTGTTCAAAGTAAAATTGTCGGCCCATCTCGACACTCACTGAAGAGCACCGCGATAGGATTTTGATATTGAACCGGCGTGTTACCGCCGGCTCACCGACGATATGCTCCGCAAACGTGTCAGTATCACCGCGGATGCGGTGCACCGACAGCGCGGCGCACAAATGCAACTACGAGCTTTTTAACCGCAACAATTTTAGTATACGCTATTGGAGCTGGAATTACCGCGGCTGCTGGCACCAGACTTGCCCTCCAATTGTTCCTCGTTAAAATATTTAAAGTGTACTCATTCCGATTACGAGGCCTCGTAAGAGTCCCGTATCGTTATTTTTCGTCACTACCTCCCCGTGCCGGGAGTGGGTAATTTGCGCGCCTGCTGCCTTCCTTGGATGTGGTAGCCGTTTCTCAGGCTCCCTCTCCGGAATCGAACCCTGATTCCCCGTTACCCGTGACAACCATGGTAGTCGCAGAAACTACCATCGAAAGTTGATAAGGCAGACATTTGAAAGATGCGTCGCCGGTTCGAGACCGTGCGATCGGCAAAAGTTATCCAGATTCATCAAAGTTAACGACTTCGGACGCGAGGCCCTCCGTCGATTGGTTTTGATCTAATAAAAGCACTCGTCCCATCACTGGTCAGAGTTCTAATTGCATGTATTAGCTCTAGAATTACCACAGTTATCCAAGTAACTGAGTAAGATCTAAGGAACCAAAACTGATATATTGAGCCATTCGCGGTATCGCCTTAATACGGCTTGCACTGAGACATGCATGGCTTAATCTTTGAGACAAGCATATAACTACTGGCAGGATCAACCAGGGAGCTCACGAGTCTAACGTACGTACCGCGCGCGCGCGTGAGACGAATCGCCACAACCCCTCGACCGGACCGTGTGAGGTATCCGTGAGCCGAGGTGTGTCTTTTAGCAATCCATATGCACACACACAAACACGAAACGATGTGATCGTTCGCGAGTGGAGAATGATTATTGTTATTAGATCGGTTACGATCCATTGGCGAAAGTTCGTGTGACCAAGACTGTGTGCAGTGAACGACACTCCGTAGAATACGTCTAGCTACAGTTCGTTAACATTGGTTACGATTCCGCCCGGTGCTGCGAGAGCCGAGTTGGTGGATTATCAACAATCCCTCGTTTCACCAACCGGATGGGAGAAGGGCGCAAAGGAAAGAGAATCTCGTTCCTCCTCTTCTTTACCATCGGTAAAATCAGCCCGCCCGGTATATGGTGCGCGACGCGCGACCACCGAGGTTGACGGCTTTGATATAACTTTGGACACGACAGCGAAGGTTCGCACCTCACTGGTGTCTCAAAACACAGCGCAAAAATTATGTGTTCACATGCATGTGTATTCTTATTATACTTGTACAACGCATTATTATATTTGTTGTTAGAACAAAAGTACACATGCACATTAATACATTTAGATAAGTTTACAGTTCGAAAACGATGTACGAGTTCGAAACCGTGCCTAAAATGCGAGCAGACTGCGGGCGCTTACGAGCAGAGTGTAAACGATGAACGTCGTTCAGTTAACACACTGCGCGGTAGGCCTCGCCGCACGGACACTTTAGACACGAATCGCAGACAGAACAAATAAGTAACATAATGTAGGTGGGAAAAATAAATAAACAAAATTAAATATAAAAAAATTACGCTTCTCGAATGAATTGTGATGCAATTCATTAAAATTGGGGGGGGGGCAAGAGTTTATTAATTATTATTATAATAATGAAAAAAAAAAAAAAAAAAAAAAAAAAATATATATATATATATATATATTCGTCAAAAGAATTAAATAATTTTTTTTTTTTGTAAAAAAAAAAAAAAAAAAAAAAAAAAACTTATTTTTAAAATGGGCAAGAATGAAATTGTTTCAATGGTTGATCGTGATGCAATTCATTAAAAGGGGGGCAAATATATAATAATGATTATAATAGATTACAATTAAAGAAAAGAAGAAAAAAAAAAAAAAAAAAAAGTACATATGGTGTACATGGAACTTTTTTTTTTTTTTGATGATATCTATAACCGATTCATATAGTATTATTTTATTAGTATGTAGTTTTATTTTTATTACACAAGGTTAGGTACGTTTAGATAAGTGTTTTTATAGCACTCACTCACGGACATGCACACAAAATCCTGCATGGACGTCTGGGAATGGAGGACCCAGCAGACAGTGCCGGATTCTTACCGGCTAATAACCCATTGGCTGCCGCAAGCTACGCCCCCGAATATTCGTTCAGGAGGGAGGCAATAATGTACGACACAGATAATGTACGGCATGATATTGTACGGCATAATAATGCACAGCATGATAATTGGTGTACATGTACATGGAATATCATGTTGTACAATATCGCGTGCCGTGCAATATCATGCCGTACATTATCAGATCGGTCCAATAATGCACAAGCGATAATGTACAGCATGATATTCCATGTGCATGTACACCAATTATCATGCTGTGTATTATTGTGTCGTACAATATCATGCCGTGCATTATTGACTCTGTTTAATAATGTACACCCCTATTTTGTACAGCATGATAATTGGTGACCATAAAAATTCAAAACTGATGCTTCGTTTAGACGTGGACATTCCACGTTGAGTATATTAGGCACAAATTAAATGAGTGACAGATCCGACACAGAGCATCCGGACTTGAGTAGGTTAGGTTCGAAATGGGTCACAGAACCGACACAGAGCACCCCGACTCCACCTAGTCTTGTGGTCCCTACCCCTAGAGTGTATATAAAAAGTGCGGGAGCCAGAAGCTCAAGGGAGGTCCTGAGTGAGAGCGAGCCATACGAGACCGAGCGGAGCGAAGGGGGGAGGTGGCGAGCGAAGCGAGCCGGTGACCTCCGTAGCGAAGCGAAGGTCGAGTGTGGCGAAGCGACACTCAGGGGCGACCGTAAGAGCTTCTGGCGGGAGCCCACCTGGAGTCAGACTTGCGTTGGTTAGGTTCGAAATGAGTGACAGTACAAACACAGTTTTACTCTTCTCTCCGCCTCACCACCAAAAAGTTTTGATGGTTCTCATATTTTTAATCTGTGACTATCTTACACTATCTTGTTCAAACGAAGCATGGAATCGATAGACGTCATAGACTCAACAGCCAATAAGAGCAGAGACATTTCAGCAAAATTAGCCAATAGGGGGATGCCACCTTTTATCATGTTGTACATTATCGGTCGTACATTTTCGGCCCGTTTCGACAAAACACGGCCTGTATTGCACGACATGATAATGTACGGCATAATAATGCACAGCCCGATAAAACGTGGACTTTTTTTCTCGTACATGGATTATTGGCTGTGCAATCCTGGCTGTGCATTCCTTGCCGTACTTTATAGACACGGGCCGATAATTGACGGCCAGTATTGTACGACATTGATTGTACAACATGATATTCGATGTACATGTACACCAATTATCATGCTGTACATTATCATGCCGTACAATATCGTGTCGGCAAATATCATGTTGTACATTATAGACACCCGTTCAGGATTGTACTACTTTCTTTATTTTTCCTCATTACTATTACAATTTTATCTTAACGCTAAGGTACAAAATCTTCTTATTCTATCTTATTACAATTTCATTTAGGTTAGGTTAGGTTAAGTTAAGTTAAGTTAAGTTAAGTTTTTTTTTTTTTTTTTTTTTTTTTTTTTTTCTTTTTCTCAATATTGTGGTATACCAAGTGAAAATGCCGAGCACGTTAGGTTAGGTTTTTTTTTTTCAATATTGTGGGAATCCAAGTGATAATGCTGCATGGACGACTGACAATGGAGGACCCAGACAGTGTTACGTGTCCCCGAATTATTTGTGTTCCAATCGTTTCGTCGTGAATAACGAACAAACGAGAGTTAGGTTTGATTAGGTTAGGTTAGGTTGTGAGTGATTAATAATGATTATTTTGACACCACCCGCTCGACAATGGGCAATTATTGCAATTATTGTGCCCTACGGTCTAGCCGGGTAATAATATTATTTAGCATTGAATTTCATTATTAACATACATATTTCAGAAAGATTCGAGTGAGGAAGAGTTCCAGTGTGCGCCGGCGCTGCATATTTCTCTACGCACCCCCACCCCCCGTACCCGATCAGCTGCCGTTGACATCACGTGTGCGCGTCGCCGCATTCACCTTGAAAAAGACTGCCTGATGCGGTTGTAAATATAGTCGAAGTGACCTTACGTGAGTAATTCCCGTGTAATATAAATAAAATAATAAATACATTTTGTAGTCGATTGAATCAGGCGTCATTTTGCGCAAACCTCAAAACATTGTAAACTTTTATTATTTTATTTTATTTTGACCGAAGAATCTCTTTGACGAGAGTGTATGTATATATAATAATTATTAATTGTATGTATAACATACATACATATTATATAAAATTATTTTTCCCCCGAAATTTTTCTATGTCAATAAAAGTCAGTTCACGACATTGATTTTACAAAAGAGTGACGGAATTTTTTTCCCCGAAATTTTTCTATCTCAATAAGAGTCGGTTCGTGACACTGTAATGATATAAAAAAAAAATAAGAAAATGACAGAGAATGACACGTCCTCGGACGAATCACCTGGCGTAGGGCTGAGTCTCAACAGATCGCAGCACGACGCTGCTCTACCGAGCACAACACCCCGCCAGGAACGTAAGTCGTCTACAGACTATTCCGAGCCCCGACATCGAACTGAGGTAAATTCGGACCTTCGGAGCCGTGATGCACGCGTTAAACCGACCGCACCGATCTCCGCGATCCAAATGGGCTTCGACGTCGCACCTCACGTAGTGAAGCGCGACTAGTAAAGTCACATTGTTTAGAGCCTCCCGACTCTCGGGGCTCCACAGTGAGCATATCCTTGCCGGATTCGGCTAGGCTGGCTTCGGCCTTAGAGGCGTTCAGGCATAATCCCGCGGATGGTAGCTTCGCACCACCGGCCGCTCGGCCGAGTGCATGAACCAAATGTCCGAAACTGCGGTTCCTCTCGTACTGAGCAGTATTACTATCGCAACGACAAGCCATCAGTAGGGTAAAACTAACCTGTCTCACGACGGTCTAAACCCAGCTCACGTTCCCTTTTGATGGGTGAACAATCCAACGCTTGGCGAATTTTGCTTCGCAATGATAGGAAGAGCCGACATCGAAGGATCAAAAAGCAACGTCGCTATGAACGCTTGGCTGCCACAAGCCAGTTATCCCTGTGGTAACTTTTCTGGCACCTCTTGCTAAAAACTCTTTAGTACTAAAGGATCGATAGGCCGTGCTTTCGCAGTCCCTATGCGTACTGAACATCTGGATCAAGCCAGCTTTTGCCCTTTTGCTCCACGCGAGGTTTCTGTCCTCGCTGAGCTGGCCTTAGGACACCTGCGTTATTCTTTGACAGATGTACCGCCCCAGTCAAACTCCCCGCCTGGCAGTGTCCTCGAACCGGATCACGCGGGAGTTGTACGGCGACGAGCGTTGCCGCCACGTCGCCACTCTGCACGCTTGGAACGAAACACCGTGCGCGTGCCGATATAATCGACCGCGCACCGCTTCCGCCCAACCGAGTAAGTAATGAAACAATGAAAGTAGTGGTTTTTCAGCGACGACCGCGAACGATCTCCCACTTATGCTACACCTCTCATGTCTCCTTACAATGCCAGACTAGAGTCAAGCTCAACAGGGTCTTCTTTCCCCGCTGATTTTCCCAAGCCCGTTCCCTTGGCTGTGGTTTCGCTAGATAGTAGATAGGGACAGTGGGAATCTCGTTAATCCATTCATGCGCGTCACTAATTAGATGACGAGGCATTTGGCTAATTAATTAACCCGTCACGGCTTTCCACACCGCGAAGTTTAACATGCCTTGACATAAACTAATTCGCGACTCCCTAAATTAAATCTTCATTGCTCATGAGCTCATCACTTTGCCCACGAGCTCAGGATATAATCTGGGATAGGTAATCATTATGGATCACGAAGACCAACAGGCAGTCCCCATATAGCACCCGCGACCACCAGCCGGTACATCGCTACCGCGAGGGTATTTCGCCGTTTAGATGTTGGTTGGAAGGGCCTGGATGTCGTTCGAAAGCGGGAAGTCATGCGTCCACCGAGTCAACTCGGCTACACTAGAGCGACCCCTCCAGGGCACGGCGGCAGCCCCTGACCACAGGACTCGGAACTCCGATTCAAGTCGACTCGTCTCGCCTGTCGCTATAGCGCGTCGTCATTTTATTGAATCGAGACCAATTCAAGTGAGATCCCCGCAACGCCAATATTGGCAGCGTATGCAGTACGTCCTTCTTCAGCCCAAGGAGCTTCTTTAGTTCTTTAAAAGAACCAAAGCTCCACACCCCGCGCCAGGACAGAGTGCAAGAGGTCGCGCGGACACGCGTTTTGGGTAGCCCCAGTTTACCTGCGACCTTCTCGACAAGCTCATCGTGATTCCCGTACTTGGCACGTTTCTCACGATGCGCATCGTCAAGAGGTCGCTGGCCCGTGACTACCTGCACGTCCACGATCATTCCTTCACCACCCCTGACTGCGATGATGTCGGGCTTCCGAAGTCCGACCGCAGTGTTAATTTTGGGCTCCTCCTCAACGGTCCAACCCTCCTCGACCATAGCGGAACACAAGACCTTGGCTATCTTGTTATGTCGGAGTATACGGCCACCGTGCGTTCTGAAGCACTGTTGGATGGTGTGAGTCGTCGTCTCCCTAGTCATGCAACCTGCACGACAGTTCAACTTCGACTCATCACCATCTCTGCGTCCCCTCGAGTTGCGTACTCGCGAGGGGAGCGCATTAATGTGCGTATGAACGAACTGCACGTAATCGCGGCCCGTATATCGCATGTCTATGTCTCTTATCCACGAAGTGGATGCCGAGCACTTGGAGGATTCGCGCAACTCAAATCCATCCACCGACGTGTGCAATTTCTCCTTCCAATACAAGGATACCGATCTGGTTCCAGTCTCCGGGTCTTCCCGTGAGAATTTGGTATAGTGCTTTCCGGCCCACTGCAGCTTCTTTCGAATCCTATCGGATTTGGCGGCTGCTCTCGCAACAGACCATTCCGAGCGCTCGAGAGCACCGTATCTACGTAAAACGAGATCGGGCACCCAAGCCCTCAGAGATGGGATCGCTAAGCCTCCGTCCTTAGACGCTGCATGAAAGTAGGCCGTTGGCACGTCCATTGGGAGCCTAAGCCATTTGCGTATTGTCGTCCGGATTTGGACATCGAGCACGCGCAGCCTATCCTCAGAGATAACCCCTAGCACGAGGCCGTGGAGAAATCTCGGGATCAGGTGCGTGCGCAGTATCTCGAGCCGCTGTTGCGGCTTGAGAGGGGCCCTTCCGATGTTGGTCAGGGCCTCTTTAATACTGTGCTCTATTGTCACAGCCCCATTCGACTCGAAGTCAACCCCCAAGTAGCGCCAACGTTCCACGCAAGAGACTTGCTTCAACCATCTCTTTCCGATCCTGAAGGTCCGGTCAGAGAGGAAATGCACCTTCTTGCGCTTTCCGTCCGGCACCATCGAGAGAGCGGAGCTCTTCGCATGGTTAAGCCGCAGACCCATCATCTGTCCATATTTGTCAACGGCGTTTATGGACGACTGTAAACCCACCTTTGATCCTGCGAGCAGAACAAGGTCGTCGGCATAGGCCAGTGCGGAGACACGCTCCGTTTCCAGCCTATAGCCGACGTCCTTAGGTAGATTCGCCAGTATTAGGTCCATCGCCATGTTGAACAAAATTGGTGACAATGGGTCACCTTGGCGGACTCCTCGACCGACCGCCACAGGATCGCTCGTGTCATTTTCAACGGCAAGGGTCGTGGATGCCGTATCGTACAAACGAGCGATGTAGTCGCAGAACTGTCCAGGCAGGCCCCTCTTCCTCAGCAGTTCGATTAGGGCCGAATGCGACACCGTATCGAACGCCTTGGAGAAGTCTAACACCGCCACATGACATTCCCGCAACTTCTTCCTGCAGTCTCCCAGCACCGCATCTAGCACCACGGTATTCTCCAAGGTGCCATCAGCGCAGATAAATCCGCGCTGTCGGATGTCTGGTGGACAACAAGCCAACAATCTCTTCGCCAGGATAGTGTGCAGGTGCCTTAGCGGTATCGACGCGATCGAGATCGGTCGATAGTCACCAGGATCCGCAGGATCATCCTTTTTCGGCACAAAGATCGTACGGCATTGCCGCAGCCTTTCGGGTATCTCACCTTTGTGCAACCAGTGCGAGAAGAGTTCCGCCACAGTAGAGGTCGGAATTGTACTCCAGTCACAGGGCCGGATGCCATCCGGTCCAGGAGCTGAGTGTAAGTCTACGCGGGAAGCTTTCACCTCATCTTCGGTTATCGGCTCCCACAGCCGCGAAAAATCAAGGTTTCCCCCGTAGTGCTCATCAAGCGCGAGCGCCTTCAGTGCTTCCGGTGTAGGACCAGGGGCCCCAGACACGGCTTCCAGGACTGGCCTCCAATAGGATTCCAAGTCCTGTAGTCCATGCTTGAGACCCCTGTGTTGACCGTCGATTATTTCGCGAGCAGCGCGACTACGACACTTCTTGTACAATTCCTGTACTACGGCGTATCTCTGTCTCCGTCTCTGTCGGGAGTTGACTTTTACGCCAACAGCCCTCTCAACACTTTTTCTCCCGGCGAAGCGTCGCACCCTCAATTTTCGCTTTTGAGCGTCTTTTAACAGCTCATCTACTATTCTATCGAGGGCGCTATTCTCCACCAGAGAGTCCCCCCCCGCTTCGACAAGCTCGATTGGAGCAGCGCTCTGCGCCTCATCAGCCTGGAGGTCTACGCTAGCTGAGGAGGCATCGGCGTCAGGCACAAGGTCCGCAAGGTGTTTCCTCACGAGAGCCTTGTAAGACTCCTTCTTCCGAGCCCCCTTGATCCCCTCAAGGGTTCTTGCTAGCGCTATGACCTCGGGGTCTGCTAACAGCGCCACATTGACCTTAGTCTCCGTGTCACCGCTCGCTAACCACTTAGCTTCAGCGCGTGCCAGCACACTGATCTCTTCCTCAAGCCACCGCCTCTTCGCCTGGGGGGGTGCTGCCTCAATATTGGCTTCAACCGGGTGGGCGCGCCGCTTGTGCACGCCCAGCCCGGTCTTAGTTGCGAAGGACCGTCCACATGATGGGCACTCGAATGCTTGAGTCGCGCTTGCAACTGCACCGAGTGACGCACCCGCTTCGGAGTCCCGAGGCAGATTTATAGTCGCTACAGCCGACTCCTGTGGGAGATCGGAAGTAGGACTCTTTTCATTTTTGTCCTTTTTAGCGAGTTTTATAAACCCGGTGGTGGGGTGCTGACCCAGCCACTGGGTGTTTCGCCCGCGCGCTTTGCAAAGGGTCCACCCGAAGGTTGCGCGGGTTTGGTACGGAGACCACGGACCTGTTTAGGGTATTACCCCTAAACCTCACCTGTGTTCACTCAAGCTTATAAGAGTGTGTGCAACCCGAAGGTAACACAGGATCGGACCCCGCGCCCGCCGCCATTCGCTACCGTCGAGCGGCGGCGGGCGCGAGGGCCGCGCGCACATAGCCTCCGTGTCGTTAGACGCTGGCTCCTAGGAGACGTTCTCGCAAGCGAGTTTAGTTCTGGAGTCAGGTCCCCCCCCCCTTGTTAGTGCCAACAGCGGCGCCACGAGCAGGCCAAGGGTAGGAGTTGAGCCCCTTCACACCGCCCACTCGGTGTGCAAGGGACCCCATTGAGGGTCAGCTGCCTAGACGCGCTCGCGTCGGCAAGTATTCGCGCCAAGACGCGCTTGCGTCGGTCACAGAATTCATTGACCCCGAGTAGCTTGACTCTCCGATCGTTAGACCCCAGGAGCCGTGCGGTAGTCGGCATCCTGGTTAAGAGAGTCATAGTTACTCCCGCCGTTTACCCGCGCTTGCTTGAATTTCTTCACGTTGACATTCAGAGCACTGGGCAGAAATCACATTGCGTCAACACCCGCGAGGGCCATCGCAATGCTTTGTTTTAATTAGACAGTCGGATTCCCCTTGTCCGTGCCAGTTCTGAGCTGACCGTTGAACGACGGTCGTACAGAACCGCATCGATCGCGCCGAAACGCGACCGACACGGCCTTACGGCTAGGAAGATCCGCGGAAGGCCGGAGCGCGGGTCCAGTTTCCGCCCCCTTGCGAGGGCATCGACCAGGCCCGGCACCGGCCGCATCCGCTTCCCTTCCAAACCCGACACGCCCCGGTCCTCAGAGCCAATCCTTATTCCGAAGTTACGGATCCAATTTGCCGACTTCCCTTACCTACATTATTCTATCGACTAGAGGCTCTTCACCTTGGAGACCTGCTGCGGATATGGGTACGAACCGGCGCGACATCTCCACGTACATCCCTCACCTGAATTTTCAAGGTCCGCAGAGAGTATCCGGACACCGCCGCAAATGCGGTGCTCTTCGCGTTCCGAACCATATCTCCCTTCTATAGGATTCCATGGAACTCGAACGCTCAGGCAGAAAAGAAAACTCTTCCCGGACCTCTCGGCGGCGTCTTCAGGCCACTTTGGGTTACCCCGTCGAACACTAGCTTAAAAAACTAGGGAACGATTATTGAAACGGTTCCGCTGCCGGGTTCCGGAATAGGAACCGGATTCCCTTTCGCTCAAAGGTTGTTATTTATCCATCGTTAAAATAGAAAAAAACACAACGCATCGACATAAGATCTCTCCTTGAGCTTAGGATCGACTGACTCGCGAGCAACTACTGTTCACGCGAAACCCTTCTCCACGTCAGTCCTCCAGGGCCTCGCTGGAGTATTTGCTACTACCACCAAGATCTGCACCGACGGTGGCTCCAGGCGGGCTCACGCCCAGACCCTTCTGCGCACGCCGCCGCGCACGTCCTACTCGTTACGGCTTAATGATGACCGCGAGCGGTCATCGCACATGCCGGTAACGGTAGTGTATAGGCAAGACGCTTCAGCGCCATCCATTTTCAGGGCTGGTTGCTTCGGCAGGTGAGTCGTTGCACACTCCTTAGCGGATTCCGACTTCCATGGCCACCGTCCTGCTGTCATGAGCGACCAACGCCTTTCATGGTGTCCCATGAGCGTCTTTTAGGCGCCTTAACACTACGTTTGGTTCATCCCACAGCGCCAGTTCTGCTTACCAAAATTGGCCCACTTGGCACCGTCATCAGATCTCCGGCTTCATCGTTCGAGTAAGCCGGAGTTCTCACCCATTTAAAGTTTGAGAATAGGTTGAGGTCGTTTCGGCCCCAATGCCTCTAATCATTCGCTTTACCGGATGAGACTGTTCGAATCGACGCCAGCTATCCTGAGGGAAACTTCGGACGGAACCAGCTACTAGATGGTTCGATTAGTCTTTCGCCCCTATACCCAGTTCCGACGATCGATTTGCACGTCAGAATCGCTACGGTCCTCCATCAGGGTTTCCCCTGACTTCGACCTGACCAGGCATAGTTCACCATCTTTCGGGTCCCAGCATCTGTGCTCAGAGCGCGCCTGCATTCGCGGATTGGAAACGAGACGCCTCGGGAGTGCGAGCGGCGGACCGAGATCCGCGCGCCATCCTCCCTGAGCGGTCGACGAGCGACCACCTTCACTTTCGTTAAGCCTTTCAGTTTTCATACTCAATGACTCGCACACATGCTAGACTCCTTGGTCCGTGTTTCAAGACGGGTCCTGCGAGTGCCCGAAACTGAATCATCGCAGACAGATACGCACACGGTCCGAGACAGCACGGCTGCGACGACAGGCGCGCCGCACCCGCGTCCGCACTCGGGCAGGAAGCGGGATACGACGTTGCCTTGCGTCGGGCCGGACGCGACAAGCGCGTGAGCGTTTCGTCAGATCTACCGTCCGACGGCCGGTCGGTGCACCCGCCGGTCTACACGCCGCGAGCGGCGCGAAGACTCCCGGGGGGCACTTAGACCGACATCGAACGGGTCGCGATGTATTACTAAGGGAGAAGTGCACGCCGTCCCCGGACGCCAGCGACGCGGGCAGTGCCCACGGCCGAGGCCGAAGACATCGAACCTGCGCCGTTGCGCCGAGGAGTGACGATGAATCTCCCCGTTCGTTCATTCGAGTTTCGCAGGTTTACCCCTGGACGGTTTCACGTACTGTTGAACTCTCTCTTCAAAGTTCTTTTCAACTTTCCCTCACGGTACTTGTTCGCTATCGGTCTCGCGGTAATATTTAGCCTTAGATGGAGTTTACCACCCACTTAGGGCTGCACTCTCAAGCAACCCGACTCTGAGGAGAGTCCCTCTCGCCGCCGTCCTCCGTCGCTACGGGCCTGGCACCCTCTACGGGAAAACGGCCCCGTTCAAGACGAACTTGGACAGGAGGAGACGACGACGAGAAAACGGAACCTCCCGAACACCACATCTCCCGCCGCCGTGACAACGGCGGGATTCAGTGCTGGGCTATTTCCTGTTCGCTCGCCGCTACTAAGGAAATCCTGGTTAGTTTCTTTTCCTCCGCTTACTAATATGCTTAAATTCGGCGGGTAATCCTCCCTGATCTGAGGCCAACGTTATAAATCGGAGGCAGACACGATATCCGTCGGCGCTACGACGCCGTGCAATCACAACGTGACTACGCGGCGAGGTCGCGCCCTTCGGACGTCGAGTCCGCCTACCCTCGAGGGCAGGGGGCGCAACTCGCTCGTGTCGGTCGCTCGCGAAGCGCGCACACATCTCTTGTTCAAAGCGTGTGGCGCGACGCGCGCGCGCTGCCGTCTTCGCACGTCTGCAATTAAGCAGCCGCGATCGGACGGTGACACGTGCGTGCGTTGTGCACCCTCATCTCTAATGAATATTTTTAAACGGACCACGCGACGGAACGTTCCACTTGTGAATTGTTCACACGTCGAACGCGTAACCCGACCGCGCGGAACCGTCAAATGCGCGCGTTTCGCGTGGCGAGACGCGCGCAGTGTGGTTTTTGTTATTATGCAGCCGGCCCTCAGACAGGAGTGGTCCTGGATGTGTCTCCATGGACCGCAATGTGCGTTCGAAATGTCGATGTTCAAATGTGTCCTGCAGTTCACACTATGACGCGCAGTTAACTGCGTTCTTCATCGACCCGCGAGCCAAGTGATCCACCGTCCAGGGTAATAGTTTTCAAACATATATACCCTTTGTAATATTTATAATAAAAATTTAAAAAATAAAATCTTAGAACGAAAGAAAGAAACGCGATATCACGCATCTCTCCTCTCACTCTAAACCGTTTTGTTCACATTTGTTATGTTGACGAACGCGCGCACGGACTGGCACGACTCAGATTACGGATTTCTAATCGTCAAAGTCGAAATCGTCGTGCGCGCGACGCGACAACGAACGACGCGGCGTCGACGGCGGCCGCCGCTTCGCGAGAAACTCGCTCGCAGCGACCGCAGTCATCGCGGTCGTGTCGTCGTCTCTCTCACTTGGATGGTTATAACTTTGTATTTTTATGTATTAAATACACGTTAATGATCCTTCCGCAGGTTCCCCTACGGAAACCTTGTTACGACTTTTACTTCCTCTAAATGATCAAGTTTGGTCAACTTCCCAGCGACGCCGACGGCCGTGAAGCCACCGCGTGTCAGTCCGAAGACCTCACTAAATCATTCAATCGGTAGTAGCGACGGGCGGTGTGTACAAAGGGCAGGGACGTAATCAACGCGAGCTTATGACTCGCGCTTACTAGGAATTCCTCGTTTATGGGGGATAATTGCAAACCCCAATCCCCAGCACGAAGGAGTTTCAACGGGTTGCCCGGGCCTCTAGGCCAGGGAGAACATGTTGATTCCTTCAGTGTAGCGCGCGTGCGGCCCAGGACATCTAAGGGCATCACAGACCTGTTATTGCTCAATCTCGTGCGGCTCGAAGCCGCCGGTCCCTCTAAGAAGAATTTTAATACGTCGCCAGTGAGTTGCGTGACCGAAGTAACGCACACCGAAATGACGACGCCTATTTAGCAGGCTAGAGTCTCGTTCGTTACCGGAATTAACCAGACAAATCGCTCCACCAACTAAGAACGGCCATGCACCACCACCCACCGAATCAAGAAAGAGCTGTTAATCTGTCAATCCTTCCGGTGTCCGGGCCTGGTGAGATTTCCCGTGTTGAGTCAAATTAAGCCGCAGGCTCCACTCCTGGTGGTGCCCTTCCGTCAATTCCTTTAAGTTTCAGCTTTGCAACCATACTCCCCCCGGAGTCCAAAATCTTTGGTTTCCCGGAAGCCGCCCGCCGAGCCATTGTAGTAACGTCGGCGGATTGCTAGACGACATATTTACGGTTAGAACTAGGGCGGTATCTAATCGCCTTCGAACCTCTAACTTTCGTTCTTGATTGATGAAAACACCTTTGGCAAATGCTTTCGCTGATGTTCGTCTTGCGACGATCCAAGAATTTCACCTCTAACGTCGCAATACGAATGCCCCCAGTTATCCCTATTAATCATTACCTCGGAGTTCTGAAAACCAACAAAATAGAACCGAGATCATATTCTATTATTCCATGCACGAAATATTCAAGCAGCATTTTGAGCCCGCTTTGAGCACTCTAATTTGTTCAAAGTAAAATTGTCGGCCCATCTCGACACTCACTGAAGAGCACCGCGATAGGATTTTGATATTGAACCGGCGTGTTACCGCCGGCTCACCGACGATATGCTCCGCAAACGTGTCAGTATCACCGCGGATGCGGTGCACCGACAGCGCGGCGCACAAATGCAACTACGAGCTTTTTAACCGCAACAATTTTAGTATACGCTATTGGAGCTGGAATTACCGCGGCTGCTGGCACCAGACTTGCCCTCCAATTGTTCCTCGTTAAAATATTTAAAGTGTACTCATTCCGATTACGAGGCCTCGTAAGAGTCCCGTATCGTTATTTTTCGTCACTACCTCCCCGTGCCGGGAGTGGGTAATTTGCGCGCCTGCTGCCTTCCTTGGATGTGGTAGCCGTTTCTCAGGCTCCCTCTCCGGAATCGAACCCTGATTCCCCGTTACCCGTGACAACCATGGTAGTCGCAGAAACTACCATCGAAAGTTGATAAGGCAGACATTTGAAAGATGCGTCGCCGGTTCGAGACCGTGCGATCGGCAAAAGTTATCCAGATTCATCAAAGTTAACGACTTCGGACGCGAGGCCCTCCGTCGATTGGTTTTGATCTAATAAAAGCACTCGTCCCATCACTGGTCAGAGTTCTAATTGCATGTATTAGCTCTAGAATTACCACAGTTATCCAAGTAACTGAGTAAGATCTAAGGAACCAAAACTGATATATTGAGCCATTCGCGGTATCGCCTTAATACGGCTTGCACTGAGACATGCATGGCTTAATCTTTGAGACAAGCATATAACTACTGGCAGGATCAACCAGGGAGCTCACGAGTCTAACGTACGTACCGCGCGCGCGCGTGAGACGAATCGCCACAACCCCTCGACCGGACCGTGTGAGGTATCCGTGAGCCGAGGTGTGTCTTTTAGCAATCCATATGCACACACACAAACACGAAACGATGTGATCGTTCGCGAGTGGAGAATGATTATTGTTATTAGATCGGTTACGATCCATTGGCGAAAGTTCGTGTGACCAAGACTGTGTGCAGTGAACGACACTCCGTAGAATACGTCTAGCTACAGTTCGTTAACATTGGTTACGATTCCGCCCGGTGCTGCGAGAGCCGAGTTGGTGGATTATCAACAATCCCTCGTTTCACCAACCGGATGGGAGAAGGGCGCAAAGGAAAGAGAATCTCGTTCCTCCTCTTCTTTACCATCGGTAAAATCAGCCCGCCCGGTATATGGTGCGCGACGCGCGACCACCGAGGTTGACGGCTTTGATATAACTTTGGACACGACAGCGAAGGTTCGCACCTCACTGGTGTCTCAAAACACAGCGCAAAAATTATGTGTTCACATGCATGTGTATTCTTATTATACTTGTACAACGCATTATTATATTTGTTGTTAGAACAAAAGTACACATGCACATTAATACATTTAGATAAGTTTACAGTTCGAAAACGATGTACGAGTTCGAAACCGTGCCTAAAATGCGAGCAGACTGCGGGCGCTTACGAGCAGAGTGTAAACGATGAACGTCGTTCAGTTAACACACTGCGCGGTAGGCCTCGCCGCACGGACACTTTAGACACGAATCGCAGACAGAACAAATAAGTAACATAATGTAGGTGGGAAAAATAAATAAACAAAATTAAATATAAAAAAATTACGCTTCTCGAATGAATTGTGATGCAATTCATTAAAATTGGGGGGGGGGCAAGAGTTTATTAATTATTATTATAATAATGAAAAAAAAAAAAAAAAAAAAAAAAAAATATATATATATATATATATATTCGTCAAAAGAATTAAATAATTTTTTTTTTTTGTAAAAAAAAAAAAAAAAAAAAAAAAAAACTTATTTTTAAAATGGGCAAGAATGAAATTGTTTCAATGGTTGATCGTGATGCAATTCATTAAAAGGGGGGCAAATATATAATAATGATTATAATAGATTACAATTAAAGAAAAGAAGAAAAAAAAAAAAAAAAAAAAGTACATATGGTGTACATGGAACTTTTTTTTTTTTTTGATGATATCTATAACCGATTCATATAGTATTATTTTATTAGTATGTAGTTTTATTTTTATTACACAAGGTTAGGTACGTTTAGATAAGTGTTTTTATAGCACTCACTCACGGACATGCACACAAAATCCTGCATGGACGTCTGGGAATGGAGGACCCAGCAGACAGTGCCGGATTCTTACCGGCTAATAACCCATTGGCTGCCGCAAGCTACGCCCCCGAATATTCGTTCAGGAGGGAGGCAATAATGTACGACACAGATAATGTACGGCATGATATTGTACGGCATAATAATGCACAGCATGATAATTGGTGTACATGTACATGGAATATCATGTTGTACAATATCGCGTGCCGTGCAATATCATGCCGTACATTATCAGATCGGTCCAATAATGCACAAGCGATAATGTACAGCATGATATTCCATGTGCATGTACACCAATTATCATGCTGTGTATTATTGTGTCGTACAATATCATGCCGTGCATTATTGACTCTGTTTAATAATGTACACCCCTATTTTGTACAGCATGATAATTGGTGACCATAAAAATTCAAAACTGATGCTTCGTTTAGACGTGGACATTCCACGTTGAGTATATTAGGCACAAATTAAATGAGTGACAGATCCGACACAGAGCATCCGGACTTGAGTAGGTTAGGTTCGAAATGGGTCACAGAACCGACACAGAGCACCCCGACTCCACCTAGTCTTGTGGTCCCTACCCCTAGAGTGTATATAAAAAGTGCGGGAGCCAGAAGCTCAAGGGAGGTCCTGAGTGAGAGCGAGCCATACGAGACCGAGCGGAGCGAAGGGGGGAGGTGGCGAGCGAAGCGAGCCGGTGACCTCCGTAGCGAAGCGAAGGTCGAGTGTGGCGAAGCGACACTCAGGGGCGACCGTAAGAGCTTCTGGCGGGAGCCCACCTGGAGTCAGACTTGCGTTGGTTAGGTTCGAAATGAGTGACAGTACAAACACAGTTTTACTCTTCTCTCCGCCTCACCACCAAAAAGTTTTGATGGTTCTCATATTTTTAATCTGTGACTATCTTACACTATCTTGTTCAAACGAAGCATGGAATCGATAGACGTCATAGACTCAACAGCCAATAAGAGCAGAGACATTTCAGCAAAATTAGCCAATAGGGGGATGCCACCTTTTATCATGTTGTACATTATCGGTCGTACATTTTCGGCCCGTTTCGACAAAACACGGCCTGTATTGCACGACATGATAATGTACGGCATAATAATGCACAGCCCGATAAAACGTGGACTTTTTTTCTCGTACATGGATTATTGGCTGTGCAATCCTGGCTGTGCATTCCTTGCCGTACTTTATAGACACGGGCCGATAATTGACGGCCAGTATTGTACGACATTGATTGTACAACATGATATTCGATGTACATGTACACCAATTATCATGCTGTACATTATCATGCCGTACAATATCGTGTCGGCAAATATCATGTTGTACATTATAGACACCCGTTCAGGATTGTACTACTTTCTTTATTTTTCCTCATTACTATTACAATTTTATCTTAACGCTAAGGTACAAAATCTTCTTATTCTATCTTATTACAATTTCATTTAGGTTAGGTTAGGTTAAGTTAAGTTAAGTTAAGTTAAGTTTTTTTTTTTTTTTTTTTTTTTTTTTTTTCTTTTTCTCAATATTGTGGTATACCAAGTGAAAATGCCGAGCACGTTAGGTTAGGTTTTTTTTTTTCAATATTGTGGGAATCCAAGTGATAATGCTGCATGGACGACTGACAATGGAGGACCCAGACAGTGTTACGTGTCCCCGAATTATTTGTGTTCCAATCGTTTCGTCGTGAATAACGAACAAACGAGAGTTAGGTTTGATTAGGTTAGGTTAGGTTGTGAGTGATTAATAATGATTATTTTGACACCACCCGCTCGACAATGGGCAATTATTGCAATTATTGTGCCCTACGGTCTAGCCGGGTAATAATATTATTTAGCATTGAATTTCATTATTAACATACATATTTCAGAAAGATTCGAGTGAGGAAGAGTTCCAGTGTGCGCCGGCGCTGCATATTTCTCTACGCACCCCCACCCCCCGTACCCGATCAGCTGCCGTTGACATCACGTGTGCGCGTCGCCGCATTCACCTTGAAAAAGACTGCCTGATGCGGTTGTAAATATAGTCGAAGTGACCTTACGTGAGTAATTCCCGTGTAATATAAATAAAATAATAAATACATTTTGTAGTCGATTGAATCAGGCGTCATTTTGCGCAAACCTCAAAACATTGTAAACTTTTATTATTTTATTTTATTTTGACCGAAGAATCTCTTTGACGAGAGTGTATGTATATATAATAATTATTAATTGTATGTATAACATACATACATATTATATAAAATTATTTTTCCCCCGAAATTTTTCTATGTCAATAAAAGTCAGTTCACGACATTGATTTTACAAAAGAGTGACGGAATTTTTTTCCCCGAAATTTTTCTATCTCAATAAGAGTCGGTTCGTGACACTGTAATGATATAAAAAAAAAATAAGAAAATGACAGAGAATGACACGTCCTCGGACGAATCACCTGGCGTAGGGCTGAGTCTCAACAGATCGCAGCACGACGCTGCTCTACCGAGCACAACACCCCGCCAGGAACGTAAGTCGTCTACAGACTATTCCGAGCCCCGACATCGAACTGAGGTAAATTCGGACCTTCGGAGCCGTGATGCACGCGTTAAACCGACCGCACCGATCTCCGCGATCCAAATGGGCTTCGACGTCGCACCTCACGTAGTGAAGCGCGACTAGTAAAGTCACATTGTTTAGAGCCTCCCGACTCTCGGGGCTCCACAGTGAGCATATCCTTGCCGGATTCGGCTAGGCTGGCTTCGGCCTTAGAGGCGTTCAGGCATAATCCCGCGGATGGTAGCTTCGCACCACCGGCCGCTCGGCCGAGTGCATGAACCAAATGTCCGAAACTGCGGTTCCTCTCGTACTGAGCAGTATTACTATCGCAACGACAAGCCATCAGTAGGGTAAAACTAACCTGTCTCACGACGGTCTAAACCCAGCTCACGTTCCCTTTTGATGGGTGAACAATCCAACGCTTGGCGAATTTTGCTTCGCAATGATAGGAAGAGCCGACATCGAAGGATCAAAAAGCAACGTCGCTATGAACGCTTGGCTGCCACAAGCCAGTTATCCCTGTGGTAACTTTTCTGGCACCTCTTGCTAAAAACTCTTTAGTACTAAAGGATCGATAGGCCGTGCTTTCGCAGTCCCTATGCGTACTGAACATCTGGATCAAGCCAGCTTTTGCCCTTTTGCTCCACGCGAGGTTTCTGTCCTCGCTGAGCTGGCCTTAGGACACCTGCGTTATTCTTTGACAGATGTACCGCCCCAGTCAAACTCCCCGCCTGGCAGTGTCCTCGAACCGGATCACGCGGGAGTTGTACGGCGACGAGCGTTGCCGCCACGTCGCCACTCTGCACGCTTGGAACGAAACACCGTGCGCGTGCCGATATAATCGACCGCGCACCGCTTCCGCCCAACCGAGTAAGTAATGAAACAATGAAAGTAGTGGTTTTTCAGCGACGACCGCGAACGATCTCCCACTTATGCTACACCTCTCATGTCTCCTTACAATGCCAGACTAGAGTCAAGCTCAACAGGGTCTTCTTTCCCCGCTGATTTTCCCAAGCCCGTTCCCTTGGCTGTGGTTTCGCTAGATAGTAGATAGGGACAGTGGGAATCTCGTTAATCCATTCATGCGCGTCACTAATTAGATGACGAGGCATTTGGCTAATTAATTAACCCGTCACGGCTTTCCACACCGCGAAGTTTAACATGCCTTGACATAAACTAATTCGCGACTCCCTAAATTAAATCTTCATTGCTCATGAGCTCATCACTTTGCCCACGAGCTCAGGATATAATCTGGGATAGGTAATCATTATGGATCACGAAGACCAACAGGCAGTCCCCATATAGCACCCGCGACCACCAGCCGGTACATCGCTACCGCGAGGGTATTTCGCCGTTTAGATGTTGGTTGGAAGGGCCTGGATGTCGTTCGAAAGCGGGAAGTCATGCGTCCACCGAGTCAACTCGGCTACACTAGAGCGACCCCTCCAGGGCACGGCGGCAGCCCCTGACCACAGGACTCGGAACTCCGATTCAAGTCGACTCGTCTCGCCTGTCGCTATAGCGCGTCGTCATTTTATTGAATCGAGACCAATTCAAGTGAGATCCCCGCAACGCCAATATTGGCAGCGTATGCAGTACGTCCTTCTTCAGCCCAAGGAGCTTCTTTAGTTCTTTAAAAGAACCAAAGCTCCACACCCCGCGCCAGGACAGAGTGCAAGAGGTCGCGCGGACACGCGTTTTGGGTAGCCCCAGTTTACCTGCGACCTTCTCGACAAGCTCATCGTGATTCCCGTACTTGGCACGTTTCTCACGATGCGCATCGTCAAGAGGTCGCTGGCCCGTGACTACCTGCACGTCCACGATCATTCCTTCACCACCCCTGACTGCGATGATGTCGGGCTTCCGAAGTCCGACCGCAGTGTTAATTTTGGGCTCCTCCTCAACGGTCCAACCCTCCTCGACCATAGCGGAACACAAGACCTTGGCTATCTTGTTATGTCGGAGTATACGGCCACCGTGCGTTCTGAAGCACTGTTGGATGGTGTGAGTCGTCGTCTCCCTAGTCATGCAACCTGCACGACAGTTCAACTTCGACTCATCACCATCTCTGCGTCCCCTCGAGTTGCGTACTCGCGAGGGGAGCGCATTAATGTGCGTATGAACGAACTGCACGTAATCGCGGCCCGTATATCGCATGTCTATGTCTCTTATCCACGAAGTGGATGCCGAGCACTTGGAGGATTCGCGCAACTCAAATCCATCCACCGACGTGTGCAATTTCTCCTTCCAATACAAGGATACCGATCTGGTTCCAGTCTCCGGGTCTTCCCGTGAGAATTTGGTATAGTGCTTTCCGGCCCACTGCAGCTTCTTTCGAATCCTATCGGATTTGGCGGCTGCTCTCGCAACAGACCATTCCGAGCGCTCGAGAGCACCGTATCTACGTAAAACGAGATCGGGCACCCAAGCCCTCAGAGATGGGATCGCTAAGCCTCCGTCCTTAGACGCTGCATGAAAGTAGGCCGTTGGCACGTCCATTGGGAGCCTAAGCCATTTGCGTATTGTCGTCCGGATTTGGACATCGAGCACGCGCAGCCTATCCTCAGAGATAACCCCTAGCACGAGGCCGTGGAGAAATCTCGGGATCAGGTGCGTGCGCAGTATCTCGAGCCGCTGTTGCGGCTTGAGAGGGGCCCTTCCGATGTTGGTCAGGGCCTCTTTAATACTGTGCTCTATTGTCACAGCCCCATTCGACTCGAAGTCAACCCCCAAGTAGCGCCAACGTTCCACGCAAGAGACTTGCTTCAACCATCTCTTTCCGATCCTGAAGGTCCGGTCAGAGAGGAAATGCACCTTCTTGCGCTTTCCGTCCGGCACCATCGAGAGAGCGGAGCTCTTCGCATGGTTAAGCCGCAGACCCATCATCTGTCCATATTTGTCAACGGCGTTTATGGACGACTGTAAACCCACCTTTGATCCTGCGAGCAGAACAAGGTCGTCGGCATAGGCCAGTGCGGAGACACGCTCCGTTTCCAGCCTATAGCCGACGTCCTTAGGTAGATTCGCCAGTATTAGGTCCATTGCCATGTTGAACAAAATTGGTGACAATGGGTCACCTTGGCGGACTCCTCGACCGACCGCCACAGGATCGCTCGTGTCATTTTCAACGGCAAGGGTCGTGGATGCCGTATCGTACAAACGAGCGATGTAGTCGCAGAACTGCCCAGGCAGGCCCCTCTTCCTCAGCAGTTCGATTAGGGCCGAATGCGACACCGTATCGAACGCCTTGGAGAAGTCTAACACCGCCACATGACATTCCCGCAACTTCTTCCTGCAGTCTCCCAGCACCGCATCTAGCACCACGGTATTCTCCAAGGTGCCATCAGCGCAGATAAATCCGCGCTGTCGGATGTCTGGTGGACAACAAGCCAACAATCTCTTCGCCAGGATAGTGTGCAGGTGCCTTAGCGGTATCGACGCGATCGAGATCGGTCGATAGTCACCAGGATCCGCAGGATCATCCTTTTTCGGCACAAAGATCGTACGGCATTGCCGCAGTCTATCGGGTATCTCACCTTTGTGCAACCAGTGCGAGAAGAGTTCCGCCACAGTAGAGGTCGGAATTGTACTCCAGTCACAGGGCCGGATGCCATCCGGTCCAGGAGCTGAGTGTAAGTCTACGCGGGAAGCTTTCACCTCATCTTCGGTTATCGGCTCCCACAGCCGCGAAAAATCAAGGTTTCCCCCGTAGTGCTCATCAAGCGCGAGCGCCTTCAGTGCTTCCGGTGTAGGACCAGGGGCCCCAGACACGGCTTCC
>OW029941.1:8527500-8832666 GCA_932305915.1 Agriopis marginaria
CGGGTATGTCCTAAAACTACGACCAGAACCACCGGAGGATGAGCAGCAGCGTCCTATTAGGACACGGTGAACGTACTGCGATGCCCAAGCCAACTGCCAAGCGTGGGGATTATAGCAACACCCCCCTCTAAGAGGGGCTCTAGAGGCCTTTGTTCAGAAGTGGACGTTTACTGGCCGATGATGTGATGTGATTATGTGGAGTTTACCTGGTAGTAGTAATTTTTAAACTTTGGCGATTTAAACACATGTTTTAAATGTTTATCGGGACTTATCACGTATTATTTAATTTAGGTAAAAATATGTACCTTTCGCTTGACGTTTCGACCATGTTACGATGTCCGTGGTCACGAGCTGATTGAACACTGCGGGTGAGTCCAGCGAGAAGAGCGGGTACTTTGTTCAGAAGAACAAAGCAAAACCTTCACAACCTTCACAACCCCTTAGAAACCCCCCCCCTCCCCCCTTTAGAAACCTTCACTTGATGTTGAAAAATGGCAGGGTTGTAACGACACACAACACGGTCTGTATCGGTAAATGTACCTGGTGGTAGCAGTCTCCCAGGCGACCGCGAGCAGCGTGTCTATCGCGATGTCGACTGGCAGCAGGTCAGCTCGCGCGCTGTGGTTGGTGCTGAACACGTGCAGCAGGCCCTTCCCGCTGGCCACCACGATGCCGCTCGGACCGTTCAGGTTCTCGATCCAGCCAGGGAACGGATGCTTCAGCGCTGATACCACTGCGGGGGACAACACAATGGCATTGATTCTGATGTACTCTAAACTATTTAAATTTGACAGCTCTTAAATTGTTGCCATCCTTCTCTCACATATTAAAATGAAAAGAGAGGCAGATAATTTTAGTCCTGTCAGATTGGTTTAGTTTAGTGAGTAGTATGATAGAATCGACGCTATATTTAAAAGCGAAATACTATTGACAAAGTTTCCCAGGATCTGTCAGAAGACCGGTTAAATTCTCTCAGTTCAACAATATACTAGGGCTCCAGGGCACACCCACTCTGGTGTGGCGGGGCAAGTCTGATCCTCCACTCCCGGTGACGGCCCAAGACGAGGTTCGTATCGTATTTCTAAGGTGCCCAGTGCTAGCTGCCCAAAAACCAAAACCAAAACGAGTTAGGCCCAAAGCTCTCTGGCTGTAGAGGCCGCAAGGACATGAAAGTAACTCACATCAAACCTACTTGACAACTAAGCTGATTTGTCCGGTATATTCCTTGTGAAGTGTAGAGATTAGTTAGAAAATAATATTGTTGAAAAGGCCGAATTAATGGAGGCAAATGGAGGTTGAAGTTTTATTGCAATTTCAGGGTCGGTCCCAACTCTCATAGTAAAACTTGTACTCGTTTTACCTACGGTGGGAAATTCAAATTTCAAACAGTTTTTTTATCCTTGTAGCTAGGCCGGGTAATTATTTTGAAATGACACAGCGTTGGGCGTGACACAATAGTTGGGTGTTTTTTACATTATCATGTACAGCTATTTATTAGTAACGCACCATGTTACTAACATTTGTCAATAAACCGTTTGAAACAGCAAAAAATTGTTTATTGACGTAAGTAATAATGTGCATTAGAGATAAATAACTTTACATGATTTTGTAAAGAATAATAATCAATTGTCGCAAACATCATGATCGTTTACAATAATTACCCGGCCTAGTTACAACTTTGATTATATATATAATCAAAGAGTTACAAGGACAAGAAAACTGTTTGAAATATGAATTTCCCGCCATTTGTGAAACGTAAAATGCGATTCTGTAATAAACTCGCTTCTAGTGACAGCGCGGATTCCGCACTGACGAAGAAAAGGATTTCCCCATCAGCGCGGAATCCGCGCTGTCGCTAGAAGCATAGATAAACATATATGCTAGAAGTGAGTTTATTACAGAATCGCATTGCAGTATCTATCGGACTGCCAGAGCGGGCACGAAAAATCATCACCGCTTTATGGTTCATATTGAGAAAACCTGTACGAAGTGCTTTAATTCCACATTTATTGTGCGAACTGCTAGTCCGTGGAATGCGTTCCCCGATGGTTACAATCTTGATGAAAGGTGTCTTCAAATCACGAGTGAATCGGTTTCTTATAACATATTCGGAATATATGCTTGGAGCTAGTTTAGTCTATAGCCTACATAGTTGAACACTTGTATCAATTTTCTGAAGGTTAAGTGGCACTTTGTTAAATAGATTAGATTATTTATGTAACCCTGTATAATGGAACGGTGATATATTTTCTAAGAAGGCCATTATGACTATGAGTCTTGTCACTTGAAATAAATTATTTATTATATTATTATATATATTATATTATTATATTTTTTTAATAAATAATAGGCTTTTGTTTGATCACCATCTCGACTGATGTAAAGCGATGATGCGGTCTACGGTGGAGCACGCTTGCTTAAAAGAAACCGATTCACTCGTGACTTGAAGACACCCAGATTGTAACTATCGGGGAACATTCAGGCAGCGCATTCCACAAACTAGCAGTTCGCATAATAAACCGACAGACAGAATGATGGACAGATGACCTTAAAGCTAAAAGAGACGGCAGGGAAACGCTGGATGGAGGGCCCTTCCAACCGGCCCGGAGATCGATGGGGGAGGCCTATGTCCAGCAGTGGACGTCCTATGGCTGAAATAATGATGATGATGATGACTACGGCGAGAGTGATTGTGATAAGGTAGTGAAGAATGTGCGATCAGTTGGACTTTGTAAGCAACCGGCGCGTGCAGAAGCGAGTCAAAGCTGTTTAAAAAAGCTTTAGAAGATGAAGATGAAAAATGGTGATGATGATGATGAAAAGTAGCCTATGTCACTCTCTGGCTCTTTAACTATACCCATGCAAAATATCAGGTCGATCCGTTGTTCCGTTGCAGCGTGAAAGAGGAACAAACATCCATACATCCATACATACAAACTTTCGCGTTTATAATATTAGTAGGAAGTAGGATGTTCATGGTATAATAATATATACTCCGCCAGGTACAGCAATCCGAGAAAAAAATGTCCACGTGGGCGTCCCGCAATGATGTCATGATGTCAATTTACAACAGGTTCGAGAGAGATGACGATACACCACGTAACAGCTGATTGGATAAAGTGGCAACTGGACAGTGACGTCATTCTGGGACAACTGCCAGTGTAGAAGACCTTGGATGTTCCTATTTTACATGTATTCGATTGATAATTTTTAAAATATCGACGCGGCGTGGGTGGCCAACATTCTCCTCAGTGGTCCTCACCTATGCTGGGTCGGAAGATGGCGACGGGGTAGGTCCGGTTACAGTGTTCCACCACCGCAGTCTCCGCTAGCGCCTTCGTGAACGTATACGTGTTGGGCTTCGGGGATATGTAGCTGTGGACAACACACGGTCGATACTTAGTAGGACGGTCATAGCTGCACAATCAGGTCTCGAGTTCGATTCTCGGCTGGATAATCGAAACTTTGCAAATGGTTTGATCATGTTATTCATGAAAAGAGAGAGGGATTTACATAGTAAAAACTGGAAAGGGTGTACTAATACTAAGCCAAAATGGGTCCACAGCACCCGTAATAATTATGAACAACTTTTATAAAGGGAGCAACTCTGAAATCGCGTGATAAATATCAGCTGTTCCATACAAAACGGTCATTGATACTCGACAAATTAAATTAAATTGTATTTATTGAGATTAAACACGGTCAAGCCAATTACATTAGTATCTCACAATTCTCACAAAATAACAATTATGCATATCAATAAAAAATAAGAAAGGAATTAAATTAATTACAAAAAAAAAAAAAAAAAAAAAACAAGCTCACAAATAATAAAGATTAAAATACAAATGTCAATAACAATTAAGAATAATTCCAGTCAACAAATTACAAATTACAAAATGTCAGAGAAACAAAAACACACTAAAAGTCCAAATAATCATCAAAATGTATGAAACAGCAGATTTTATTTTCTCGATTTCAGGGTTGGTCCCATAGTAAAAGTTGTTCATAATGATGAGTACAATTACCTTCTTTTGGCTTCGAGAGTGTTCCCCATACACTCTGTATACTGAACATTGCGTAAATCTCAATGATACCGAAGCAATAAACCAAGTTCTATATGACAGCACTTCCAGAACAAAAGTACTTCCTACAAGTTAACGTTAATTGTTCAGTTGATAATGACCCAGTAATGATGTATTGTCTCTCCGAGCACGTACCGACTCACTTCACGGACGAATCGATTATAACCAGCCTAATATTGTTAATGCATATTTATCTATACTTACTAATATTATAAAGAGGAAAGATTTGATTGTTCGTTTGTTTGCATTGAATAGGCTCCGAAACTACTGAACCGATTTGAAAAATTCTTTCACTGTTGGGAAGCTACACTATCCCCGGGTGACATAGGCTATATTATATATTTTTTTAATTGGGATCTTTACTAAAACTCCAATAAAGTAAGCCAAGGTGTAAAAAAATATACAATTTTAACTGTGTGTGTTTGACAGTAGATTTATACCCGTGCGAAGCCGGGGTGCGTTGCTAGTTATATATACCTATAGCTCTGTGGGTCTGTCATTTTAACTGTTCAGGTATTAATTTCCCAAATCGGTCCGTGTATGTAAGATTACGCTGAATTGGGTCCATATTACCCAATTACCCATCATTATAAACAACTTTTACTACAGGACCAACCCTGAAATGGTGAAAAAAAAAAACAGCTGCTCCACACATTTTGTCGACTGTCAATGACCTTTTTACATGAACCAGCAGATTTTTCGCGAATTCAGGGTTGGCCCCGCAGTCAAAGTTGTTCATAATAATGAGTACAGTAGTTCCATGGAAGCCAAGTTTTAGTTTTGGTGGGGCAATAGTAAAAATCTGTTGTAGGTAGTAAGTACCGAAAATTTCTATATTTAAACCTGATTTAAACATGCTTTGATAAAGATAAAGATAAAGATAAAGATTATTTATTTGCACAAAACACGAGTAAATCATACACACATTTAAAAACGCATGCACAATAGGTGGGTTAAAATATTAGTCACTTTGTATCATGTTTTGCCTAGTTTGTAGGCGTACAAATCTAGAGAGATGGTATAAAAATACCGTAAGAATTATTTATATAAAAAAGTATTGATTAAAATAACTGTCGAAATAATTTCAAAAGTTCAAGTATGATGTTATTAGTTTAAATAGTCAACAGATAGACATTACTATAATTGTATGATAAACAAATTGACCTTCTGCAGTCATTACTAAAATTTATCATTTATAAAATCACTAACTTTGTAATAACATTTCTCGACTAAAAGTTTTTTTAGTTTTGTTTTAAATTGACTATATTTTAGATCCCTTATTGAAATTGGTATAGTATTGTAGATGGTCGGTCCCATACACATTATACTGTGGTTCATTAAGGTGGTTTTAGATGGGCGATTACGACATCTGTTTTGGTCTCTACGATTTCTTACCGCTAAGCCAGATATTGCCGGGAATAATTCTGGATTAGTTTTTACGAATAAGGCAGTTTCCAATATATATATACAGTTATATAGTTTGGGCTCTATATACAAAGAATATAAACAAAAGAAAGGAAAAACATGAGTATGAGGTGCTGTACATTTGAAAAAAATCGGTCTCTCCAGATGTCAGCCAGGGGGGTAAGAATGTATGAAAATTACATTATGTCTCATGCTAATTTCATTTTCATACAATTCACACATTGATAGATATTATCTCAAACTAATGTCATTTTCATACAATTTCATCTTTCCGCAGCCGTTAACGCTAACAGAAGGTGGCTCTTGTCTAACCCCCCTGGCCAGCCAGGGTTGGGCTAGCACCCCACCCTGCCCCAACGTGACTACGCCCAAGAATAGACCCCTTTCGGCTTATTACACTAGATACGTCATCTGGTTTTAGCTAACGGGTAAAACCTGAAAGCGCAGTTAGTTTCAAGTATGGTTGATTTGGTTAACTTTGTCAATAACATAATTTAATATTGACAAGTAAAATAACCACTTTGCTCTTCCATAGCTCATAAACTGTGTGGTTTTATGATAATTAGATTGACGCCTTGAAGGCTGGCGTGAATCAGATGAAGACTGCACGTCGGTCGACTGAATCACGTGTGCCAACATTTATTATTGTATCATCATCATCATCATCAGCCAGAAGACGTCCACTGCTGAACATAGGCCTCCCCCTTTAACCTCCACACTGAACGACAGCCTGCCTCTTGCACCCACTGGATGCCTGCGACTCTTACAATGTCGTCGGTCCATCTAGTGGGAGGCCTCCCTACGCTGCGTCTTCCGGTTCGTGGTCTCCACTCCAGAACCTTTCTTCCCCATCGGTTATCGGTTCCTCGAGCGATGTGGCCTGCCCATTGCCACTTATTATTATTATTGCATATAGATATGTAACTGATTTCATAAATATACGAAACTGTCATTTCGTGTCCTTTACACCCTAAACTGAAGCAACTTTAATGTTTTTAACCAATTTAAAAAAGACGGAGTAACGCATATAGATTGCACTAAGCCAAAAAGAGGTCACTGTACTCATCACTATGAACAAATTTTACAATAGGGGCCAAACCAAAAATCGGGATAAAAACTGTGTATTGCGCTGCAAGGGGGTTAGACAAGACCCAGTTTCTGTTAGCGTTAACGCCTGCGGAAAGATGAAATTGTATGAAAATGACATTGACAATGACATTAGCTTGAGAGATGTTATCTGAAGCTAATGTCATTTTCATACAATTTCATCATTCCGTAGGCGTTAAAGCTAACAGAAAGTGGGACTTGTCTATATCATCTGGTCCGACAAGTCGGCTACTTGTAGCTTCATACCTACAGTGAGTGCACCAGGCCTGTTTTTTTTTTCATTTTTTTTTAAATTATAAATAGGCCTGTGCTTGGCCGCCAACTCACCTGATGTTAAGCGATGATGCGGCCTACGATGGTTGTAGCTAGTTCAGTGTAGGTAGGATACCTGTCAGTGATGGAAGACAGCAAGTCGGGCGCAGGCCTGGTTGTAGCTAGTTCAGTGTAGGTAGGATACCTGTCAGTGATGGAAGCCAGCAGGTCGGGCGCAGGCCTGGTTGTAGCTAGTTCAGTGTAGGTAGGATACCTGTCAGTGATGGAAGCCAGCAGGTCGGGCGCAGGCCTGGTTGTAGCTAGTTCAGTGTAGGTAGGATACCTGTCAGTGATGGAAGCCAGCAGGTCGGGCGCAGGCCTGGTTGTAGCTATTTCAGTGTAGGTAGGATACCTGTCAGTGATGGAAGCCAGCAGGTCGGGCGGTGCGGAGCGCGCCAGCTCCAGCACGCGGTCCAGGGGCGCGGGGCTGGGGTACACGCGCTCCTCCACGCAGGACAGCTCCGCGTTGCAGTACGCTGTCGACACGTGGATGAAGGCCTGTGGAAACCATACATACTTCATTTTTTAAATACAACAACTGGCTCGCACTTTGCAAATTATGGAATAAGCTGTGACATTTCCGAGTAACTAAGTATAACACGGGGTTCTTCAAAAGGGCTGTTAATGAATCTTCAAAGTTTGGCAACGTATCTGTGATGCCCCTGGTGTTACAGGTATCTATAGAAGACGGTGATTGCTTCCCAGCAGGCGGCACGTCAGCTTGTTTGCCACCCAAGCCATTAAAAAAGTTGGTGGAATCGTTTTTTTTGGTAGTAAATAAATAAATAAATAAATATATTCGGGACATTTTTTCACACACGGTCATCTGACCCCAAACTAAGCAACGCTTGTGATATGGCTGCCAGAGACTGATATACATACATATATAGTTTTAAATACATACTTAAATAGATATTATTAACAACCAGATATAGAACAAACACAAATGTTCATCGCATAAATGTTTGTCCTAGATGGGAATCGAACCCACGCCCCCAAGCTCAGAAGGCAGGTTCACTACCAACTGGACCAACGGGCTATCAGTAGTGGTCAAGTAGGTCAATCGCAGGTGGCTTACATCGATGTTGGGCAGCTTGTCGCAGATGTCCATGAGCCGCATGACGGAGCGTACGTTCTGGTCTACCGCCACGTCCAGCGCCTCGTCGAACTTGAGGGTCGCCGCCGAGTGGAACACTATCGACACCTGCAACGAGCGCATGGAGTATGTTTCACACTGTTAGTAACTATTCTGCAACTGCAAACACATTTACATTGGCTTCGATTCTGTCATACCACTTACTAAACTAAACCAATTTGACAGGACTAAAATTATCTGTCTCTCTTTTCATTTCAACATGTGAGAGAAGGATGGCAACAATTTTAGAGCTGTCAAATTTAGTTTAGTTTAGAGTGCATCAGAATCGATGCCATTCGCAACTTTTCGCATCACCAAAACAAAATCGCTTAAAACAGATCGTAAGACCCCAGGGGCCTTACGGACAACTGCTAATAGCGGCACCTAATCCGCTCAGTTGGAAAATCACGCGATGCAAACCGTAACTGGGCGCGCTAAGGTTCACGTTCGCGTGATTTTCCAACTGAGCGGATTAGGTGCCGCAAATAGCTGTTGTCCGTAAGGCCCCTGGTCTAGGAGGAAGATGAGCCAGTTCTAACGTTTGACTGTTACCTCTCTCAGCTGTGCCATGGAGTGTATGCCAATCCCAAGGTCTGGCTGCATGGTGTCTCCGGGGATGATGTGTAACTTGTCGAGCTGGCGGGGGCAGTGCTCACGGACGACATCGAACACCTGCGAAATAAGATGTCACTTTATATGAGGAACATGAAAATAAAATTGTGCGTGGACTCCCTCCGCGCGGAAGAAGTGAAACTCTCGCTCTGTCTCTTTCTATTCCCCCTCCATGGTAGCGTTGATAACGCAACCTTGTTGGAAGTCGCATGTTCTGCCATCTATGCAAATATTAGTGAACTAATAAACTATGAGAAGGATGTACAAGTTTTAAAATTTCGAAATTTTGAAACTTTTAATTCTTATTATATATTTATTCGTTCACTAATATTTGCATAGATGGCATCTAAAAGTCTCGCTCTGTCTCTTTTTATTGCCCCTCCATGGTAGCGCGCAACATTGTTGGTATGAAGTTCAAAAAGGGGTTGTCTGTAAAGTTAATAAATTGATGATTGATGGATAATTGAATATCCACAAGTTGTTCACCTCAATAGCCCGGTATATTTGTAATCCCATAGCATCAATAGTTCTCTTACCAACACCATCCCAATCCACATAGTGTAATGCGGATTTTGATGTCGTGGAAAGGTCTGGTCTAGACCTAAATGAATGACCTGGAAACTATTCCCCTTCTTGGGTGTTGGCAGGTTTTCTGTTACAAAGGTTATAGGTAATCCAGGAATGTAGACCTTACCTGGGAACTCTTCAGTTGGATCAGCCTCTTCTCTGGCGGGACGTCCTTCTTCTCCCTCATCAGCAGGTAGAGGCGTCCAACGTCCGGACACGTCCACAGCAGCCGCTCGATCAGCACCTGCCGGCACGAGACGTATCAAAACCGGACACTACGCAAATAAATACGCATCGAATTCCATACTAATGTCTGAAATTATATAATTATTAACGGGATATTTACCGTGGTAAGGTTGTGGAATGAACTCCCGATATTTCGGCGCAGTTACATGCACCATGTTCACGGGAAGACTCAGGACGGGAGTTCGGGGAGTCTTCCCGTGAATATGGTGCATATAACTGCGCCGAAATATTGGGAGCTCATTCCACAACCTTATCACGGTAAATATCCCGTAAATAATCATATAACTTTAGTGAACAACCGTGATAGTTTAAAATAGTGTTTAATGTCTGAAACTAGCACAGAATTCTCCAATGGCAGACATTTTTGCGGCAAGTGGCATTTTACGTGTTCTGCCACCTCATTGTTACGCCACTGTAGCCCACACAAGGACGTTATATATACCTACCCTAAAGGGACCATAACTCACGGAGCGCACCTTCGTAGCCATGCACAGAAAAGAGAAATAAATATAACGGAAATGAGAAGAAAAATCTGTTACCAGACATTATGACAGAACCTTGATTGAACATTATTATTTAGATCAACGCGTCGAACCGCCGCGTCCAAAGAACTTGGACCTTACCTTTTTTGGGTTAGGTCTCAAAGTTCTTTATCCGCATCACAGTTGCTAAAACTGATTTCGAATGACTGACGTTTCGTTTATTTGGCTGCAACTAGCTACAACTAATTTTTTTTTTTTGTTTTCGTAGCATGTTTCAGCCGGTCTGATATACCTCTTAGCGTTAGTGGAAACGGTCCCATAGTTTCGTAGCTTAGCTTTACCTCGTTCATGGCTTAGCTGCATGCCACATTGTTGGTGAAAAAACACTTAGGCTGCGTATCCACTAGAGATGTGCAGGGAGAAAATCAACCAATAGGAGAAGAGGCGAGGCGGTATGAAGCGATCCTATTGCAGACAACCCTTATAGTGCTAACAGACTCTCGAACGCGGCTGACCTCAACCGCCGTCTGACCAATGGGAGAGAAAGAGAGGGAAATATGATATTCTCACTCTTTCTCTCCCGTTGGTTGGACGGCGGTCCGTCAGCCGCGTTCGAGCGTCTGTTAGCACAATTACACGTGCCGCATCAGGTGAGATAGAGCTACGTGCGTGATAGAAAGAGAGCTGCCTTCTAGATGAATATAGCAAGCGGTATCCAGTGCTGTACGAGTTGAATTGCAACTTTATTGCCTCGTAGATAGAGTCCTTATTTATTTAAATTTCTTCGCGGAGTGAACCTTCTGTGTCTATTATGACTTCTGTGCCTATTGGTTGAATTTTTTCCGCGTTCACCGCTCATCTTCTTCGCACATCTCTTGTGGAAAAGCACTTTTATATACCGCCACGCTGTGTACCTATTATTATTTTTTATAAATATTAGGCTTGCGTTTGACCACCATCTCACCTGATGTTAAGCGATGATGCGGTCTACGTTGGAGCACGCTTCGAGTCCTCAAGTCCTACCTTTCCCATGAAGCCGGTCGCTCCAGTGATGAACACGGAGCGTCCCGCAAAGAACTGCGGGATGAGAGGGCCGCGGGACGCGGGGGACGCGGGCCGGGGGACCATACTGGTGCTGCAACAAACAAGGGACAAATGAATAAGTACAGAAGGCCGGCTTCATACACAGGTGCACGCACACAAAGACGTGTCTCGGATCAAGACTTTTTTTATATATTTTTTTAATTATAAATAGGCTTGCGCTTGGCCGCCAACTCGCCTGATGTTAAGCGATGATGCGGCCTACGATGGAGCACGCTTGCCTAGAAGAAACCTGTTCACTCTCGACTTGAAGACACCCAGATTGTAACTATCGGGGCACACCCACTCAGGCAGCGAAAGGGACATGCCCCTTTGCCCCCCCCCTTAAATCTGCCCTTGCCCGGGTCCAAAATATTTGAGTACGACACACTTACTAATTTTACACTCACACTAAAACTTGTAGCGATACCAATGAAGTAATAGTCCACATGCCAAGGGTCTACATCGGACTGGCCATATAGTCGAGGTGGGGTTTGCCAGCCATGCCCCAACCTGCGCGGCCTGGGGGTTAGACAAGACCCACTTTCTGTTACCGTTAACGCCTGCGGAAAGATGAAATTGTATGAAAATGACATTAGCTTGAGATAACTTCTCTCAAGCTAATGTCATTGTCAATGTCATTTTCATACAATTTCATCTTTCCGCAGGCGTTAACGGTAACAGAAAGTGAGTCTTGTCTAACCCCCCTGGCTTACGGGGCTTACTGTAAGCCATGCGTATACGTAGTATTTATATTTTCTTTGAGCCAGGCGTTAGGTAGGATACCTGGTCTCCTGGTGCTCCGGGCTTGTAGCCACCCGGCCCAGTCCGACCCTGCAAAAGGCTGCAAGGTCATCTTCTGGGTAAGTTCGAGTAAAGGCATCAAGCCTGATTTAGGCCAGACCCGGTTGCACCTTACCAAATCCCCCATGTTTGTCTGAGGCTAATGATTTTTATTCAAGCAAACCATTTGCCCGAATGTCCAAGCAGGAAGCAAAAAGTTTTCACGTAAGATGATAACCTTTTTTGAATTGTTCATCACGTGTTTTCGTCGTTTATTATCATTGTTAGCTTTTCACACCACCACAGATAAGGTAACAGTTACTCACACCCATCCACGCACGTGTGTGTGAATAGCAAAAAATGTGTACGTAGAATCAGGGTGAGATCAGATATTTGTGAATATCTTTTTATACGTATTGATGCTCGTACAATCACGGCATGTTTTACTTTTTAACTCCCGACGCAAAAAGAGACGTTAACAACAACGATAACAAAAATAAAACTAATTTAAAACCCTCTCCGTTTTTGAAGTGGGTTAGTAACAGAAAAGAGATTATTTTTTACTTCTTCCCCGTATTGGGGCTTTTGGCTCCGCGTGATTGCTGCAGTTGCCATATACGTGCCATATACCTACAAGTCGTGTTTTGTTTTAGAATATAAGGGTAGGGAAGAGATACGTGAAAAGAGAATTTAAAATATTTTTTTTCTTTTCTGTGTTTAGTAAAGTTATGATTCCGATGAGGTCCGTGGATTGCAGCGTTGCAGCCATCGTTGGAATACCGTGTTGTTGTTTTAAAAACTCCATAGAAGCCTAAAGAGGAAGTCTCCACCTCTTTACTAGGGCATGATTTTGACTTGACCGCGACTTTGCTTGACTGATTGCGACTATGGCTTTTTTATCTCCTAAAACCAAGGAGGTTTTATACCTTAACCCCCTTATTAATAAACGTGGAGTAGTCTTGGAATAGTTACGTCGTGTTTTGTCTTTTTCTCTCTTTCACATTTTGAACTCGATCGAAAAAGACAAAAGGTGGTGTAACTATGCCGAGGCTACTCTACGTTTATTAATAGGGGGGTATGGGTATACAACGTCCTTGCCTAAAACATGAAACTACTTTGACTACTTGAAAATTAAACTGGCTAAATAGGCAAAATGTCTGAAACCATTTTTTTTTTATTACACGTTTGTGTTTTGGTGCCAACGTGGAAAAGGCATGTCGCCTCATTGTATTATTTTCTAAACTTGTGTATTATAATAATGGTGGATTATTATTTAGTAAGTTTTCATGAATATGCTCGAGTGTGGGCAAGTAATAGGTATAATGGGGTAATAAATAAATAATAATAATAAATAAATAAAGAGTCTACTTTCGAGTCGATTCCAAGGCTCGAAAAGAATCCTTGGTAAAGTCTCCACTAACTTCACAGGGGCATATGACAGTAAAATACGGAAGATTAGGCGGAAATTTCCGCATTTGACCACCAACTCGCCTGTTGATACGCGACGATGCGGTCGAAGATGAAGCAAGCAGTTTTTTTTAACTTGGCAACGGCTTCATTGGTTGTTGGAGCAATTTTGCCATTACCAGTGAGGGAGGAGATAGTGAGATTGTCAAAAAACGAGTTAATCCTGGTTGATGGCACTACTAACAGAAAATAAATGGAAAAACTAAAGACAGATATTATTAAATTGTATCACACTTACAAGTTTGACACATTTGAACAGAGTTGTTAGAAATAGTCACGTGACCAAACCTGCGGATAGATGTGATCACAAACAAAATAGACAAACACGTGTGGTGTAAACACTGCATTAGCGGCCTGTAGCTATGAACTCTGTCAATATTGGTTTACCTAATGTTATTTTCCTATACGTTAGACTACACTACATGAGAGGTCAGAAGTAGGTACATCCTACATAATGACGCGGAATACTCACAAAAAGGCAAAATGCATAACTAAACAAATACTTTATATACTCTAATGTCCGTCGTCTAGATATACACCCGGTAGGTACAGGTTATTTTTTTAACTAAACCAATCTGATAGGACTAAAATTATCTGCCTCTCTTTTAATTTTAATATGTGAGAGAAGGATGGCAACAATTTTAGATATATCAAATTTAGTTTAGTTTAGAGTAAGTACATCAGAATCGTTGCCAATGATAATTTTCTACTGTTTTTTCTCGCGACTTTAGGTTTGGTTCTACAACAAAAGTTGTTCATAACGATGAGTACAATGACCTCCTTTTTTATATTATAAGTAGGCTTGCGCTTGGCCGCCAACTCGCCTGATGTTAAGCGACGATGCGGTCTACGATGGAGCACGCTTGCCTAGAAGAAACCGATTCACTCTCGACTTGAAGACACCCAGATTGTAACTATCGGGGAACACCCACCCACTCAGACAGCGAATTCCACAGACTAGCAGTTCGCACAATAAATGTGTGGTAAGTGGTAAATAAATGCTAACCTCGGCAGTGGTTACATATTTGAGGCGTTTGGGGTCGAGACATTGGGCCCTTGGGGACCGGGAGCTCACCTCATTTTCAAAAATCTTTCAGAGCGCCTGGTTAATGCGACGCGTGACCAAAATGCTGGCGTGTTTCTGGCTCAACGCATAAGCATTGCCATTCAACGTGGTAATGCCGCCAGCATGCTGGGTACGCTGCCAACTGGTAGTGGACTTGAGCATTTGGATTGTCTTTAGACCTTCAACGGTCTATGGGCAGTCTAACTGTATTTGTAGTGTTAGTATTAGCTTGTATTTTGTTTAAATCATAATAAAGGCACTTGCCAATATAAAAAAATACCGGCCAAGTGCGAGTCGGGTCCGCGCTCTGAGGGTTCTGTAGTTCCGTATCACCACAATGTACAATAATTATCAATTTAAATAACGGACTTAAAAATTAGTAAATTTTGCAATTTCGATTCAGTGAAAGTAATGATAAGGAACAGAAATTTGTCACCGACTCGCACTTGGCCATTATTTATTATTTGTTGTTATACTTTGGAGTGTGAACTATAATCATGCTTAGTTTGACTTTTTGCAAATATTATTGTTTTTACATTAGAGCTAAATACAACGCAACGTTAAAAAATACGTTTGTTATATGGGATCGTCCGTTAATTATTTTTTACTTTTTTATTATTTGTTAGTTGATCCGCTTCAACTGGCTATCTATTACGGTTCGAACGATACAGCCGTTAATAGGTAGGACAGACAGACAGACAACGTAGGATAATAAGGAATAGGATCCCGTTTTTACCCTCTAGGCACGGAATCCTAAAAAGACATTGATCTATATGTACTACGTAGAATTCTTTGTAAAGAGATAAGTAGGTACTAAATGTAAGACACGTATATAAGTATTAATAATGGGTAAAATAAATAGTAACACATAGTTTGCCAGTTAGTATGTCCGCTGCAAATATTGTTAGAGGCAAGTGATGTTGACGGCTGGTGGTGCTCGAGGTCGATCACTTATTTCCTTGTCTTTTCCATGAATTCGTCCACAAACATGACGGTTACACGCTGCGAGCGGGTGTGGTGTGGTGTGGTGTGGTGAGGTGTGGTGTGGTGTGGTGTGGTGTGGTGTGGTGTGGTGTGGTGTGGTGTGGTGTGGTGTGGTGTGGTGTGGTGTGGTGTGGTGTGGTGTGGTGTGGTGTGGTGTGGTGTGGTGTGGTGTGGTGTGGTGTGGTGTGGTGTGGTGTGGTGTGGTGTGGTGTGGTGTGGTGTGGTGTGGTGTGGTGTGGTGTGGTGTGGTGTGGTGTGGTGTGGTGTGGTGTGGTGTGGTGTGGTGTGGTGTGGTGTGGTGTGGTGTGGTGTGGTGTGGTGTGGTGTGGTGTGGTGTGGTGTGGTGTGGTGTGGTGTGGTGTGGTGTGGTGTGGTGTGGTGTGGTGTGGTGTGGTGTGGTGTGGTGTGGTGTGGTGTGGTGTGGTGTGGTGTGGTGTGGTGTGGTGTGGTGTGGTGTGGTGTGGTGTGGTGTGGTGTGGTGTGGTGTGGTGTGGTGTGGTGTGGTGTGGTGTGGTGTGGTGTGGTGTGGTGTGGTGTGGTGTGGTGTGGTGTGGTGTGGTGTGGTGTGGTGTGGTGTGGTGTGGTGTGGTGTGGTTATAATACCTCATGAACATTAGAGACCTCATGAGCACCTATGAGTGAAAAAACCGGACAAGTGCGACTCGCACCCTGAGAGATCCGTACAAACTTAATAAATATGTATACTTCGACCAATTTTACTTGAGTCTACGGTCTCTTTCAACTGTGAGGCAAACAAACAAAGTCTTATCGAATAAATCTTATATCCATGGGTGGGTGAATTGGGGCCCCCTGTAACTGCCCACCTAATTGTATGTTAAATAAAAAATAAAAAAACCAAATTCGTTAATTTGAAGTTATTCTATACTAAAATAATACATATTATAAAGAGGAAAGATTTGTATGTAAGTATGTTTGTAACGAATTGGCTCAAAAAGTACTGGACCGATTTTATTAATTATTTCACTGACGGGAAGCTACACTATCCCCGGGTGACATAGGCTATAATCTATACCCGTGCGAAGCCGGGGCGGACTGTATTATATAAAAAATATTGTTTTGCGATTACACATTTGTAGTTGGTATGTATAGAAGTACCTTATTGTTCGTGAGTTTTTTTGTTGACAAAAAACTCAAGTATAAATATTATAATATACCGCCTTTATAAACTAAACAAAATACAAGCTAAAACTAAAACTACAAATACAGTTAGACTGCCCATAGACCGTTGAAGGTCTAAAGACAATCCAAATGCTCAAGCCCACTACCAGTTGGCAGCGTACCCAGCATGCTGGCGGCATTACCACGTTGAATGGCAATGCTTATGCGTTGAGCCAGAAACACGCCAGCATTTTGGTCACGCGTCGCATTAACCAGGCGTGAAGAAAGATTTTTGAAAATGAGGTGAGCTCCCGGTCCCCAAGGACCCAATATACCTAGTACTCGTTCTTGATATTCTAATAATATTGGATATAAATCTTTAGCGAAGGTATTTCCGGTTCAATACGCTAAGGGGAAGCGGAAATGCACTAAATATTCAAATTAGAATTACAGTTTTCAAGATAAACTTCCGCTAAATATTAGAAATCATTTTCTACTTTATGTCAACATGATTAATTCAAAAACTTTACATGACTAATTATTTTGAAATGTCGAAGAATTTGAATTTATTACGATCATTTTCAATGTCAAAAACTAATATAAGTACAGAACAGAACGTCTCGTAGAATGCATTTATTATATTTATATATACTTCTATACTAATATTATAAAGAGGAAAGATTTGATTGTTTGTTTGTTTGCATTGAATAGGCTCCGAAACTACTGAACCGATTTGAAAAATTCTTTCACTGTTGGGAAGCTACACTATCCCCAGGTGACATAGGCTATAATCTATACCCGAGCGAAGCTGGGGCGGACCGCTAGTATTATATATTTTTTTATAATCTTTATTTAAGACCAACAGTACGCTTAGTCCCAGATTTGATAGTTTTCGAAAACTTTTTTCGTTTACGTATTGTTCAATACATTTTAGTAAAGCGCCTCTATCGGAAACGTGGAGGAACTAAAATCGGTAGTAATGGGCGGTATAGATTGCTTCACACTAATACGAAAAAAGTTTTCGAATACCTTTCAGCCCAGCAATGTATGGAACAATACGAAAACGAAAAAAGTTTTCGAATACCTTTCAGCCCAGCAATGTATGGAACAATACGAAAACGAAAAAAGTTTTCGAATACCTTTCAACCCAGCAATGTATGGAACAATACGAAAACGAAAAAAGTTTTCGAATAACTTTCAACCCAGCAATGTATGGAACAATACGAAAAGGAAAAAAGTTTTCGAATACCTTTCAACCCAGCAATGTATGGAACAATACGAAAACGAAAAAAGTTTTCGAATACCTTTCAACCCAGCAATGTATGGAACAATACAAAAACGAAAAAAGTTTTCGAATACCTTTCAACCCAGCAATGTATGGAACAATACGAAAACGAAAAAAGTTTTCGAATACCTTTCAACCCAGCAATGTATGGAACAATACGAAAACGAAAAAAGTTTTCGAATACCTTTCAACCCAGCAATGTATGGAACAATACGAAAACGAAAAAAGTTTTCGAATACCTTTCAACCCAGCAATGTATGGAACAATAATAATAATAATAGCCTTTATTTACAATCTTAAATAACTTATTAAACTTAAAATAATTAATTAGACACCGGTATTCAGATTGTATTGCGATCCCGCAAAGGCCTCCCCTAGAGCTTTCCACACCTTTCTATTATGGGTCATCCTCTTCCAAGTAACCCCCGCTATCTTCCGAATATCGTCCTCCCATCTAAGACGCTGTCTCCCTTTCTTTCTTTTATTTTGTCTAGGACACCATTCAGTTACATCTCTAGCCCATTTTTCTTTGTGATTCCGCACCATATGACCTGCCCACCTCCATTTTAGTTTTCTTATGCAATATTTTACATCAGTAATTTTAGTTTGCTTTCGTAATACTTCTAGTTTTATTTTGTCTTTTAATTTAACGTTGAGCATGCTTCGCTCCATGCTGTGTTGACAGGTCTCAATTTCGTGCATATTTTGTTTCGTTAGGCTCCATGTTTGACATCCATATGTCATGATGGGTAAGATACATGCATTAAATATTTTTTGTTTAGATTTGAGTGGTACCTGTGGGTTTTTGACTATTTCTTTAAGGGACCAATATCTTTTCCATGCTAGCTGTACTCTGTTTTTTATTTCTTTTGTTGTAAGGTCCTTTGGTGATATTATCTGTCCGAGGTATGTATAATCTTCAACATATTCTATTTTAGTGCCGTTGACTGTGATGGGAATTTTGTTATGGTTTGTCATTACTTTAGTTTTTGTAGCGTTCATTGAGAGTCCAACTCCATCACTTTCATACACAAGCTGTTCAAGCATCTCTTGCAGGCTTCTTGGGTCTTCAGAAATTATAATTAGATCGTCTGCAAATCTTAGATGGTTTAGTTGCATTCCGTTGATATTTAGTCCGTATTTGCTCCATTCGAGGCGTCTAAATACGTATTCCAGCACTGCCGAGAAAAGTTTGGGTGACAGTGGATCACCTTGTCTAACTCCTCTTTTTATAGGGAAGTGTTTTCCGACTCTTTCTGTTCGTATTTTAGCTTTCATGTTTTTGTATATGTTGTTAATCAGTCGGATGTATTTATTTTGAACTCCTTGTGTTGCAAGCGCTTCCCATATTTTTGAGTGTTTTAAAGAGTCAAACGCTTTATTATAGTCCACGAATGCCAAGTAATAAGTAATGCCGTATTCATTACATTTCTGGACAACTTGTTTTATGGTATGTATGTGATCTATTGTTGAAAAATCACTGCGAAAACCTGCTTGCTCTCTGGGTTGGTTTTCGTCAAGAGTCTTCGTTAAACGGTTTAGTAATACTTTAGAAAATACTTTGTACACGTTAGACATTAGGCTAATCGGTCTGTAGTTAGCTATGTTATCTTTCTGTCCTTTTTTATGAAGTAGTATTATAGATGAAGTGGTCCATTGACAAGGTATATATTCTGTGTCTAAAATTTCATTAAATAGGTATGTGATAGTGTCCAATGTTACACCGGATGATCCTATTAGAAGTTCGTTAGATATGCAGTCTTCCCCCGGTGCTTTACCTCTTTTTTGTGATTTAATAGCCTTCTCCACTTCTTCTTTCAGTATACTTGGGATGTCTTCATTACTATATATATCGTTTTCAATTAGTTTATTATATTCGTCTGGTTTTTGGTCATCACTATATAGCTCACGGTAATAGTCTGTGGCAACTTCTAATATTTCAATTCTGTTGGTCTTGTTTTTCTTGTTTTTATGGTGTAGCAAATTGTCTATCCAGTTTCTACTTTCTCTTAACTCATTCCATGCTTTCTTGACTCCTCCTGATTTTTCTATGTAATAATTTATTATATTGTTCCTCTTTTCTTGTCTATGCTTCCTGATTTGCAGATTTATCTCTTTACTTAGGTTTCCAATCTTCTTTCTGTTGTTTTTTCTATCTTTGTATAAAGATTTTCTCTGGATGATCAACATTCTTGCTTCTGGACCTATTTTGTCTTTTGTTACGTTATTTATTCTAGTTTGGTTTTCAGCTTTCTTTAGTTCTTTTTCAAGAATGTCGTATTTTTCTTGGACATCTTTGGTTATCTTTGTTGTTGTTAAATTTCTCTGCAGTGATTCTAAAATATTTCCTGAAATTGGTAAGGGTATTGGTTTTTTACTAGTTTGAATGTTTTTCCTAGGTATTTTTGGTTCTAATGTGTGCGTTTGTCCTCGAAGCATTCTGTGATCTGTGCTGTAGTTGAGTTGATTAACAACATCAATATTCAAAAACACTCTTGGTTTGTTTGTGAGAATATAATCTATTTCATTCCTTGTCTTCCCATCAGGTGACACCCATGTCCATTTTCTATTGTGTTTTCTATTGTAGTAGCTATTCATGATGTGTAGATTATTTTCTAATGCAAAATTGATCAATCTTTGTCCATTGTCATTCCTTTTTCCAGTTGAGTATGGTCCAAGTACAGTATCTTCATTCTTATTCCTCTTCCCAATTTGACTATTAAAATCTCCCATTACAATAACTTTTTTGTATAAATTTGGCATAATTTGGTTGAGTTTGATATAAAATTCATCTTTTATGTCTTTCTGGGTAACCTCCGTTGGAGCATATATTTGAACAATTGAAGTTGGTTGTTTATAACCAGGAAGTTTTACATTCAAAATGGCAATCCTGTCTGATATTCCTCTAAATTCTATTATTTCGTTTTTCAAGTATTTTTTTACCATAAACCCTACTCCGTATATCCCAGCCCTTTCATTAATGTGGTATAATATGTATTTGTCGTGTTCTTCCGTTTTCTCATCCGCTCTTCTCACGTCACTCAAGCCTATAATATCCCAGTTAACAGTTTCCAATGCATGTTCTAGTTCTAGTAAAAAATCTTGTGACTTTAACGACCTTGTGTTGAGTGTAGCTATATTGAATTTATTCCTAGATTTTTGTTTTATATTTTCAGAGTATTGTTCACTGGGTAGTGTGTCGTTGGATTTCCCTGCTGCAAGCTTTTGGGGGTGTTGGTCTATCACCCCGCGGTGACCAGCCGTATTGGGGATCTGTTTGTTCCTTGTTAATGTTCTTTCTGTATTGTTTATTGTTCTCTTGTTTCCGGTGTCTGGTTTTCGAATACCTTTCAACCCAGCAATGTATGGAACAATACGAAAACGAAAAAAGTTTTCGAATACCTTTCAACCCAGCAATGTATGGAACAAAACGAAAACGAAAAAAGTTTTCGAATACTATCAAAACTTGTACTAAGGGTACGGATCTCCTCATTTGTAAGTACGTATTGCGCTCTAATATTAATTTGTATCTTCGTTATTTAAAACACGTTTTAATTATGTTGCCAGTAATCGGCTTTTTATGGTACGTTGCTTTTTAATAACACAATAAAATGAATCAGTGTGGTAGCATCTTGAATTGCCATTGTATGTATAACTATGTAACGCGCGAGAGATTGTTACTTTATTGGTCTTTGTTCGCGTAAATTGGAAGTATACTCACTGCCCTGAGTGGTAGTTTGCATCAACGTAGCGAGTACTTATAAATAAATAATAAATAAATATTTGGGACATTTTTGCACACACGGTCATCTGACCCCAAACTAAGCAAAGCTTGTGATATGGCTGCCAGAGAGTGATATATATACATATATAGTTTTTAAATACATACTTAAATAGATATTAACACCCAGATATAGAACAAACACAAATGTTCATCACACAAATGTTTGTCCTAGGTGGGAATCGAACCCACGCCCCTAAGCTCAGAAGGCAGGTTCACTACCAACTCGACCAACGGGCTATCAACTTACACCAATACATTGTACCTAGAGATTGCAACCCGGTATATTTCTCAACCCGGCCGGGCCCGGTCGCATTCGTCGCCAACCCGGCCGGGTCCGCCGGGCCCGGCCGGGTAGCGATGAAATAATTTTTCTAAACTTATGTGAATGGAAAAAGAAAATGATTGAAGGTTAATATTTATTTCAAACGGCTTATGAACAATTATCACAATAATCAGTTTCACTCAAGTCTCATAATCACACTTAATATTCTAACTTACATAAGGCAAAACAATTATTTTTCAGTCTGAAAGAATGATCTTAAAAAACAAATTGTATTGATAGTTTTATCACCTAACCAGCAGTGCAAGTACCGTTCTTTATCGAACGTCAAATTCGATAAAATGCCACAGAATCGATCATAGCAAGTACTGATTAAATGGCATTTTATCGAATTTGACGATCTCAACTGTCAAATTAGATGATCGATAAAGAACGGTACTTGCACTGCTGGTTCGCATCTTACTGCAGAAAAAGCCCTCTCAGCTTCAACACTAGTTGGTTTTATGGACATCGTGTAGTTTTGAATAAATAGTGACCTAGTAGCCTTCAGCTTCACACTGACTCAGATCTTTATAAAAGTCTTTTCCAAGTCATTGTTGTGTCCCGGATTTATCTTTTTACTTAATTTTTTTTCTTCTAAAATTTGCGCCGCGGTTTATTTAACGGGTCCGGTGACCGTTCCCGGTAAGAATGGCCGGGCCCGGTGGGTGCCTAAAAGGGCACCGGGCCCGGGCGGACCCGGCCCAGCCGGGCCCGGTTTGCAATCTCTAATTGTACCGTCTTGCGCGTGACGATGGAAGGAGGCCTGACGGTATGACACTTCTGCCCTGGAGGTTGGGGCGGCCCCTTGTATGGGACGCAACTTGTGTCGATACTTTGGCGCCGTCACATCTTCCTGAGACACAGGGTAGGGCTGGCGCGGCTGCCAATTCAGCAGAGCAGCACAAGCGGCGCAAATATGCTAACCTCGGCAGTGGTTACATATTTGAAGCGTTTGGGGTCGAGACATTGGGCCCTTGGGGACCTGAGCTCATCTCATTTTCAAAAATCTTTCTTCACGCCTGGTTAATGCAACGCGTAACCAAAATGCTGGCGTGTTTCTGGCTCAACGCATAAGCATTGCCATTCAACGTGGTAATGCAGCTAGCATGCTGGGTACGCTGCCAACTGGTAGTGGGCTTGAGCATTTGGATTGTCTTTAGACCTTCAACGGTGTATGGGCAGTCTAACTGTATTTGTAGTGTTAGTATTAGCTTGTATTTTGTTTAGTTAATAAAGGCACTTGCCCGGATAAAAAATGCATTGTAAGATCGCTGGAATGTCATGTGATAGAGGATACTAGCACGCCCCGCGGCTTCACATGCTATCTTTTTAAGGTTCCGTACCCAAAGGGTAAAAACGGGACCCCATTACTGAGCCTACGTTGCATGTCCGTCCATGTGTCCGTCCGTCTGTGCTACTTTTATGTGATAGAGGATACTTGCATGCCCCGCGGCTTCACCTTTTACTAGTGTTTTGCGTGGGTGAGCGGGCCGCAAGCGGGCCGCGGGGGGGGGGGGGGGGGGTGAGTAGGCTGGGGTCGAGTTTTTAGGTGCGACTTTTAAAAACTTGAAGAAAACGGTGAATGTGTGTTGAAAATGGGTAAGAAATCCCAATACATGAGAAAATGTGCTGATGATGATGATGAATTTTGATTTCCATGACCGAAACTGAAGATCGAAGTGGAATAGGTACAAATCTCCTAAAGGTGGTGGAAACGCAGAAGAAATTTCAAGTTCAGTCGTAGGTACCATATAAATCCACCAATCCAGTATTTTCCGTCAAAGGGAGTACGTCGCGCGCGCAGGTAGTATGATGTCGATCACTATTCGAGGAGCGTGCGTTCTTCTCGGTCCGGTCTCGGAGAGGCTAGGTCGCGCTATACACGGCCGGTGAAGGTGACGGGCTCTGTTGCGACACTAGCGGCCGGCCGCGGCGGAACTCGAAGGATCTTTCAATATAATTATACACGCCCCTCCACCACACTGCCCATACAAAATACAACAATAAAAATATGGAGGGGCGTGCACATCTACAGTAACAAGAACAAAAAAAAAAAATACGAACAAAAAAAAATAAAAAAAGGGGAAAAAAAACCGGACAAGTACGAGTAGGACTCGTGTTCTGAGGGTTCCGTTGGACGGAACCCTCAGAGCGCGAGTCAAAAAAAAAACTAACTGAAGTTGAAATATTGAAAGACAAACTTAACTTTATTCCTATATATGTGCTATGAGACTTTGCCTTTCGCCAAATTTCATGATTCTAGGTCAACGGGAAGTACCCTATAGGTTTTGATTCTCCTGTGAAATCGCAAAATATGCGACATAAACGTTCATATCTTTTGATTGCGTTGACTTACAACTTTTATTTTTTTACAGCCGAAAGAAACCGTTTATTCACGTATTTAGTATAAATTTCAACTTGATACCTTTACGCGTTCTTGAGAAAAAGGGTCTTGACAGACGGACAGACGGACAGACGGACAACGAAGTGATCCTATAAGGGTTCCGTTTTTTTTCCTTTTGAGGTACGGAACCCTAAAAAGAATTAAAGTTGATTTAATCAGGCGTTACTTTACGGAAGTTCATTTTTGTCAATTTTCTTTTGTATTTGTTACGCTGTAACATGAGATACGTCTCCATTCTTACGACCATGTATGCTAAGTACTTTATATGTATGTGTACCTACCATGTTCTGACAAATAAATAATTAGAATTAGAATTTGAGCGGAATTACACTAGAAATTCGACATATAAAAATTAAAGAAATAAAGGAAAGAATAAACTCTCTATTTATTCATTTGGGAATGAGTGAATTTTCTTAGGCTTGCGCTTGGCCGCCAACTCGCCTGATGTGCGGCCTACGATGGAGCACGCTTGCCTAGAAAAAACCTATTCACTCTCGACTTGAAGCCACCCAGATTGTAACTATCAGGGAACCCAGGCAGCGAATTCCACAGACTAGCAGTTCGCACAATAAATGTGGAACCAAAGCGCTTCGTACGGGTTCTCGGAATATCAACCATAAAGCGGTGTCGATTCTTCGTGCCCACTCTGGCAGTCCGATAGAAAAATGTGCAGGAGGGAATCAAATCATGCAGATCTGTAGCACACTCTCCGAAATGTATCCGATAAAAAACCGATAGACTAGCAACTTTACGCCGATGCTCAAGACTAAGGAGCTTATCTTTTTTTTTTCTTCATATAATAGTAGACAAACAAGCGACGGGCCACCTGATGGTAAGTAGTCACCGTCGCCTATGGACACCTACAATACCCGGGGCATTGGCGGTGCGTTGCCTACCTCTATTCCTTCATTTATCTTGTTGGAGTCGCCTAAAAATATTATATCCGTTCTTATACTTCATTATTGAGTATAAAAAACCTGACCTTTGTTAAAATACGCGAGTCCTCGTTTATAAAAACAACGTCACAGATTAAGCGATCAGTTAGTATGACATATTGTGTGCTTTCACGTCCTCCGACCTCCCTCCATCAGACTTGACCAAGACCTTTATGACTTTGCATACCTACATAATTTAATACAAACGGTTTGCGATTATACCGATTCTTTTACTTCGACCAAAATAAAATTAATGGTAATTTTTTTTTTTTTTTTTATAGTAGATAGGCTTGCGTTTGGCCGCCATCTCGCCTGATGCTAAGCGACGATGCGGTCTACGATGGAGAACGCTTGCCTAGAAGTAACCGATTCACTCTCGACTTGAAGACACCCAGATTGTAACTAACGGGGAAAACCCATTCAGGCAGCGAATTCCACAGACTAGCAGTTCGCACAATAAATGTGGAATCATAGCGCTTTGTACGGGTTCTCGGAATATCAACCATAAAACGATGTCGATTTTTTGTGCCCGCCCTGGCGGTCCGATAGAAAAATGGGCAAATCATAAATTATCATCATAGTCATCGGCTTTTTTGCCCCTGTCGAATTGGTCAGTTAAGTTTTCACAATAAGTAACTTGCTCAGTATAAAAATGAGTCAAAACCGTGGGAAATATACTTCAACGCTTAATTATAACCATGTACAATACATTTTTTTCAAAAAAATTATACTTAGCGGTTTTTTGTTGTGTATTTACACTTGGGGAAAGCACACGAAGGCATAATTTTGTCAGATGTTTCGTTATCATGTAACAATAGTCTCGTGTTGCACTTCCTACGGCTAGAGACCGACTGAAACGAAGTGAGCGCCGGTGCTCATTCTGTAATCTTCATAGATGCGCTTCTTCTGGGCCCGTCCATTCATTTTATTTGGTCGAAGTTCTTTTACTGACGCTTGTTTAGAGTCTGTGCAAAAAGAGTACCATGGCAAAACGGTGATTATAGGTCCACACTCTAAAGTATAACAACAAATTAGGGTTGGACCTATTCTGCATGAGCGTTGTGGCTGTTAGGCAGCTGTTGAGTAGGGAATTCTTTGTTTAAGCCTATTTTTATGTAATTAAATTTTTTTCGACAAACGCATATTGTGTAACTGCGTAATGTCACTTAAATTGTTTATTTTTAAATTTTTATCCGCGAAGACCTTTAATTAGCTTCTGTATCTATTAAGATTGTTATACTTTTTTATGGTTGTTGGTCTTCCTTGGAAATAAATAAATAAATAATAAATAATGGCCAAGTGCGAGTCGGTGACAAGTTAATGTTCACTAACAAGTTATAACTGGTAATTTCGTTACTTGGACGACCTTATCATTGGATTGGAACCAATACTAATTTTGAAGTCGGGTTTTTACATTGATAAAATTATTGTATTTTGTGGTAAGGAACCCTCAGTGCGCGAGCCTGACTCACACTTGGCCGGCTTAACTTTATTATTATTTGTTAGTTAATCCGCTGTAACGTTACATATTATGTGAAAATTTCAACTATCTATTACGGTTCGAAAGATACAGCCGTTAATAGGTAGGACAGACAGACAGATGTACAGATAGACAGCGTAGGCTTAGTAATAGGGTCCCACTTACACCATTTGGGTACGGAACCCTAAAAAACAACCTGTCGAACATATTATTTTGATAGCCCGTTGGTCCAGTTGGTAGTGAACCTGCCTTCTGAGCTTGGGGGCGTGGGTTCGATTCCCATCTAGGACAAACATTTATGTGATAAACATTTGTGTTTGTTCTATATCTGGTTGTTAATATCTATTTAAGTATGTATTTAAAACTATATATGTATGTATATCAGTCTCTGGCAGCCATATCACAAGCTTTGCTTAGTTTGGGGTCAGATGACCGTGTGTGCAAAAATGTACCGAATATTTATTATTTATTTATTTATTTATTCTCTCCGTTAGTACTAGTAGCTCATTATGAAGCTACAACGCCGCACGATATAGTCTAAATAATAATCAATCCTTTTAGCCTTGACCCAAAAACTATAAAACACTGACACTAGGGCTCCTTGTTGCCTACACGAGAAGCAAACACTGGCGTGTTATCTTCTAACGTCTAACATATCCAAGAAGTTAGGGAAACAGAGAGTAGAGCGACAATAAAAGTCAATCTAAAAATTTGCGAGAACATCATGCACCACTTTAGGCAAAGCAGCCCTATGGGCAAAGAACTACTGAAGGTGAGCCTCGAAGAAGCAGAAGCAGCCATATACAACAACGACACATCCCAGATATTAATGGGAACAATGTCAGGTCAGTATATGGCTGCATACAATGCAACAAGTGGCTTTGTGGCATTGGACGAGGGAGAGACGAAGCGAGCTGGAAAGCCCAAATACGCGACACCACCAAACGACCCCATTGTAGTCACCACTCGGTATACCAAAATAATGCTAGATGACAAAATCCTCAAAATGGCGGACGCCGTTAAACGGAATACTGAAGTCCATGCAGGTTGGGAAAATTGGGAGGTACCTAAAATACAATGGGTCAACGGAGTTCCAGGATGCGGCAAAACAACCTGGGTAGTTAGACAATTCGATGCAGGAAAGGACGTCATCATCACCACAACAACAGAGGCAGCGAAAGACCTGAGAGAGAAGCTAGCGCACCGAATAGGGAACTTGGTGAAAACCAAAGTGCGCACTATGGCCTCTGTTCTCGTAAATGGTTTCAAGCGCGAGAGCCACGGTCGCCTTATGGTGGACGAGGCACTCATGAACCATTTTGGAGCCATAGTAATGGCTTCTCGTCTGTCCGGTGCTAGTGAACTTGTCCTCATCGGTGATGTCAACCAGTTACCTTATATCGACAGAGAAAATCTCTTCGAGATGAGGTACCAACGCCCAAATCTGGTAAGTAACATCAACCAAGAGTTGTTGTGTACGCATCGGAACCCAATGGATGTTGCGTACGCGCTGAGAGCAATATACTCGGGCATATACTCTTCAGCTGCTCGTATTAAGTCCCTTGAGCAGAGAAAGTTCACGGGTTCGCATATATCCAACACCCTCCCCAACACCCTTTTCTTGGTACACACCCAGGAAGAAAAGGAGACCATGACTAGCCAGGGCTATGGGAGAGGCACGGGGTCACGAATCTTAACGATCCATGAGGCACAGGGACTGACATACGAATCAGTTATCGCGATTAAGACCAGGAGCGGGCTGAAGCTGCATGAAAGCGTTTCGCACGCAGTCGTAGCTGTTTCGCGGCACACCGGGACCTTCACTTATTACGCCGACGATGAAGGGGATGCCATCAGCCGTTTCGTGCGGCGAGCTACGGCAGTGTCACCGAGAACCATTGCAGAATATAACATACAAATGGCTGTTAAAGACCGGAACGAAGCGGTGGTGGAGGCCCTGAAGCGAAGACCAGAATTGCTATAATTTTATGTAAATGTAAAGTCAAAGTCAAAGTAATTTATTAATAAACATTATGTTTACAGGTCAGGCAATTGTAATATAGTAGTTTAAGTATTGTAGTAATATTAAGTATGTAATTGTAGTTTTAAGTATTGTGTGTATACCCAGAGCACTCACGCTCACTTAAAGGCTCCTTCTTGCGGCGGCGTCGTGTGGCGGGTCGCCCTCTTCCCTCAAACATGGCGAGGAGAGCGATGGCTGGCACACGCGTCAACTCGTGAACGTGCTGCTTGCGGGAGCTGGACTGCTCGGTGTATACACGCAACATACTCATAACATTTTATAATTTGTATATTCCTTTTGTATAGTCATTAGTTATATGTTATATCAAATATAGTTTAAAAATATATGTTAAAAGTTGACAAAGGGCACGGACCCAGGAGTCCGTGGAGAATAAATAAAAAAAAAAAAATAAAAAAAAAAAAAAAAACATATCCAAGATAATAATATATAGGTAACCAAATCATCTTTGAACTCAGATGAGCTGTGACCAAACAAACACTATACTCTAATGAATTTAGTTTTTCGCGATTTTTATTTTATAAGCATTGCCATTCAACGTGGTAATGCCGCCAGCATGCTGGGTACGCTGCCAACTGGTAGTGGGCTTGAGCATTTGAAATGTCTTTAGACCTTCAACGGTCTATGGGCAGTCTAACTGTATTTGTAGTTTTAGTTTTAGCTTGTAATTTGTTTAGTTAATAAAGGCGCTAGCCCAGGAAAAAAAAAAATTATACCTACACTAGCTGTTGCCTGCGACTTCGTGCGCGTAGACCTACATATAATATTTCAACTTAAACTTAATTCAGCCCTTTCACAAAATTATTTCTGGGCGGACATCTATACTCACATCTACTTGCCAAATTTCAGCTTCATAGTTAGAAAACTTACCCCCATTTACTCGTCCTTACTCCTTTTTTTCGGAAAAAAGTTATTCAGTATTTATTTATTTTAAACCTTTAATCTTAATACATAATTTCATGTCGCTAACTTCAAAAACAAAGGAATTTCATACAAACTTTCAACGTCTATTTTCCCCCCTTAATTCGGCCCTTCGCGTACCCCGATTCCATGGGGCTTCGGCCCCAGAGACCCCGACCCCTGGCCGTTAAGAAGTATTCAAGTTTCTCCTAGGCAAGCGTGCATCGTAGACCGCATCATCGCCTTACATCAGGCGAATTGGCGATCGAGTGCAAGCCTGTTATAAATAAAACCGGCTAAGTGCGAGTCGGGCTCGCGCACTAAGGGTTCCGTAACACCACATAACTTGTTAGCTATAGTAAAAAAAATGCACAAAGACAACATCCCATCAACGCCCAGGCAGTCGCCCATCCAAGTACCGGCCGCGCCCGACGATGCTTCACTTCGGTGATCGTACGAGAATCGGTGGTGAACAGAAATTTGACACCAACTCGCACTTGGTCTTTATTTATTACTAGCGGTCCGCCCCAGCTTCGCACGGGTATAGATTATAGTCTATGTCACCCGGGGATAGTGTAGCTTCCCGTCAGTGAAAGAATTTTTCAAATCGGTTCAGTAGTTTCGGAGCCTATTCAATGCAAACAAACAAACAATCAATCAAATATTTCCTCTTTATAATATTAGTATAGATTTGTAGTTATACTTTAGAGTGTGTACTATAATCATGCCAAGTTAGACGCTTGTACGTATTATCGTTTTTACATTAGAGCTAATACAGAAATACGTAAAAAAAAGAGGGACCCTTTCGTTTTATTTTTTACTTTTATTATTATTTGTTAATCCGCTCTACATTATCCGACATTGTGAGAGTCGCGGGCATCCAGTGGATGCAAAAGGCAGGCTGTCGTTCAGTGTGGAGGTTAAAGGGGGAGGCCTATGTTCAGCAGTGGACGTCTTCTGGCTGATGATGATGATGATGATGAATCCGTTCTAACATTACATGTTCTGTGAAAATTTCAATTATCTATTACGGGTCGAAAGATACAGCCGTTTAAATGTAGGACAGATAGACGGACATCGTAGGCTTAGCAATAGGGTCCCGTTTTTTCCCTTTGGGTACGGAACCCTAAAAAAACTTTTAGTAAATTTACAGAAGAATTTAAAAAAAAACCTTTTTTAAGTCGGCTCGCTAACTGAGCTGCTTGTGCGTAAAATATTCGCGTACAATATCTAAGTATTTCTAATTTAGTTAATTGTAATAACCATTGCTGTACAATTTTGCCGACTATTTTGCACTGTAGGTAGGAAAGTGTGATATTTCCGCGTACGTAGAAACAAGCGTACCTACACGCATAAAGCTCGAAACCAAACACAGTTTTTATAAATATAAATAAAAATATATATTTTTGGGACATTTTTGCACACATGGTCATCTGACCCCAAACTAAGCAAAGCTTGTGATATGGCTGCCAGAGACTGATATACATACATATATAGGTTTAAATACATACTTAAATAGATGTTAACAACCAGATATAGAACAAACACAAATGTTCATCACATTAATGTTTGTCCTAGGTGGGAATCGAACCCACGCCCCCAAGCTCAGAAGGCAGGCCTTTACACCGAACTTCAAAACACCCTGTATATTTAACGGGAAATAACGAACGCTCGTTATCGAGAATTATGCGGAACCCTTTGACGTTCACGTTTTTTTTTTTTAATTATAATTCGCCCATCGGGCAGGCTAAAGCCTTTAAGGCCATACCGCCTATTCTGCTGTTTTGTATAGTCTTAATAACGTCAAACAAGTCATAGTCACAGTCAGAGTCAAGCTAAGTAAGACACGGTCAAGTCAAACTCATGCCCCTGTAAAGTGGTGGGAACTTTACAAGAGGCTCCTATGGAGTTTTGGAGACAACACGAAAAGACACGTTTCACCTCGTTATATCACTTACCCACACTCGAGCACGTTTACGAGCACATAATGAATAATAATTCACCATTTAGACTACATTAACACTCGAAAATACACAAGTTTAGGAAAATAATCCAACGAGCCGACATGTTTTTTTCCACGTTGGTGCCAAAAACGTTAACGAACAAGTAAAACATCATCGTAACTATTTCCCGACAAACGATTTCGAGTACAAAATGCGCGGGTCACTTCTCTAAAAAACTGTAACCTATTCTTAGGCCACATTTTTTTATTGCTTATAATTAATTAGGGAGTTAGTAATTTAATACGGATATTTAACGAAAATAAGGATTTTATTACTGTGCGATCAGTTACAAATAATAAAAAATATTTCACACTCACCTTTTTAAATCGCCAACACAAAATTAAAAAAAAAAACGAAACACTTATAGTTTTTCTAAATTAATTTTAACGATTTTCTTAGCGAAATATCTTGGTTTAATAATTAAATTTAATAAATAAACTAAACGAAAATCACGTAAAAATATTTGATTAATAAGAACACAGGTATATATAGTCAAGAAAAAATTGCTTCTTTAATAATGATTTTTGCAAACTATATTATTGTCGCGGACCCGAATAAAATAACAATATTTAAATATGTATTTATAGGTGGTAGCGAGGCACGTCAGCGCGGCGCTAAGCGTTGCGGATAACTGACCGCAGAACGACTCCTGCGCAGCGTTATAAAAATCTGCAAAAATGATTTACATTTGATCATAAAGGATAACTTCGGTTATATTAGAAACAAACAAAACTATTATTTTGTCGAGAAATGTTATTACAAAGTTAGTGATTTTATAAATGACTAGCGGTCCGCCCCGGCTCTGCACGGGTATAGTTATTAGGGTTGCCACCTTTTTTTAAAGCAAATATAGAGTATATTTAATTTTATATGCTTAAAAAAAAGTACAACATCTGAAAATATAGTACTACTATTTATTTACCAAGCTATTTCTCTCCCATACATATTTTTTGTTGCTTCTAGCAACATTCAACAAATATTTGTTACAACACAAACTCAAACAAGACGAGAAAATAAAAACAACGGAAAAAAATATTGATTAGCCTCTTCATAACCTTTGAACCGAGTCCGATAATAACCTATTATGGGGTCAATTCAGTGGACAGTATGGCCTTAAAGGCTTTAGCCAGCCCGATGGGCGAATTATAATTTAAAAAAAAAACAGATGAGACAATTAAGGGAGATATACTTTAGTCTGTGACTTTAGTACAATTATCATTCGTCTTCAAATGTCTCCATTTTTCTTTCACTATGCAGTTATGCACTATAGGGGGGAAAACTATATTGTATTGTTACAAGTTGACATGACATGATATTGACATTGACGTTTTAGGTTACGTTCCAAATCAGTCCGTTCTGTTACACGTAAAAAATAGAAGTCCATAAAAAAAAATCACAAGTAAAAATAAAGTATTTTTACGTACTTTACTGCCCTACAAAGTACGTTAGGCCAAAATAGAGTACAATACTTTATTATAAAGTACGGGTGGCAACCCTAATAGTTATATAGCCTACTAAAATAGCCTATATTAATCAGTGATAATGTAGCATTCAAATGGTGAAAGAATTTTTACAATCCGTCCAGTACTTTTTGAGCCAATTCGTTACAAACATACTTAACATGTATATACATCTCTACATAGTATAAATTGAAGTCGCTTTCCGCGTCTGTCTGTCTGTCTGTATGTCTGTATGGCCGATAACTCCTCCTAAACCACGCAACGGATTTTGATGCGGTTTTCACCATCAGTCAGATACATTTTCAAGGAAGGTTTATGTATATAACTAGCGACCCACCTCGGCTTCGCACGTAAATAACACCCGTGCGAAGCAGGGCGGGCGGGTCGCTAGTTATATACAAATCTTAATATATATAAATCTCGTGTCACAATGTTTGTCCTCAATGGACTCCTAAACCACTTAACCGATTATAATAAAATTCGCACACCATGTGCAGTTCGATCCAACTTGAGAGATAGGATAGTTTAAATAATTATATAACTAGCGACCCGCCCCGGCTTCGCACGTAAATTACACCCGTGCGAAGCCGGGCGGGCGGGTCGCTAGTATATAATTAAAATAATCTATACTTACTAATGTTATAAAGAGGAAAGATTTGATTGTTTGTTTGTTTGTTTGCATTGAATAGGCTCCGAAACTACTGAACCGATTTGAAAAATTCTTTCACTGTTGGGAAGCTACACTATCCCCGGGTGACATAGGCTATAATCTATACCCGTGCGGAGCAGGGGCGGACTGCTAGTATATAATATAATTAATGATAATCATTATTATTATATATTATAAAAGTATAGATAGTTTGTCTATGGTTATACTCGAATATACCCGATACGGGTTGATATCCCGTTGGTCCAGTTGGTAGTGAACTTGCCTTCTGAGCTTGGGGGCGTGGGTTCGATTCCCACCTAGGACAAACATTCATGTGATGAACATTTGTGTTTGTTCTATATCTGGGTGTTAATATCTATTTAAGTATGTATTTAAAACTATATATGTATGTATATCAGTCTCTGGCAGCCATATCACAAGCTTTGCTTAGTTTGGGGTCAGATGACCGTGTGTGCGACACTGTCACGAATATATATTATTTATTTATACCCGGGTATGTCCTAAAACTGCGACCAGAACCACCGGAGGATGGGCAGCAGCATCCTATTAGTATACGGTGAACTTACTGCGATCCCCAAGCCGCCTGCGCGGGGATTATGGCAACACCCCTCTTCAAGAGGGAGGCTTTTGTCCAGCAGTGGACGTTTGATGGCTGCTGATGTGTGTGTATGTGTGTATACTCGAATGTCTCACTGTAGCAAAATATTAACTAGGCGTAGCAATTGCTTGGACAATTTTGGAAGGCGTTAAACCTGAACAATAACTGGTGATTCGGTTACTTGCTTTTCATTTCTTTCGCCGAATCGAAATTCCATATTTTACTAATTTTGATAATTATTGTATTTGTAGTGAAACGGAACCCTCAGTGCGCGAGCCCGACTCGCACCTTATCGGTTTATTTTTTATTTATTAAGCTTGCTTAATAAATAAAAAATAAATAATATAATAATAATATAATATTTTGGCTTGCTTTTGACCGCCACTTCGCCTGATGTAAAGCGACGATGCGGTCTACGATGGAGCACGCACAAACCATACGCACAAACCACAGAAAAGGGAAGTAAATAGAACGGAAATGAGAAGGAAAATATGTCACCAGGCATTAGGAGTGAATCTTGATTGAACATTCTTATTTATGTCAACGCGTCGAACTCCGCATCCAAAGAACTTGGACCTTATTGTTTTGGGTTAGGTCTCAAAGTTGTTTGTCCGCATCACAGTTGCTAACTGATTTCGAATGACTGACGTTTCATTTATATGGGTGAAACTGGCTACAACAAATTTCTTACAAAAATGCCTTGACAGCCGTTTTTTAAACAAAAAAAAAAATACATTTCAATGGCACAAAGACACCACCTTTTACCTAACGCATATGCGCATTTTACAATTGCGTATTTTATTTAATTTGCTTTTTTAATCCTGATTAAATGTAATTAACTTTTAATTTCAAATTATATATAATTATGGGTAGTTAAAACCTGAAAAAAACCATTTGGATACACTCGTAGGTACCTTCTCCATTCCTTGGTGGGAAGAAATAAGACGTTAAATATTTTGGGTTTTTTTGCACGACAGCGCAGGCGCAGGCCCTAGCCTTTTTAAAAATATTAATATACTAGCGGTCCGCCCTAGCTTCGCACGGGTATAGATTATAGCCTATGTCACCCGGGGATAGTGTAGCTTCCCAACAGTGAAAGAATTTTTCAAATCCGTTTAGTAGTTTCGGAGCCTATTCAATGCACACAAACAAACAATCAAATCTTTCCTCTTTATAATATTAGTATAGACTAGCGGTCCGCCCCAGCTTCGCACGGGTATAGATTGAAGCCTATGTCACCCGGGGATAGTGTAGCTTCCCGTCAGTGAAATAATTTTTCAAATCGGTTCAGTAGTTTCGGAGCCTATTCAATGCAAACAAACAAACAAACAATCAAATCTTTCCTCTTTATAATATTAGTATAGATATATTTATTTCACACAAGGTATGCTGTAAACTAAACTAAAATTATACTAAGTAAGAATACATAATTATCTAAATAAAAGACGTCCACCACAATGAACGACAACTTTTTTAACACTAAGCAACTTTTTTTAACGGCCTCTTATACCAAATTTGACGGTTTTAAACAACGACCTTTCGTTGGTTTTAAATCAATTTTTTTCAGTTAAATTACAATATTTGAGCTGGAAAAATATATATGTCACAGATACATCTGTGTTTCATCAGAGAGGCAACAAAACGCTCCCTCAGCTCCCGCCAAGTTATAGCGACGATGTATTTTGCCACGCAAGAGTCAGGACGCCCGCGACTAACGAGTGCAACGACAAAAACGAACATAAGTCCAACCTCGATGACGCCTGGCGCGTTACTGAACGCGGCGCGCGCAAATTCTTGCGACCTTTTTACGCTTTTAATTTCACTAAAAAACGACACTATTCACTATCAAAAATCTATCCAAATAAAAGAATGTTGAATAAAATTTCCTTTCAGTACATGCAATTTTCAGGTTGTTCCGAGCTTTCATTAGAGCATAAAACGAAAAAAAATTACTAAATCGACTTTGTTTCAGATTTTTTTTTTATCGTGGAAAGTTTATTCTATCGTGTTTTGAACCAAATCATAAACTCAAACACAGATGTATCTGTGACATGTATTTTTTTCCAGCTCAAATATTGTAATTTAACTGAAAAAAAAAACCGGACAAGTACAAGTAGAACTCGTGCTCTGAGGGTTCCGTTGGACGGAACTTTGGAGCGCGAGTCAAAAAAAAAAACTAACTAAAGTTGAAATATTGAAAGACAAACTTAACTTTGTAGTTGCTAATAAGGTTCTTCCGTACATAACAACTATAAAATGTAAGTTTGTAATTGTAAAACAATAGTTTTTGTATGATATAACTTCAAATGAACAACTTTCAGATTTATTCCTTGATATGTGCTGTAAGACCTTGCCTCTTGCCAAAATTAATGATTCTAGGTCAACGGGAAGTACCCTATAGGTTTTGATTCCCCTGTGAAATCGCAAAATATGCGACATAAACGTTCATATCTTTTGATTGCGTTGACTTACAACTTTTATTTTTTACAGCCGGAAGAAACCGTAGACCCAAGTATTTAGTATAAATTTCAACTTGATACCTTTACGCGTTCTTGAGAAAAAGGGTCTTGACAGACGGACAGACAGACGGACAACGAAGTGATCCTATAAGGGGTCCGTTTTTTCCTTTTGAGGTACGGAACCCTAAAAATGATTTAAAACCGTCAAATTTGGTATAATAATCTTATAATAATCTTCTTTGCCCTTAAAGTACTTCAGCCTACTTAGATATGAATCAGAGTCGAATCGAGCTTTATTTTTTACTACTACGCGGTATAATTTTAATTACCATTATAATTTGTTTAATACCAACGCGACCAGACGAGATAATGTTGATGAGTAGCCCTGATTATTCAAATTTATGTATTTTATTGAGAACAGGGGCCTTACGGACAACAGCTAATTGCGGCACCTAATCCGCTCAGTTGGAAAATCACGCGACCGCAAACCGTATCTGGGTGCGATAAGGTTCACGTTCGCGTGATTTTCCAACTGAGCGGATTAGGTGCCGCAATTAGCTGTTGTCCGTAAGGCCCCAGTAAGAACGTCGCACGTTATAGTTGTAGACACGACCGACATTCTGTGCAGACACTGGGTGACGTCACTGGCCTGTCCCAACAAAACAACAAAACAACCATTCTCACAATGTTCGTCATAACGGGTTTTGACAACTTTAGTACAGCTTTATTTTAGGATTTATTTTTTGAATAATGATAAGAACGACTAACGTCATTTACCTCATTATCTTTAGATAGCCCGTTGGTCCAGTTGGTAGTGAACCTGCCTTCTGAGTTTGGGGGCGTGGGTTCGATTCCCATCTAGGACAAACATTCATGTAATGAACATTTGTGTTTGTTCTATATCTGGGTGTTAATATCTATTTAAGTATGTATTTAAAACTATGTATGTATGTATATCAGTCTCTGGCAGCCATATCACAAGCTTTGCTTAGTTTGGGGTCAGATGACCGTGTGTGCAAAAATGTCCCGAAATATTTTTTTTTATCTAGTTTACATTATAACAAATTATATTAATCCAAAATATACATTGTTGAGCTATGCTCGGAGTTTCTTTGCGCGATAGAATCCGAAACGTGGATATTCGCCAAAGAACCAGAGTCACCGACATAGCTGTTAAAATTTGCAAGTTGAAGTGGCAATGGGCAGAACACATCGCTCGAAGAACCGATAACCGATGGGGAAGAAAGGTTCTTGAATGGAGACCACAAACCGGAAGACACAGCGTAGGTAGGCCTCCCGCTAGATGGACCGATGACTTCGTGAAAGTCGCGGGCATCCAGTGGATGCAGATGGCAGGCTGTCGTTCAGTGTGGAGGTTAAAGGGGGAGGCCTATGTTCAGCATTGGACGTCTTTTGGCTGATGATGATGATACATGGACAGAGCTGAGAGTATAACTTGCCACTATGTTTAGCGTTTGTGGACTATGAGAAAGCCTTTGCTTCGATCGAGACATGGGCGGTGCTCGAGTCTCTCCAGCGATGCCGTATTGACTATCGGTATGTCGAAGTGTTGAAGTGTTTGTACAATAACGCCACCATGTCGGTCCGAGTACAGGAGCAGAGTTCGAAGGAAATTCCATTGCGAAGAGGCGTGAGACAGGGAGACGTTATCTCTCCGAAACTGTTCACTGCCACAATGGAAGATGCCTTCAAGCTCCTGGAGTGGCAAGGACTCGGCATCAACATCAACGGCGAGTACATCACTCACCTTCGGTTTGCCGACGATATTGTGGTCATGGCAGAATCGATGGAAGATCTCAGCATGATGCTCGAAGGCCTCAATCGAGTCTCCCAACAGGTGGGCGTTAAAATTAACATGGACAAGACAAAGTTCATGTCAAATATCCATGTTGTGCCCACCGCAGTATCAGTTGGGAACTCAGTTCTTGAAGCTGTGGTCGCGTACGTCTATCTAGGACAAACAGTCCAACTAGGTAGGTCCAACTTCAAGAAAGAGGTCAATCGGCGAATCCAACTCGGCTGGGCAGCGTTCGGTAAACTTCGCAACGTCTTCTCGTCCAAAATACCTCAGTGCTTTAAGACGAAAGTCTTTGAACAGTGTGAGTTACCAGTGATGACATACGGCACTGAAACGTGGTCTCTCACTATGGGCCTCATAAGCTAGCTCAAGTTCGCACGAGCTATGGAGAGGGCTATGCTCGGGGTTTCTCTACGAGATCGAATCAGAAATGAGGAGATCCGTAGACGAACGAAAGTCACGGACATAGCCCACCGGATTACCAAGTTGAAGTGGCAGTGAGGAGGGCACATATCACGCAGAACAGATGGCCGATGAGGCCGAAAGATTCTCGAATGGAGACCACGGACCGGTAAGCGCAGCGTAGGACGTCCACCCACAAGATGGACAGACGGCCTAAAAGAGACCGCAGGGAAACGCTGGATGCAGGCCGCTTCTAACCGGCCCTTTTGGAGATCGATGGGGGAGGCCTATGTCCAGCAGTGGACGTCCTATGACTGAAATGATGATGACGATGATGAACTGATAATTGGGTTATTTGGATGACCTCATTTTCTTTCACCGAATTTGACTAATTTTGAAGTCGAGCTTTTTAAAACACTGTTTTAAACTATCACGGTTTTTCACTAAAGTTATATGACTATTTACGGGATACCTATTTAGTATTCAGTCGTCCCGTGAACATGGTGCATGTAACTGCGCCGTAATATAGGAACTTCGGCCTTGATTGGACTCATTCCTCGGTTTGTTAAATTCATAATTATTGTATTTTGTGGTACGGAACCCTCAGTGCACGAGCCTGACTCGCACTTGGCCGGTTTATTTACATCTCTGCGACATTTGTATTGATTTGACATTTGCTTAATTTTTGGTTGGCATTAGTACCTGTTGATTGATTCATATCTATTTATACTTACACCTATGTTAGCCTTTGTTGATGCATAATATACCTAACTAGCGACCCGCCCGCCCGGCTTCGCACGGGTGTAATTTACGTGCGAAGCCGGGGCGGGTCGCTAGTTATGTATATAAACCTTCCGTGAAAATGTATCTAACTGATGGTGAAAACCGCATCAAAATCCGTTGCGTGTTTTAGGAGTTAGCGGCCATACAGACGGACAGACGCGGAAAGCGACTTTAGTTTATGCTATGTAGAGATAGAGATAGAGATAGTAGATTATGCATTATAAAGCAGTGTGTTACGTCGCGGGTGGCATATTGAACCCTGAGCGTAGCGAGGGAATGTAGATTTATATAGAGTCCTGAGTGAAGCGAGGGGTTCAAGCTGCCCACGAACACAGGCTTCATTCCAGAGGACCATACTCTTCTTCACACCTTCTGCGAGACAATAAAAAGCCAGGTTTCACAGTCCGGTCCATCTGTAGAGGCCAAAAGGCCAACATTACAAGCCAATATAAAAAATAAAAAAAAACAGCACTAAACACCCTCTTTGGTTTCACAGTCTTTGTAAATGCACCTTTTTCTTTTTTCAGTGGCCAGTTCGATTTTCGAACAAACCTCTTTCTTCCTCTTAGAGTCCTGAGTGAAGCGAGGGGTTCAAGCTGCCCAACACGAAGACAGGGTTTCCTTGGTCCAAGCATCGCTTTCCATCAGCCCCATCAGATGAGATAGTGGCAAAGGTGTTCCATAAAAACTAACTATCGTAAAAATTAATTCTTTATTCGCACATTAAAGTCAAAGTCACATACATACATCATCAGCCATTAAATGTCCACTGCTGAACAAGGCCTCCCTCTTAGAGAGGGGTGTTGCCATAATCCCCACGCTTGGCAGGCGGCTTGGAGATCGCAGTACGTTCACCGTGTACTAACAGGACGCTGCTGCCCATCCTCCGGTGGTTCTGGTCGCAGTTTTAGGACATACCCGGGCCCAAAGTCAAAGTCATTTATTCATAATTATAAATTTACACGTCAATGGTATTAAAAAATTCTATACATTTACATTATGTTTTTTTTTTTTTTTTTCATTAATCACTTTAATTCGTGAGAGTCGCTGGCATCCAGTGGATGCAAAAGGCAGGCTGTCGTTCAGTGTGGAGGTTAAAGGGGGAGGCCTATGTTCAGCAGTGGACGTCTTCTGGCTGATGATGATGATGACTTTAATCAATTTCAATAGCAACTATTCAACCAACGTTGACTTATTTATGATGAGGCATAACTATGAGGCAATACTTTTAAAAATACATTTGCTAAATACTTCTTTGACACATTAAAAGTGAAATATGATAACACTAAAAATAAAATACCAAAAAAAACGTTAAATTAAATCTAAGTTGAAAATTTAAGTTGTATTAGGTTTTATATATTTGAAAATTTGTATGTTATTTATTAATTTTTACTTTCTGGTAACTAATTAATCTCTTATGTATAGACTTGGAATGTTTGTTTTCCTATTACTATATATTTATCTATCCAGGCTCTAGTTGGTGTTGCAGCTGGACATTTACACTATTTCTAGTTTGTATTATTCAATTCAATTCATTTGTTCCAATATTTATGATTTTACATTTTTTAACCTAACATTTTTAACAAGTCTAAAATTAACATTTATAAATAAGTACCTCTCTGTAGGTGTCTCGTAAGCAGCTGTTCTAGGAAGACCTGTGTTACAGCTGCTAAAGCTAAAGCTGTATTAGTGAAAACATGTTTTTGGCTTTTGTGTAACTGTTTATCTCATATCTACTGTATTAATTAGCAGCTGTATGTTTTCCTTGTATCTCTATCATCTCTACATAGTATAAATTGAAGTCGCTTTCCGCGTCTGTCTGTCTGTCTGTATGGCCGCTAACTCCTCCTAAACCACGCAACGGATTTTGATGCGGTTTTCACCATCAGTTAGATACATTTTCAAGGAAGGTTTATATATATAACTAGCGACCCGCCTCGGCTTCGCACGTGAATTACACCCGTGCGAAGCCGGGTGGGCGGGTCGCTAGTAATAAAAAATAATAATAATAATAAAAAACTACATAGTATAAAACAAAGTCGCTGTCGCTGTCTGTCCGTCCCTATGTATGCTTAAATCTTTAAAACTACGCAACGAATTTTGAAGCGGTTTTTTTAAATAGATAGAGTGATTCAAGAGGAAGGTTTATATGTATAGCTAGCGATCCGCCCCGGCTTCGCACGGATGTAATTAACGTGCAAAGCCGGGCGGGCGGGTCGCTAGTAAAATATATAAATTGAATTGTGACCTTCCTCCTTTTTCGTAAGTAAAAATAAAAACTCTTCCGTCGACCCTTTGTTGAACGTCACTAAATGTCTAAATATAGACGAAAAGGGTTTATCTGCTACAACGCGGATACAAAAAAAAAGTACTTAGCCGATGACGCAAGTTGGATTCATTTTAGAAATACGCAAATGATATGAAACGAAATTTATTCAATAAAAATTGAGTTTTAGTTTTTTTTTTTTATTTAATTTATTGACCCCGTTAGCCTGGGTTACAAAGTTGGTAGGTATAATCTGATTTGCGTTGATTTCACTTTTATTGTGCGAACTGGTAGTCTGTGGAATGCGCTGCCTGAATATAACCTCCTCAGTTACAATCTGGGTGTCTTCAAATCACGAGTGAATAGGTTTCTTCTAGGCAAGCTTGCTCCATCGTAGACCGCATCATCGCTTTACATCAGGCGAGTTGGCGGTCAAACGCAAGCCTATTATTTATTAAAAAAAAAGTGTTTTCATTACAGCTAATACAAAAATACGTTGTATAAAATACCATTACGGTTCGAAAGATACAGACATACAACAGACATCGTAGGCTTAGTAATAGCATAATAGGGTCCCGTTTTTACCCTTTGGGTACGGAACCCTAAAAGTATCGAAGAGGGTACCCCTCCGGCCTCTTCACAATACTCTTTTAGGAATTAGGAACATCCTTTTTAATGGAGGTTAATTTTGAAGTTTTTTTTTTATGTGAAACATCAGATGTTTCACATCAAAAAGGTTGGCAATAAAAACCAATGACGTAAAAAATTTAGTCTTCCTTTCTCAAAGATCAATAAAAAAAGAAAAGAAAAAGAGTAAAACCACAGAGTAAAACTGACTCGTATGCCGTGACAGCAAATGCAATGGACTCTTATGCCGTCATGTTTCACATCTGTCGGGCGTCCCGTGACGGACAACTTTTTTTATTATCTATACTATTATTATAAAGAGGAAAGATTTGATTGTTTGTTTGTTTGTTTGCATTGAATAGGCTCCGAAACTACTGAACCGATTTGAAAAATTCTTTCACTGTTGGGATGCTGTACTATCCCCGGTTGACATAGGCTATATATCCCGGCTTCGCCCGTGCGAAGCAGGGGCGGCCTACTATTGTATAATAAGGTTTGACCGCCACCTCGCCTGATGTCAAGTGATGATGCGGTCTACGATGGAACACGCTTGCTTAGAAGAAACCGATTCACTCGTGATATGAAGACATTTGGTGAATTTTAACTATAAGAGAACACTCGTACAGGCACCGCATTCCACCGAACAGTTCACACAATAAAAGTGGAAACAAAGCGCTTCATCGTTTTCGGAATATTAACTATGAAGCTGTTAAAATTTGCAAGCTGAAGTGGCAATGGTCAGGCCACATTGCTCGAAGTACCGATGGCCGATGGGGAAGAAAGGTTCTTGAGTGGAGACCACGAACCGGAAGACGCAGCGTAGGTAGGCCTCCCACTAGATGGACCGACGACATCGTGAGAGTCGCGGGCATCCAATGGATGCAGATGGCAGGCTGTCGTTCAGTGTGGAGGTTAAAAGGGGAGGCCTATATTATGTACAGCAGTGGACGTCTTCTGGCTGATGATGATGATGAACCATGAAGCGGTCGCTTATTGTGCCAGCCGTTAAAATCTACGTGCACGAAGTCACAGGTAAAGTTAGTTTAGGTATAATCAAACTAGCGGTCCGCCCCGGCTTCGCACGGGTATAGATTATATCCTATGTCACCCGGGGATAGTGTAGTTTCCCAACAGTGAAATAATTTTTCAAATCGGTTCAGTAGTTTCGGAGCCTTTTCAATGCAAACAAACAAACAATCAAATCTTTCCTCTTTATAATATTAGTATAGATTATATATTATTTATATAGTACTAGCAGTTGCCCGCGGCTTCGCTCACGTAGTATTGAAATCTACTTTACTACCTCCCGTCTTTTTAGTTTCAGTCTCGCATCCATCCTGTCATCCACTCTACTCCTAAACCACCCTTTCCGCTCCAATTCTGCATTCACCCCCTAAATCCACTCAACTCCCATTCTGCTCTTTCCGCTCCAGGACCGAATCCGTCCCGAAATCTACTCTTCTTCCGCCCCATCCTTACTGCACCAGTCCTGCATTTGTCCCATAATCTACTCTAATATAATACAGTCCCACCCTTTCCGATCCAACTCGGCATCCGTCCCGTAATCCACTTTACTCCCTTTCCGCCTTTTTGCAATCCAGCCCCGCATCCGTTCCGTAATCCAATCTACTTCAGTCTCACTCTTTCCGATCTAGTCCCGCAGCCGTCCGCTCCACTCCACTCCCATACCGTAATCCAATATACTCCTATCGCGCCCTTTTCGCTAATAGTCCCGCATCTGTCCTGTAATCCACTCTAGTTTAGTCCCGCCCTTTCCACCTGAATGGTATGCCTAATTTTATAGTATTGTTTAGCACAAAACTATAGTTTTTATCTATGTAAAACTAAAAACATTAGTGATTAGATCGACTTCAAAATTAGTAAAATACGCATTTCGAGTCAGGCTCGCGCATTAAGGGTTCCTTACCACCACAAAATACAACTATCAGTTATTGTCTGAAATAGTCGAAATAATTGCGACGCAGTCACATATTTAATTCTTTGCTACAGTGACTCTCGAGTATAACACACAAAAATTTGTCACCGACTCGCACTTGACCATTATTTATTATTTGTTGTTAGACTATAGAGTGTGTAGTATAATCATGCCAAGTTTGACGGTTGTACGTATTATAATTATTACATTAGAGCTATTAAAAAAAATTGTATATAATTGTATGGGGGTTGGAGACCCTCTTTCACTTATTGACTTTACTATTATTATATTTCCAAGTTGATCCGCCGTAACGTTACATATTCTGTGAAAATTTCTATCTATTACAGTTCGAAAAATACAGTCCGTTAAAAGGTAGGACAGATAGATAGAGAGAGTAGGCTTAGTAATAGGGTCCCGTTTAACACCCTTTGGGTACGGAACCCTAAAAACCACGTAACTCAGAACCTTTTTTATAGTCGGTTAATAATACCTGTGACACCGCTCCACCGCAGCACACCATTGTTGATGGTAGTCTGGAAGAGGTCGCTCATAGCGATAAGGCCGTTTTTTTTGTTCCCGTATTTAATGCAATCTTTTTGTAATATCTTTTTATGGTGTTGATAATGATTATTTTATTATATTACCTACTAACCACATAATAATGTGCAGTATGAAGGCGCCGCGCGGATTATAATGGTCGCGTTATTTTAATTTTACATTATCTCATGAACTGTGCAACTAAACCACATACTGTAAACGGCAAAATTTATCTACATTAAGTACTCCTGATAATAAATTCATTTATTTTTGTAAAGATTCATAAATTGGATTACAAAACTGCGTCTAAACATGACCTTATAATATAAATTTTTATTCTGAACACAATAACCGGTTATTATCGTTATTGTGGTTTTCTTATAAGAGTTAGATATATGCTACCGCGGATTTTTTTTTTAAACTACTTAAGAACTACATTTTTGTCAAACATAGTACTCACTTATCTCAAACCGTTAGATCAGCGTACGCCGAAAAAGATGCCAATCAGCTAATTTTTCTCCGACATGTTTTACTAATACGGTTATTTAGTGTAGAAAAATAAACTTTATCATTATAAAACATAGCCTATGGCACTCAGGAATAGTGTAGCTTTCTATTAGTGAAAGAATTTTTAAAATCGGATGAGTAGTTTCGGAGTTAAAACAGAACAAACAAACTTACAAACTTACAAACTTTACCTCTTTATAATATTAGTGTAGATAAAATATTATAAAGAGGAAAGATTTGATTGTTTGTTTGTTTGCATTGAAAAGGCTCCGAAACTACTGAACCGATTTGAAAAATTATTTCACTGTTGGGAAGCTACACTATCCCCGGGTGACATAGGTTATATATCCCACCTACTACTAGTATAGTATAAAAAAGCTGGCACGCTCAGGCAGCGTCAAATTAAAAATATTATATATATTTCACCTTGAACTGTTGCAACAGTTGAATCATAATATTGAGTAATATAACAGTCAATACACAAGGTTACACATAACTGCTATACTGAGCAGAAAGGGGTCATTGTACTCATCATTATAAACAACTTTTACCAACCAACCTTGAAATCGCGAAAATAATTAAGCTATTACGTACATTTTCATCAACATCAGCCAGAAGACGTCCACTGCTGAACATAGGCCTCCCCCTTTAACCTCCACACTGAACGATAGCCTGCCGTTTGCATCCACTGGATGCCCGCGACTCTCACAATGTCGTCGGTCCATCTAGTGCGAGGCCTCCCTACGCTGCGTCTTCCGGTTCGTGGTCTCCACTCCAGAACCTTTCTTCCCCATCGGTTATCGGTTCTTCGAGCGATATGTCATTTACATTTGGCAAATTTATTATAATTTTTAACCCCCGACGCAAACAGAGGGTTGTTATCGTGTGTCTGTTTGAGGCATCGCAGCTCTCAAACAGATAACCCGTTAATGATTTAGTTTTAATGTTTTCAAGGTGACTTGTTTGAAAGGTGAATTATATAAATAACCTATCAAAATGTCAGAGGACTAAAAACTAAATTAAAATATTACCAACAAGTTACTACCTCATTCATTACCTACAGATATAATGGAATAGATTCTGGTGTACTCTAAACTAAACTAAATTTGACAGCTCTAAAGTTGTTGCCATCCTTCTCTCACATATTAAAATGAATAGAGAGGCAGATAATTTTAGTCCTGTCAGATTCGTTTAGTTTAGTGAGTGCGGTATGACAGAATCGACGCCAATAGCATAATTCATAATTCATTTAACAGTATGTGAGATAAATGTTAGTGGAATTTGTCCGTTTTTGTTCTCAATAAATAATTTGAATTAATCCCAAATCCAATTATTAGAATAATTACTAAAGAACAATATACTTCACCTTGAAAATCGAGTTCTAAAGGGTCGGCAACGTATTTGTGATGCCTCTGGTGTTACAAGTGTCATAGGCGACGGTGACTGCTTTCCATCAGGCAGCCCGTCTGCTTGTTTGCCACATATGGCATAAAAAAAAAAAAACTAGCAGCAAAAATTGTTGACAATGGGCCCCAAACTAGGCAAAGCCTGTGTCGTGGGCGTCCTGTAGCCAGTTAACTGCGCTTATGTTTGTACACATTGTCCTATATCAACAGTTAAATATTTGATTACACCATGGTGTCGTTTACGTACCCACTGCATGCAATAAAACGTCGCCAAAACACACCATTAGAAAAACTTAACCGTTGCATTTCCAAATTAATACCTACGTTAAACATTTTTTCATGAGTATTTAATTGAATTATCTATAGAAAAATATTAAAAAAGATAGTGTTATTATTATAGGTGTATCAGATACATTCGTCGACTCCTCCATACCCGGCGCTGAAGCACAGGCTGAAGTGTCTCCATACGGCTGGAACCTCCTTCGTTGTGACCGAGCTACAAGAGGAAGTGGAATTCTCGCTGCAAGACCTGTGTTTGTTTGCATTGAATAGGCTCCGAAACTACTGAACCGATTTGAAAAATTATTTCACTGACGGGAATCTACACTATCCCCGGGTGACATAGGCTATAATCTATACCCGTGCGGTGCCGGGGCGGACCGCTAGTCTATACTATAATATTATAAAGAGGAAAGATTTGATTGTTTGTTTGTTTGCATTGAATAGGCTCCGAAACTACTGAACCGACTTGAAAAATTCTTTCACTGTTAACCGGGGAAGCTACACTATCCCCGGGTGACATAGGCTATATTATTATTTTATAATTTTTTTAAATAGGGATCCGTACTAATACTCCAATAATGTAACCTAAGGTTATAAAAAATAAAGATTTACACCCGTGCGAAGCCGGGTGCGTTGCTAGTACTTTAAAAAAAACTTTTTTTTTTTTCCTTTTTTGTAAACTTGGCATTGTCATAAGTTTTTTTTTTAATATTTTTGATCTAATTTATTAATAGGTATTTTACAACATTAAGTAGGTACCTAACCTACCTATATACCCAGTAAGTAAATAATATATTACGCCACGGATTACTCATCTGTTATGTTATATTTTATATGTAAATATACGAATTGGAATTTGAAATTGTTAGCTATTATTCAGGAAAATCTGTTCAGCTGTTTGAATATTACCTTGGGCCTTACGGACAACAGCTAATTGCGGCACCTAATCCGCTCAGTTGGAAAATCACGCGAACGTGAACCTTATCGCGCCCAGATACGGTTTGCGGTCGCGTGATTATCCAACTGAGCGGATTAGGTGCCGCAATTAGCTGTTGTCCGTAAGGCCCCAGCTCTTTCAATTTACACGTGTCTATGTCTTTTATCTGCACAGGGGGGAGGGGGGTTAGATAAGACCCCGTTTCTGTTAGCGTTTTCCTGCGGAAAGATGAAATTGTATAAAAATGACATTGACAATGACATTAGCTTGAGAGATGTTATCTCAAGCTATTGTCATTTACATATAATTTCATGTTTCCGCAGGCGTTAACACTAACAGAAAGTGGGTCTTGTCTAGCCCCCAGGTAGTTTGTGATATTCGAACTGGAACCCGAAGCGTTCTTCTGGAGATACTGGGATCACCTTCCAACACGAAGCCAGGGCACTGAGCTTGGCGTCATCATCATCATTTCAGCCGTAGGACGTCCACTGCTGGATATAGGCCTCCCCCATCGATCTCCAAAAGGGCCGGTTGGAAGCGGCCTGCATCCAGCGTTTCCCTGCGATCTCTTTTAGGTCGTCTGTCCTTTTTTTTTTTTATATTGACTTGTATTGTTGGCCTTTTGGCCTCTACAGATGGACCGGACTAGTTAGCGAACGCAGAGTGCGTTCGGCATAACTTGATGGTTAGCACAAGGGCACCTCGATGGTACGAACCTCGGCTTGGGCCGTCGCCGGGAGTGGGAATCAGACTTGCCCAGGCACCCCAGAAGGGGTGTGCCCTGGAGCCCTAGCGGTTTGTTGAACTGAATGATTATTTGGAGAGAATCTAACCGGGTCGTCTGTCCATCTTGTGGGTGGACGTCCTACGCTGCGCTTACCGGTCCGTGGTCCTACTAATTGACCGTGGTGCTCATTTGACCAACTGACTAAAATGACGCCATAACTAAAATGTATCGTTTATAATATCACTAACTTTGTAAAAATATTTCTCTATTTTAAAAGTGTTTAAATTTTACCTTAAATAACTCGTTTTTAGATCCAAAATTGAATTCAGTAGAGTATTGTAGATAAAATAGGTCCCTACATAAATTATACTATGGTCTTATGCTTCGACCAAGATAATTATGAATGGACGGGCCATAACCATTGAACTTGCTCAGTAAAAACGAATTAAAACCTTAGGGCATATACTTCAACACCTAATTATAACCATGTACAGTACATTTGGTACATAAAATAGATAGCGGTTATTTATTGTGTATTTACACTTCGGGAAAGCACACGAAGGCATAATTTTGTCAGATGTTTCGTTATCATGTAACAATAGACGCGTGTTGCGCTTCCTACGGCTAGAGACCGACTGAAACGAAGTGAGCGCCGGCGCTCATTTTATAATCTTCAAAAATGCGCTTCTCCTGGGCCCGTCCACTTATTTTATTTTTGCCGAAGGTCTCAAGTCAAATAGAAATATGTTATACTATGGCCTATGTTCAGCGGTGGACGTCTTCTGGCTGATGATGATGGTGATGGCAGTACGCCGTGTACCATCTTTAAGACTGGTTCCTATAAGTAGGTCAAGTTCTTGAGCAAAATTGTTTTTGTGGTTTTTCCAGAATATTTTGTTTGACTCATAAGCGTTAACTTGGTCGGCCATATATCGTAAACTACTTACTAAGATTCTAGTAAGTCGTGAATATTTTACCTGTTTACCTAGCCAGGGAAAATAGGTACCAAATAGTTAGCTTGGTAGGCACATATCTCCCCTATCCGTCATGTACAGGGTTATTAGCTTAAACTAGGTCATTGTATTCTTCATTATGAACAACTTTTACAATTGGACCAAACCTTATAAATATTTATTTTTATTTAATACTTTATTGCACACTTACAAATTAAGTAAACATGTACAATTGGAGGACTTAATGCTAAACATTTTCTACCAGTCATCCACCAGGTTGGAACAAACAGTATGTAGGCGTGCATCAAAAACACCTTATAAAAGACAAAAAGAAATAAACAGAAATATCAAAGTTTTACAAGATAATAATATACATAACAACAAATTACAATAAATATGAATCTAACCTAAATTATATATCAATACAAAATTATATACGTACATAATTTTACTACATATTATTACACAAATTATAATTAATATTAGACATATAAATAAAAATTATAATGAATATATATATAAGTGAGTGATTACAGTAACGTAATTAGATACTAGACACTGATGCTTTTAAATAATGATCACGTAAGTACCTACCGTAAGTAAATACAGTAATACCCCGACTTACGCTACCCCGTTTTACGCGAATTCGGAGATACCTACGCGGTTTTTCATTTTGATTTGAAATCCCATACTAATTGACCATCCTCCCAGAACTCTAATTAATTTCGATCCACGAGTGGAAGTTGTGTTTTTGCCACCAAACAGTACCAGCTTGCTTCAACCAAGGGACCAGGGAGTCATTAAAACATTTTACTTTATAATTATGTATTTATAACACATATTATAAATGAAATTTTTTTTAAAATAATATGATTAGTTTATAGTTTATTTTTGAAATGTTTGACATGTAATTATTATTATGAATAAAATTATCATTATATGCAAAGTTGAACCCCGACTTACGCGAATTCGACTTACACGGCAATCGCTCGTAAGTCCGGGGTATTAATGTATTTAGAAAAATAGCAGCTGTTTCTAGAAGCTTGCCTCGCTAAAAGAAGCATATTGTGACCTCAGAGCAAATAAAAATACAGAGTCCCTACGGCGCACTGCCAAAATGACGCCAAAATCGCTTCCAAAACTACGTGAATTCCCTATAAATACACGACTCACGCACACATACGCATTCAAAACTACGTGAATTCCCTATAAATACACGACTCACGCACACATGCGCATTCAAAACTACGTGAATTTCTTGTCAGAACATCGTACTGAAAACATCCGTTTTAAAAAGAAACAATGACTTCTTGCAGTGTTAAGAACTGTAAAAACAACACAAAAGTAAATAAGAAGAAGGATGGAATATTACACTTAAGTATTTATATTATCACTTATTTTGATGAATTACACGACACGAACTTCGACTACGCACACACGTTTCAAAAAGTGGCTTCACTTTTCGTGTTCGCGGTAGTCCCTCTGTATTTTTATTTGCTCTGAGATTGTGACCGAAATGCTGGCCGATATCTTGCACAACGTACGTACATTCAAAGCGGCAATGCGTGCTCCATCGTAGACTACATTCATTTCTTTTCTTTCCTTTCGTTTCTACTTTTGACTTTTTTATTATTTGTTAGTTAATCCGCCGTAACATTACATATTCTGTGAAAATTTCAACTGGCTATCTATTACGGTTCGAAAGATACAGGACAGACAATACAGACACGTAGTCTTCGTAATAGAGTCTCGTTTACACCCTTTGAGTACGGAACCCTAAAAATAAATCACCTCAATGGGTTACGAACAAAAACAGCAGGCCTAACATGTGCTGTGGATAAATTGTCTTTCCACCGTTTTTATCCCGCGAGAAAAAGACAAACGTATCCATATTCTAGCTTTGTCGCGTCTACGCGTGGATAAAAACGGTGGAAAGACAATTTATCCACAGCCCGTGCTAGGCCTGCTGCAGATTGTATTATGGAAGACAGGTTTTCACACATTTTATTTATATTACACGGGAATTATTCCTACTATAGATTCAACTGCATTAGGCGGTCTTTTTCAAACTTTTTTTCCGGCTTACTCTTACGTGAGTAATTTCCGTGTAATATAAATAAAATAACAGATTGTGTTTTGGGAAATTTTATGAATACGTACAATTAATGTCATTTAGTTGATTAGTAGATATTAGTTTTGACCGTGGGGGTAACACACCAGCGTCATATTCCGAGAAATTAAACCAAACGTGGTGATTCAAGGTTTCCCGCGAACAGATAGCGTCTGTTCTTGGAGCTATCAAGGTTTGACAAAAATATAAACTAATTACTTATGTTATTTATATGTAGGTTATGTAGGTATATTGTCTCCGAGAACTAGTTTGGTTGCGAATATTGAACTGTCTCGTTTATTATGTCATTTTTATTCTGGTTTTTAGGGTTCCGTACTCAAACGGTGAAAACGGGACCCTATTACTTAGCCTACGCTGTCTGTCTGTCTGTCCGTCTGTCCTAACTATTAACGGCTATATCTTTTGAACCGTAATATATAGCCCAAAGAGAGATAGCCAGTTGAAAATTTTCACAGAATATGTAACGTTACGGCGGATTAACAGACAAATAATAATAATTCCAAAAAGTAAAAACGAAAGGGGGTGGTTGCATACAACAAACCTATATTTTTAGCGTATTTTTGTATTAGCTCTAATGCAAATACGGTAACATGTACAAGCTTCAAACTTGGTATGATTATATTATAGTACACACACTAAAATATAACATCAAATAATAAATAATGGTCAAGTGCAAGTCAGTGACAAGTTTCTGTTCATTACCTAGTTATTACAATATAATAATATTATTAAAAAATACTGTTTATAAGTTTATATACATCGATGTAGAATGTGTACTGGTGAAGTTTGACTTGTAACTATGGAGTTATTAATCTAGAATTGTATTGTATTATAACTGGAAAATTCGATTACTTGGACAACCAATTTCCACGGAATCGAAATTAAATATATTTTACTAATTTTGAAGTCGGTTTTTTAAAATGATAATTATTGTATTTTGGTGTAGTACCTACGGAACCCTCAGTGCACGAGCTCGACTCGCACTTGACTGGTTTATTTTTTATTCTAAATTAGAATTTTTTTATCTATACTAATATTATAAAGAGGAAAGATTTGATTGTTTGTTTGTTTGCATTGAATAGGCTCTGAAACTACTGAACGGATTTGAAAAATTCTTTCACTGTTGGGAAGCTGCACTATCCCCGGGTGACAAAGCCTATAATCTATACCCGTGCAAAGCAGGGGCGGACCGCTAGTCTTTCATAATATTGAATATGTTCGATTTTTTTTAAATCTTTCCTCACCGCAGCCTTTTGTCACGCAAAATAAGTTGGCGGGTAAAACCGTGGGCGCTCCCAGTATGTACGTAGGTTGGTAGGTTAGGTTAGGTAAATATTATTATAATAAATAGTAATTATAAAAACTAGTTCTCGGATTTTACGTGATATTATTTTTGTTCTAGATAAACAAAAATGGTTCTTAATAAATGTTAATTACGTACTATACTGCAATTACTGTTTCTAACTAATTTAGAATTATTGTTGTTATAAGTAGTTTTAGAAGTATTGTTAAGTCAATTATTTTTAAAATAAATATTGTATACCTATAGAGGGTTACTTGGAAAGGGTGCTAAGCAGAAAGGGGGTCATAGAGTACATAATATTTTTTTCGGTATTTTGTTTCTGACTTTTAAATTTTTTGTTAAGTACTAGGTACTAATATTTTCATGTGACATTTAAATAATTTTTTTTGGTCTAGGTTATTTTGTTGTTGTTAATATTTGACATTGTATGTTGTGTTTTTTTTCCTGGGCAAGTGCCTTTATTAACTAAACAAAATACAAGCTAAAACTAAAACTACAAATACAGTTAGACTGCCCATAGACCGTTGAAGGTCTAAAGACAATCCAAATACTCAAGCCCACTACCAGTTGGCAGCGTACCCAGCATGCTGGCGGCATTACCACGTTGAATGGCAATGCTTATGCGTTGAGCCAGAAACACGCCAGCATTTTGGTCACGCGTCGCATTAACCAGGCGCTCTGAAAGATTTTTGAAAATGAGGTGAGCTCCCGGTCGCCAAGGGCCCAATGTCTCGACCCCAAACGCCTCAAATATGTAACCACTGCCGAGGTTAGCATATTTGCGTCGCTTGTGCTGCTCTGCTGAATTGGCAGCCGCGCCAGCCCTACCCTGTGTCTCAGGAAGATGTGACGGCGCCAAAGTATCGACACAAGAAAAATATGTAATATGTTATGTTAATTTTATTTTGACTTTCCACTGACATTTTTACAATTATTTTTATACCTATTTCTTTGTCCGAATATTGCTAAGTCCGAGTCTATGGTTACTTGAAATAAACAATTTGAATTGAATTAAGAACACCTTTTATTATGGGAGCATCTCTGAAATCAGGAAAAAAATAACCCTTTAGTACCTACTAAAATCATCATCGGGTATTGTAGGTGTCTATAGGCAGCGGTGACCACTTACCATCAGGTGGCCCGTAGCTTGTTTGCCACTTATTCTTTTTTTTTAAAAACCTACATACTTTTTGACTTTATTATTATTTCTTAGCATTATACAGGGTGTAAGGGGAACACTCTCGAAGCCAAAAGAAGGTAATTGTACTCATCATTATGAACAACTTTTACTATGGGATCAACCCTGAAATCGAGAAAAAAATATCAGCTGTCGAGCTATTTGTTGTTATTTTGTCGAGTATCAATGACCATTTTCTATAGAAATAGAAAACGGTCATTGACACTCGACAAAATGTATAGAACAGCTGATATTTTTTTCTCGATTTCAGGGTTGGTCCCATAGTAAAAGTTGTTCATAATGATGAGTACAATTACCTTCTTTTGGCTTCGAGATTGTTCCCCTTACACCCCGTAGATTTGGTTTAGAAGGTTTGGATGAGATTTCAGTCTCGTAGATTCCGCGCCTCAGTAGAGCACACACACCTCTCCTACTAACCCTGTGTCCCTACGGCGCACTGCCAAAGTGACGCCAAAATCTCTTCCAAAACTACGTGAATTCCCTATAAATACACGACTCACGCACACATGCGCATTCAAAACTACGTGAATTTCTTGTCAGAACGTCGTACTGAAAACATCCGTTTTAAAAAGAAACAATGACTTCTTGCAGTGTTAAGAACTGTAAAAACAACACAAAAGTAAATAAGAAGAAGGATGGAATATTTCCACACTTAAGTATTTATATTATCACTTATTTTGATACAATACAACACAATTCTTTATTATTAACTCCATAGTTACAAGTCAAACTTCTCCAGTACACTTTCTATATCGATGTATATAAACTTATATAAACAGTATATGTTAATAATATTATTATGTGTACATAATTCAAATTAAATAATCTTATTCAATTAAAAATATTATGAGCAATGATGAGTTCGTGTAATGATGAATTCACGACACGAACTTCGACTACGCACACATGTTTCAAAAAGTGGCTTCACTTTTAAGTTCGCGGTAGTCCCTCTGTATTTTTATTTGCTCTCAGCCTGCTAATGTCGATCAATAAATGTTAGTATTTTAAATGGTCAAATGTCTTTCATTGGTTTCCCAACTCCAACATAGACTTGTTTTATAGTAGTCTTTATTATTCCGTTGTTGATTGAATCAGGCATGACTAGATGCGGAAGTCCATGTTTAATCTATACTAATATTATAAAGAGGAAAGATTTGTTTGTTTGTTTGCATTGAATAGGCTCCGAAACTACTGAACCGATTTGAAAAATTCTTTCACTGACGGGAAGCTACACTATCCCCGGGTGACATAGGTATAATCTATACCCGTGCGAAGCAGGGGCGGACCACTAGTACTTAATAAAAGATCTCAGTAAATTATGAAGAATCATACTAATATTATAAATGCGAAAGTGTGTTTGTTTGTTGGTTTGTTTGTTCCTCTTTCACGCTGCAACAGAACAACGGATCGACCTGATATTTTGCATGGGTATAGTTCAAGAGCCAGAGAGTGACATAGGCTACTTTTCATTATCATCATCACCATTTTTCATCACTACGCGGGTGAAACCGCGGGGCGCAGCTAGTGTTAAATAAATAAAGATTACTTTAATTGATATAAATTTCTTTCTATCCAAAATAAAAATCGAATACCGAGGTTACTATCCCCGAAACATTTTCAACGCTAGGCTACTATCCGCCTAGCCCTGGTGCCCCGGGCAATAGAATACGGCACCGGTAACCCCTGCCTGTAGTAAGAGGCTACTAAAAGGGTACCTCCGGGCTCGGGATGGTCAAAGTTGGGGCTCTGACCATCCACTTAAGCGTGCCCAGGGAGAGAACGACAACGTTGTGTGACCAACGTTGTCGTGGGCGGAGGGACTGAGACAACGCAGTTGTCTCGGGAGGAGCCGTAGCGCAGTGCCGAGGGCTCCGGTGCGTTCTTCTGGAGATCCCGGAGCCCTCTTGACAAGCACTAAGGCTGGTCACCGAGGGGGTTTTAGTGGGTATAAAAGGTATAATCCCACATAACCTGGCTGCACCCCAATGCAGCCGGGTATCATTGGAAGTAGGCAGCTATCCCTTTTTTGAGAGGTGAAATAAAACAGTATTTATTCAAAACCTTTGTTAATTATGTATACAAAAATAGGCTATTATAGAAGATAATAGACCTATGTTATGAGATACATACTAAATTTTTTTTTTCAAGTTTTTTTTATTTAAAAAAAAAGCTTTTTCGAAAAGTGGGGCAACTATCCGGCTTTTACCCTATGACACCATTTTTATAGTTTTAAGCTAACCATGGAAGTAAACAAACAAAAACTAGATTGACCAAAATAGCTAAGAGTGGGCAGACAGCCTTAACGAGACCAGTTTCCAGAAGGTTAGAAGTACCTACGTGGTTATATCAAAACCGACATGGTACCTATAACTTTATTTGCTAATTAACATGGCTGTAGGCAGGTAGGTACTCGCGTGTTTTGTCTCTTTGGTTCAATAACATTTGATTAGAACATTTGGAGCTGTATTTGGATGTGAATCGTGGTTTATTGACGTCAAGAGCTGGCTGTGTACAATGTACATATACTTACGTAGGCACATACGTAAAGCACGACTCACACCGCGCTCGGAGGAAGCTCTGTGGCTCACGTAGCGGCTGTAGTGGCTCTCTTGTACGGAACCAATTATAACCACTTGATCGCGCATGTTGTCAAAATTGCCTTTTTTATTTTATTTTTTATTATAGATAGGCTTGCGCTTGGCCGCCAACTCGCCTGATGTTAAGCGATGATGCGGCCTACGATGGAGCACGCTTGCCTAGAAGAAACCTATTCACTCTCGATTTGAAGACACCCAGATTGTAACTATCGGGGAACACCGACTCACCCCCTTTTTGTTAAAATGATGCCACGTTGGTCGCGGGGGCAGCTTGTGATTGGAAACTCAAGTCAATATGGATTTAAATAATTTTATGGCAAATATTCGGGTATAAACTTATGAAATTGGTTAGCCTTTGTATGGGCATAGGTAAAGCGTCAAATCTAAGGGATAAACTCATTGAACAAGCTAAGCTTAGATAGCCCGTTGGTCTAGTTGGTAGTGAACCTGCCTTCTGAGCTTGAACCCACGCCGGGTTCGATTCCCACCTAGGACAAACATTTATGTGATAAACATTTGTGTTTGTTCTATATCTGGTTGTTAATATCTATAGAGAGTAGAGGCGAAGCTCTGGCCGTTAGTTTAGATATCGCTAAGGCGTTTGATCGGGTTTGGCATAAGGCACTTCTTGCAAAATTACCATCATACGGCTTACCTGAAGGGCTTTGCAAGTGGATTGGTAATTTCTTGCATGGTCGCTGCATAAGAGCGGTCGTTGACGGCTCTTGTTCTGCGACCATGACGATTAATTCCGGTGTTCCACAAGGGTCTGTGCTATCGCCCACGCTGTTCATCCTGTATATCAATGATTTGTTGCAAATTTGCAATATACATTGTTATGCGGATGATAGCACGGGTGATGCTCAATATTCAGGCAATGCAAACGCCCGTAAGGATGAGGTTATGGTAAGGAGAGCAGAGCTTGTGTCTTCAGTTGAGTGCTCTCTTGAGCAAGTAACTGACTGGGGCATGCAAAATTTGGTGCAGTTCAATCCCACTAAGACGCAAGCTATCGCTTTCACTACTAAGAAAAGCCCATTCACAGTTGCACCCTGTTTTCAGGGCATTCCTCTCACCTTGTCGACAAGCATCAGCATTTTGGGCGTCGACATTTCTAGCGAGGTTCAGTTTAGGAGTCACTTGAAGAGCAAAGCTGGGGTAACGTCCAGAAAACTCGGTGTACTCAATAGAGCCAAGCGATACTTCACACCGGACCAGCGCCTTTTATTGTATAAAGCGCAGGTACGGCCGCACATGGAGTATTGCTCACATCTCTGGAGTGGTGCACCGAAGTACCAGCTTGATCCTCTTGACTCCTTGCAGAGAAGAGCCGTTAGACTTGTCGATGATCCGAACCTATCTGGCAAGTTGGAGCCGCTGAGCTTGCGCAGAGACGTTGGTTCGCTCAGCTTGTTCTACAGATATTATAACGGGGAATGCTCTGATGAACTTTTTGACCTCATCCCTCCATCCCGGTTTTACCACCGAACCGGTCGCCATCGCCAGAAATGCCATCCGCACATTATAGATGCGTGGAAGTCTCGCACTGTTCGATTTGATCGATTGTTTCTGCCACGCACCTGTAAGTTGTGGAATGGCTTATCACCTTCGGTTTTTCCTCCGAAGTATAATTTGGACTGCTTCAAACGAAGGGTGAATAGAGTCCTCAAAGGTAGGCAACGCACTGACAATGCCCCGGGTATTGTAGGTGTCTATAGGCAGCGGTGACCACTTACCATCAGGTGGCCCGTAGCTTGTTTGCCACTTATTCTATAAAAAAAAAAAAAAAAAAATACTATTTAAGTATGTATTTAAAACTATATATGTATGTATATCAGTCTCTGGCAGCCATATCACAAGCTTTGCTTAGTTTGGGGTCAGATGACCGTGTGTGCAAAAATGTCCCGAATATTTATTTATTTATTTAAGCTACGGCTTCGTGCAGTGTGAATCGGCCCTATTGTGCGGTGTTTGGTATGTAGGTATACCTACAGTTAAATTTATTATGTATAAATGTAAACTCATAAACTGTTAAAGTACACAGATAGATTGAAAGGACATGTATTGTTTCATTCTCACAGACTTCGGCAACAAAATAAAGTATTTAACTTGGGAATATTTTACTAAGAAGTAGGTAACTATTGCGTATCGCTGTTTTATTTGTATTTATCCACTGTTTCCGGGATATATAGTAAGCAACCATGGTTCACAACTTATATTTTGTTAGCGCATCTCCATTTTGCGTCAAAGGTCCCCCGGGTTCGATTCCCAGCCGAACAGTTTTAATTTTTTTACTAGCGAGTTAGCGATTCGCCCGCCCTGCTTCGCACGGGTGTAATTTACGTGCGAAGCCGGGGCGGGTCGCTAGTTATATATATATTTAATAAAACCGCTTCAAAATCCGTTGCGTGGTTTAGGAGTCAGCGGCTATACAGACATACGCGGAAAGCGACTTTAATTTATACTATGTAGAGATCTCGGATAAGTCCGTGTTTGACCCCCAACTCGCCTGTTGGTAAGCGACGATGTGGTCGAAGATGAAGCACGCAGACTTAGAAGATTCACTCTGGCCTTGAAAATGCCCAGATTATATCTCTCAGGAAACAAGGAAGCTGGCAGGTTGTACCAATCCTTGGCCGTACGGATTAGAAACATGGATTCGAAACGTTTGGTACGTATCCAAGGAAAATCCACAATGTATGGGTGGTAGTGTGCAGAATTCCTACTTGTTCTGTAGTTAGAAAGAGGATGGCAGGATAAGGACATGTAGCTCCGATGCACATTCTCTGAAATGAATCCTGTAGAAAAATGACACTTAGAATTGCCTTTTTAGGGTTCCGTTCTTGAGATAAAGGGTCTTGACAGTCGGACAGACGGACAACAAAGTGATCTTATAAGGGTTCCGTATTTTCCTTTTGATACATCAAAAGGAAAATACGGAACCGTTATAAGATCACTTTGATACATCAAAAGGAAAATACGGAACCCTTATAAGATCACTTTGTTGTCCGTCTGTCCGACTGCCAAGACCCTTTATCTCAAGAACGCGTAAACCTATCAAGTTGAAATGTATATCAAATACTCGGAGACCCGAATTGGTTGGTTTCTTTTAGCTGTGAACAATTCAAACTTGCCTATGTATGCTTCGACCAAAATAAAATGAATGGACGGGCCCAAACCATTGAACTTGCTCAGTAAAAACGAGTCAAAACCGTCGGACATATACTTCAACACCTAATTATAAAAATGTACAGTACATTTGTTACAAAAAATAGATACAAATTACAAATTACAAATTACAAATTAATTTATTGGGCATTATAAAAATTGACAAAATAATATATGAACCCATTGGCTCCGAACTAGTAATAAATACTGTGTTTCGGGAGCCAATGGCCTCTCCCATTATATGTTACTAACTAAATGCCTAAACACAGACTAAAATAATAAGAAAAAGTTATGACAAAAAATTTACAAAAGTTATTAGTTTATACAAAACAAAATAAAATATATATATATATAATTTTATAGATACAGGCAAAATTTTATATCAAATACATACACTTAATAAGGCGATAGTCTAATACATAATAATCAAACAATAAAAGTATCAAAACAATGTCATATAAATGTACGCATTTATGTGCCATCTCATTACACAAGTAGTCACAGGAGTATGTGCACAGGGAGGGGGGTAGGGGTGGTTGTCTGTGTGTGGGTGGGTGTGTGGATGTGGGTGGGTGTGTGTATGGGTGTAAGTGTGTGTGTTGGTGTAGGTGTGTTTGTGGGTGTGGGTGTGGGTGTGTGTATGGGTATGTGGGTGGGTGTGTGAGATACCGGTTTTATTAGTGTATTTATACTTCGGGAAAGCATATGAATGCATAATTTTATCAGATGTTTCGTTATCATGTAACAATAGACGCGTGTTGCACTTCCTACGGCTAGAGACCGACTGAAACGAAATGAGAGCCGGCCCTCATTTTGTGATCTTCAAAAATGCGCCTACTGGGCCCGTCCATTATTTTATTTTGGTCGAAGTATGTATGTATACAAACGTTTACCTATGTCGCATACCTATTTTGCGATTTCACAAGGGAATCAAAACGTATAAGGTATCTACTTTCCGTAGAGCTAGAATCATTAAATTCGTCAAGAGGCAAGGTCTTACAGCATATAATTATAAAAGAAAAAATCCGTAAGTTGTTAGTTTGAAGTTATATCATAATTATGAAAAAAAATATGTTTTATTATTGAAACTGACGTGGTGGCCCGTAGTGCAAAGCGAGACGCAGCCGCGCGCGCGCATTCACCTTGAAAAAGGCCGTCTAATGCGGTTGAAACTATAGTCGGAGTAACCGGCTTAATCTTACGTGAGTAATTCCCGTGTAACATAAATAAAATATGTTTTGCTATTACAAACTTACATTATGTAGTTGGTATGTGTGGAAGAACCTTATTGTCAACTACAAAGTTAACTTTGTCTTTTTATATTTCAACTTTTTTGTTGTTGTTTTTGTTTGGTCTCGCGCTCTGCAACGGAACCCTCAGAGTGCGAGTCCTACTCGTACTTATCTGATGTTCCTGAGTGAAGTCCGGACAAAAACTTTGTAAATTTTTGTACCCACGGAATTTGAAAGCTACATCTTCGCCCGTGGCTAAATAGTTGCTTCATAAAAGATTCCTACATTATAGCAATGATTGTGGTCAGCGGATTGTTGATCGAACCATCTCGTCCGACGGCCTGCGCCCGCGCAGCGTGTCAACTTGTACACTCAATATTTACATAGACAAATATCACGGTATCTTACTTGTACTACAGAGGAGAGTGATACAGATGGACAACTACATCGCTCTACTGTGGCTCAACCCGTGTGGTACAAATTACCAAAAGAGAATCAAATAGCGCTAGACACTAGATCGAAGAATCCAACTCGGATGGGCAGCGTTCGGGAAATTGCGTGACATCTTCTCGTCCAAGATACCACAGTGCCTCAAGACGAGGGTTTTTGACCAGTGTGTGTTGCCAGTGATGACATATGGTACTGAGACGTGGTCCTTAATTGTTGGCCTTTTGAAAAAACTCAGAGTCACTCAGCGGGCAATGGAGAGAGCTATGCTCGGAGTTTCTTTGCGCGATAAAATCCGAAACGTGGATATTCGCCAAAGAACCAGAGTCACCGACATAGCTGTTAAGATTTGCAAGTTGAAGTGGCAATGGGCAGGCCACATCGCTCAAAGAACCGATAACCGATGGGGAAGAAAGGTTCTTGAGTGGAGACCACGAACCGGAAGACGCAGCGTAGGGAGGCCTCCCACTAGATGGACCAACGTCATAGTGAGAGTCGCTGGCATCCAGTGGATGCAAAAGGCAGGCTGTCGTTCAGTGTGGAGGTTAAAGGGGGAGTTCTATGTTCAGCAGTGGACGTCTTCTGGCTGATGATGATGATGATGGACCAGTGTTCCGTGCTATGGACGCCCTCGGACGGGGCGCCTGCCCTGTAGGTGTCCGGCGCCGCATGAATAGCGGGTAAACCTCCGCGGACTGGAGCTTCCGATCCATCGTCTTCTTGGGTCTTCCATCCATCCAGGTTCCTTCCTTTCTGAGTCAAACTTAGGCTCGATTTGAATAAAATTACTGTTTACATTATACCTGTCTTAATATACCTACCTAAGTATTTTATATTACACTGTAATCTATACTTCTATACTATTATCTATATCTATACTAATATTATAAAGAAGAAAGATTTGTTTGTTTGTTTGCATTGAATAGGCTCCGAAACTACTGAACCGATTTGAAAAATTCTTTCACTGTTGGGAAGCTGCACTATCCCCGGGTGACATAGGTAATAATCCATACCAGTGCGAAGCTGGGGCGGATCGCTAGTAATATTATAAAGAGGAAAGATTTGATTGTTTGTTTGTTTGCATTGAATAGGCTCCGAAACTACTGAACCGATTTGAAAAATTCTTTCACTGCTGGGAAGCTGCTACACTATCCCCGGGTGACATAGGCTGTTATATATAATTACTAGCAAACCCGGCGAACTCCGTTTCGCCACCAGATGACTTCTATAAACCTCACGGAGCCCGAGACCTTTCCAACGAATGCAAAACCGTGGAAATCGGTTCGTGCGTTCTGGAGTTATAGCGTCAGGAAGGAAAACCCGACTTATTTTTATATAGTAGATATACCCGTGCGAAGCCGGGGTGGACCGCTAGTCTGTAATAATTACAGTATAAAATGCTTAGGTATGTGATTATGTTTAGGTACGCAGTTCGTGACGCGAGTCGGACACAAGTGCTGAGTTGTTGAGACACGAGTTCATTGCCGCTGCGTTGAATGTAGGTCGGCGCTGAGTGCGCTTTTGCGACGGATCTCATCTCCGTTGGAACATTATAAATAAATAAATGAATTGAAATAGTTGACAAAAATTCCTTGTCAAAGGGCACGAAAACCCCGGACTCGAGGAGCTGCAAAACAACTGATTATACTGAGATAGGTACATGGAAGAAAAATTTCCTCTTTTAGTTTGAGTAACACCTCAAACATCTAAAATACCTCAGTGCCTTAAGACGAAAGTCTTCGACCAGTGTGTGTTACCAGTGATGACATACGGCACTGAAACGTGGTCTCTCACTATGGGCCTCATAAGCAAGCTCAAAGTAGCACAACGAGCTATGGAGAGGGCTATGCTCGGGGTTTCTCTACGAGATCTAATCAGAAATGAGGAGATCCGTAGACGAACGAAAGTCACCGACATAGCCCACCGGATTAGCAAGTTGAAGTGGCAGTGGGCAGGGCACATATCACGCAGAACAGATGGCCGATGGGGCCGAAAGGTTCTGGAATGGAGACCACGGACTGGTAAGCGCAGCGTAGGACGTCCACCCACAAGATGGACAGACGACCTAAAAGAGACCGCATAAACGCTGGATGCAGGCCGCTTCCAACCGGCCCTTTTGGAGATCGATGGGGGAGGCCTATGTCCAGCAGTGGACGTCCTATGGCTGAAATGATGATGATGATGATGAACACCTCAAACTAAAAGAGTTAATTTTTCTTCCATTTGGAGTTGAAAGGAAGCGTGGGGTCCTGACTCCAGTCGGTCGAGGATCCAGACGCTTCGTAGATAATGTGACGGGTGATCAAACAGCTGGGCGCTTACCTTGGCCAAGATATATGTTCGACCAGTCACCGTGATAATGTTGCTAGCTTTTTAGAGACCTTCCGTGCCCTTAGACTGCGAATTTATAGTTTTAGATCTGATAGTCAACTAAGTTTAGGTTCCTACTTATTTATAGTTAGATACTTTAGTTTGAAAATTGTTGTTAAGAATTATTTTCTACGTTCAATGTTTAGAAAAAAATGGTTTCACATGTTAGTTAAATTGATCGGTTTTTTTTTACAAATATTATATTTTATTTGACCGTTGTATATATAAGTAGGTACATGGTTGTGTAATTAGTACATAGCAAGTAAATAGACTTAATTTTTAGTGTACTTAGGTACTTGAACAAAACTTTTTGTTTAAGTAATTACCTAGGTACCTAGCCTGTACCCTTAGTACAAGTTTTAATAGAATTCGAAAACTTTTTTCGTTTTCGTATTGTTCCATACATTGCTGGGCTAAAGGGAATTCGAAAACTTTTTTCGTATTAGAGTGAAGCAATCTATACCGCCCATTACTACAGATTTTAGTTCCTCCACGTTTCCGATAGAGGTGCTTTACTAAAATGTATGGAACAATACGTAAACAAAAAAAGTTTTCGTAAACTATCAAATCTGGGACTAAGCGTATTGAGTCCCACACTATATTTTTGTCTGCGTGACATCTTCTCGTCCAAGATACCACAGTGCCTCAAGACGAAGGTCTTTGACCAGTGTGTGTTGCCAGTGATGACATATGGTACTGAGACGTGCTCCTTAACTGTTTGTTGGTCTTTTGGAAAAACTCAGAGTCACTCAGCGGGCAATGGAGAGAGCTATGCTTGGAGTTTCTTTGCGCGATAAAATCCGAAACGTGGATATTCGCCAAAGAACCAGAGTCACCGACATAGCTGTAAAAATTTGCAAGTTGAAGTGGTAATGGGCAGGCCACATCGCTCGAAGAACCGATAACCGATGGGGAAGAAAGGTTCTGGAGTGGAGACCACGAACCGGAAGACGCAGCGTAGGGAGGCCTCCCACGAGATGGACCGACGACATTGTGAGAGTCGCGGGTATCCAGTGGATGCAAAAGGCAGGCTGTCGCTCAGTGTGGAGGTTAAAGGTGGAGGCCTATGTTCAACAGTGGACGTCTTCTGGCTGATGATGATGATGATATTTTTGTCTCACTCCGTTACTCCGTTGGGAGTAATTAGTTTACTATAGTCTTGTGTTGAGAGATTCAGTGCCTTCTGTTGTAGACTAAGCAAAAAAATATTATCTGTGTCCTTCATTTTCCCGCCATTCTCCCGTAACCCGATTTCGATATAAACCAACACACTTTCATCTTACACATCATCAGCCCGTAAACGTCCACTGCTGAACAAAGGCCTCCCTCGTAGGGGTGTTGCCATAATCCCCACGCTTGGCAGGCGGCTTGGGGATCGCAGTAGGTTCACCGTGTACTAATAGGACGCTGCTGCCCATCCTCCGGTGGTTCTGGTCGCAGTTTTAGGACATACCCGGGTCCACTTTCATCTTACGCGCGGGTGATATCAGAATTTTTTCTTGCTTTATACGCAGTCTTAATACCAAGCGAAGTTGTCCATCCATTCTTTCCTCTGATCTGTACAAACACATATACCAGGGATCTGTACGTATTTATTGTAGTGTGTAGTTATGATTAGCGTTGAAATTCGCACGTGAGAGGACGCGAGGTTCCGTACGTCGGATTCCGGATTTAGATTCGTCGTGACGTCATCGTGTATCACATCCGTGCTCATGTTATATTGCGTACCTAACAGGGTGTCCGGTGGCGGATTTATGTTTTTGAAAGCAAATAAAAGAAAAACTTATAAACTTAGGGTTTTATTAAGTAATTTAATCAATAAACGCATAATGCGGATTTCACTTTTTAAAAATCACTTCGTCTAAATGCTGTCCATTTATACGCACACACTGTTCAAAACGGTCCACCGTATTACGGGCTACGCGCTGCAACAGGCTCGGCTGGATTTGCTGAATTTCATTGCGGATATTTTCCTTCAACTGCACAACAGACAAAGGATTATTGGCATAGACTTTGCTTTTGAGATAGCCCCATAAAAAAAAGTCCATTGGAGTTAAATCTGGTGACCTCGGAGGCCACGAGATGTCACCAAAGCGGCTTATCAATTTCCGTGGAAAATTTTGTCGAAGTAAAGCCATAGACGTCCTGGCTGTATGCGGAGTCGCCCCATCTTGCTGAAACCACGTGTGCGTCGAGTAGGATGGATGTGCTCGCAAATTTGGTAAAAAATATTCAGTGATCATGCGTCCATAGTTTTCACTGTTGACATTTACAGCTTCACCCCGAGAATTCTCAAAAAAATAGGGACCGATGATTCCATTCGTCGATAATGCGCACCAAACAGTAACTCTTGGGCAATGCAGGGGCCGCTGATGTTTTTGTCGTGGATTACGTCTTTTTGGGGCCCAGTAACGACAGTTTTGTTTATTGACATGGCCGTTCAAATGAAAATGGGCCTCATCGCTCCAGAAAACGCAATTTACTGTGCGAAATCCCTCCAACATCCGTTCGCAGAAGTTTTTTCTTAAAATGAAGTCATTTTCTTTAAGTTCTTGGACTATCTGGATCTTGTAGGGATGGAACTTTAAGTCTTTTTTTAAAATTTCGTGAACAATGCTTTTAGGAAGTGTCAAAGCAGCTGCTCTTTTCCGCACTGAGAGTCGTGGATTTTCCCGTAAGCTTCTTTCAACTTCTTGAACGTTTTCTGTGGTCCTTGATGTTCTGCTCGGTCCCGGCTGAGGGTTATTTAAAGCAGAAGATGTTTGGCGGAACCTTTGCACCCACGATCTAATCAAATTAACACTTGGTCCATCGCTTAATCGCCGAATATTGTAGTGGGCACAAAACTGTCGGCGCGCAGTCACGTAAGAATCACCACTCTTAAAAAATGCCTCAATAGCGTACGCACGGTGCTGCCCCGACCACTGCGGCATTGTGACTAACAAATCCGCATTCGCGGCGCGTCGAATGACACCGCTCTCCCCCCGCACCGTTTATAACTTTTTTAGATATACCCTTTCAAAAACATAAATCTGCCACCGGACACCCTGTACTTAAGGCGAGGTTGCAGGGATTTGAGCATTTTCACTGTTTATAAATCTACTTAAAATATACAAATACTTATGTATCTTTATGAGTTTGAGCTCATTGGTTTTGTATTTAGTTTGAAATTAGTATTGTATTGTATTTATCACTATTTTAAGTCTGCATGCTGCGCTAGGCGGCACATATATTTATCTACCTACTAAGTTTAATGTGTAATCTCAGTAACTGAATGTTTATATTCTTATGAGATTAATAAAGAATTCTGAAACCGTATTTACCACATTTATTATGCGAACTGCTAGTCTGTGGAATTCGCTGCCTGAATGGTGTTCCCCGATGGTTACAATCTGGGTGTCTTCAAATCACGAGTGAATCGGTTCCTTCTAAGCGTGCTTAAACGTAGACCGCATCATCGCTTAACATCAGGCGTGATGGTGGCCAAACGCAAGCCAATTTTTTTTTTTTTTAAACATACATTAAAATTCAAAATAAGTGTAGGTACCTACAGTTTTCTAGTAGTCCCCGCACTAAGGATAGCCTGTATCGCGAGAAACTGTGATCAGTTACAAAATACTTGAACTTATGTTACTATTAATGTTTTATTGTTTAATATTCAAGCTCAAAGTCGCACAACAAGCTATGGAGAGGGCTATGCTCGGGGTTTCTCTACGAGATCTAATCAGAAATGAGATCCGTAGACGAATGAAAGTCACCGACATAGCCCACCAGATTACCAAGTTGAAGTGGCAGTGGGCAGGGCACATAGCACGCAGAACAGATGGCCGATGGGGCTGAAAGGTTATCGAATGGAATACGGAATGGTTTGCGCAGTGCAGGATAGGACGTCCACCCACAAGATGGACATACGAGCTAAAAGAGACCGTAGGGAAACGCTGGATGCAGGCCGCTTCCAACCGGCCATTTTGAAGATCGATGGGGGAGGCCTATATTTTTATTTGACCTTGTCACTTCTAAGATCAGAGTTGACACAAGCAATTTTACCTACCTACTTTAAATCCCCGTTGCAAACAGAGGGGTGTTATATATGTGAAAGTAAAGTAAAGTAAAATTTTATTGCTTAACACTGTGTAAAATGGTCACGGATGTGTCTGTCCGTGGTATGGTAGCTCACAAACGGCTGAACCGATTTAGATTTAGTTTTTTTTTGGATTGAAAGTTGACTTGATCGAGTGTTCTTAGCTATGATTCAAGAAAATCTGTTCAGCTTTAAAAGATTATCAGCTATTTCATTTTAAAAAAACAATGTACCTACAGGTAAGTACTTACTTGTGATTAACTGAATGCGATCTTATATGAAACAGTTCAAGCCTAATTAAATCAAATTTGTAACTAGGTGCTCGCATCTCACTGCAACCCCGCCTTAAGTAGGTATGTTTGCAACTTTGTTTACCAACATAGGTGCCTAGGCTAGAAATATATTTTATCTTACCCATTGCCAGACATTCAACCGCCAAGCAGTAGTGCGCAAACACAAGTGTTCCGGTTTGTTGGCCAAGATAATGTAGGCATAGGTAGGTATGCAAATACTTTATAGTCAACAGATGTAGGTACTGGCGTTGTCTTATTCAAATAATTCGGGTCTTAGGTATAACTAATATATTGTATACTAGCTGCGCCCCGTGGTTTCACCAGCGTGTTGATGATGATGAAAAGTAGCCTATGTCACTCTCTGGCTCTTGAACTATACCCATGCAAAAAATCAGGTCTATTCGTTGTTCCGTTGCAGCGTGAAAGAGGAACAAACATCCATACATCTATACATACAAACTTTCGCGTTATTATTTCGCATAATATTAATATATTATACATAATTATATAGTAGGAAGTAGGATACCTACCTACACTTGACGTCATTTACTGAAGAAGAAAATAACAATTTAAAATTAACTTAAAAATAATACAATATAGGTAGATATATAGGTACACATTATCGACTATAGGTACCTACCTATATCGAAGTGTTGAAGTGTTTGTATAGAAACGCCACCATGTCGATCCGATTACAGGACGAGAGCACGGAACCAATCCAATTGCAGAAAGGCGTGAGACAGGGAGATGTTATCTCTCCGAAACTGTTCACGAACGCATTGGAGGACGTTTTCAAGCTCTTGGACTGGAACGGATTCGGCATCAACGTCAATGGCGAATACATCACTCACCTTCGTTTTGCCGATGATATAGTCATCATGGCAGAGTCGCTGGAGGATCTCAATACGATGCTCAGCGACATCAGTAGCCTTTCCCAAAAGGTGGGTCTTAAAATGAACATGGACAAGACAAAAATTATGTCCAATGTCCATGTTGAACCCGTGCCAGTAGTCGTTGGGAACGATACTCTCGAAGTTGTTGACCATTACACCTATCTTGGACAGATTGTTCAGTTAGGTAAGTCCAACTTAGGCAAAGAGGTCGCCCGAAGAATCCAACTCGGATGGGCAGCGTTCGGGAAATTGCGTGACATCTTTTCGTCCAAAATACCACAGTGCAAAGGCCAGTGAGTCTTAGCAAAAAATCATAAATCCGTGGCTGTCTTGCCACGATGACTTAAGATCAAGGGCGTTATATACCCTATGTCGACCCTATGGTAGGTATACCTATATAACATGTTACTTGTATGTAACGTCCTTGCTTAAGGTACTTCATGACACGTGGTCCTTAACTTTTCTGCTGACTTTTTGGAAAATGTTACACAGCGGACAATGGTATATAAGCCGTGGTAGCCCATTTGGGGGACCGCTAGACCAGAAAGCGTGAGGTCGCGGGTTCAAACCCCGGGCCCGTACCAATGACCTCTTTGGATCTTATGTACGGATTTTCACACCACTGGCTTCTCGGTGAAGGAAAACATCGTGAGGAAACCTGCATACGTACGGAGAAGGAATTCAATGGCGTATGTGAATCCACCAACCCGCTCTGGGCCAGCGTGGTGGATATGGCCCAATCACCCTTTCGGGGGTAGGCTGAAGTCCAGCAGTGGACTGTTAAACGGCTGACTATGATGATGATGATGATTATTGCGAGTGTATCAAATCACTCGCAAAATTACTAATCAATACCCGCACTAATCAAAATGCAATCGGGCCTTTAGTCCGTGAACCAGTGTTTGAAATCAAACCAAAAGCGAATTATTTGTACTATACTTTATATTCCATCGCATAAAATATATTAAAAATCATGTCATTACATTTCGCACACATTTATAACTATATACACATTTAAACTAAATAAATTTAAATGCTGACTAATATCTTACAAACTATATACTTTATTTACTTTAACAACAAAAACAGAAATAAATTTATATTTCATTTATCTATACACACAGAAATAAGTTACTATACTTTATTTGATAAAACTATGTTAAAAATTTACATTTACAATATAATCTAAGGAGAAAAGACGCCGATTCTGTTTTAACGGTTTCTTAACCAAACTAACCTCAGAACTAATACTATGCACATCTCTTTTCATCACTGCATGTTAGAAAAGGACGGCACTACTAGTTTAGTTTAGAAAATAGCAAAACAAAATCGGCGTCATATCAACAAAAAAATTGTGCGGGTACTTGGACATACATTTCACGTCAATCTTAGGGGAGACGCAAACTGACAAAAACTTGTGGCGAAAAAAAACTTTTTATGGTCGACCTGGGGCCTTACGGACAACAGCTAATTGCGGCACCTAATCCGCTCAGTTGGAAAATCACGCGAACGTGAACCTTATCGCTCCCAGATACTGTTTGCGGTCGCGTGATTTTCCAACTGAGCGGATTAGGTGCCGCAATTAGCTGTTGTCCGTAAGGTCCCTGATGTTAAAATGTCGAAGATGATCGACACTTACTCCTTATCGTACAGTGCAAGTGTGCCGTGTCATCATCATCATCAGCCAGAAGACGTCCACTGCTGAACATAGGCCTCCCCTCCCGTGTGCCGTGTACTGATCCGTAATCAGCCCTCCTATCTTCTTTTTAGGGTTCCGTACCCAAAGGGTAAAAACGGGACCCTATTACTAAGCCTACGATGTCTGTCTGTCCCACATATTAACGGCTGTATCTTTCGAACCGTAATAGATATCCAGTTGAAATTTTAACAGAATATGTAAAGTTACGGCGGATTAAATACCAAATAATAAAAGAAGTTAAATAGTAAAAACGAAAGGGGTGCCATACAACAAACGTATTTATTAACGTATTTTTGTATTAGCTCTAATGTAAAAACGGTAATACGTACAAGCGTCAAACTTGGCATGATTATAGTACACACTCTAAAGTGTAACAACAAATAATAAATAATGGCCAAGTGCGAATAATAAATAATGGCCAAGTGCGAGTCGTGCGTCTCCCTGGATATAACTAACAATATACAAAACACATCTTTAGGTATTCTAACACATACAATATTTATTGTACAATTTCTATAAAATTTTAGTAAATATTTTCACTATGGGTTCCATTTTAGTTTGATAGATTTTCTAATAATATGAACGATGTGGTCATAGCACATTTCACCAACTCAACACCAGTTCCTCTAGCTAGATACAAAGCATTCAATAAGACCTTATACACCGTATTATTATATCCGTCCTGATATACTTTATTTCGTTTGTTTGTCTTTCTTTCATACTCCAATAGAGTAAATCGACATAATTTTATGCTGAGCCATGCATAAAATTATGTTATGTGCCCAGTGTGAAACTTTTAAATAAATAAAAAACCAGACAAGTACGAGTAGGACTCGTGCTCTGAGGGTTCCGTTGGACAGAACCCTCAGAGCGCTAGTCCAAAAAAAAAACCTAAAGTTTATTTATTTATTTAAGTTGAATTATTAAAAGACAAACTTACCTTTGTAGTTGATTATAAGGTTCTTCTATACATTCCAACTACAAAATATAAGTTTGTAATAGCAAAATAATTATTTTTAAATGATATAACTTCAAATTTGTAACTTTCAGATTTATTCCTATATATGTGCTATAAGACCTTGCCTTTTGCCAAATTTCATGATTCTAGGTCAACGGGAAGTACCCTATAGGTTTTGGTTTTCCTGGGAAATCGCAAAATATGCGACATAAACGGTCATATCTTTTGTTTGCGTTAATTTACAACTTTTATTTTTTTACAGCCGGTAGAAACCGTAGCCCCAAGTATTTAGTATAAATTTCAACTTGATACCTTTACGCGTTCTTGAGAAAAAGGGTCTTGACAGACGGACAGACGGACAGACAGACAGACGGACAACGAAGTGATCCTATAAGGGTTCCGTTTTTTCCTTTTGAGGTATGGAACCCTAAAAATAAAAAATGGTATCTGTGGAATGGTCCATACGGAGGAAACCGCGGGCGCAGCTTGTTTCAACTATAACTACGACTCGTATAACAAATGTTAAACGGATCATATATTCAAAAGTAAGTTGATATTTTGCTCTTTACGACTTCATATTGGGCTCACATTACAATGATTTCCTTTCAGGTTACAATCCCTTCCTTTGACATTACAAATGAAGCCACGGAGTGTCATTGGGGTGGCAAAGTTCTGGTCTAGAAACTTGATTTGAAAATAGAATTGTATTTTGCGGAACATCGACTCGAAAGAAGAAGAAGAAGACATTACAATGCTTTGCTTTTAAATTACAATGGTTCCCTTTTACATTACAATGCTATGTATTTACATTACAATCTTTTCCTTTTACTTTACAACGGTTTTCTTCTACAATAAAATTAATCGATTTTACATTACAATGCTTTCCTTTTAAATTGCAATCTTTTCCTTTTATATTATTTCGGTTTTCTTCTACAATATAATGACTTGTCTTGTTTTTACAATACAATGCTTTGCTTTTATACAAATTGGTGTTGTGTTGAGGTGTTGAGATAGTGTAATGAGTGATGACCTTAAACATTAATTTTACGTAGATTTGCTATGTTCTTAGTAAACTTCGTCAATAATAATTAAAACACTGAGATTTCCGCAAAACTAAAAAACAATCAACTAATTATATATTATTATTATTTTGTCAAAGTGCATCGGGTAACATTAAACACAAAATAACTAGCGTGTGTGTTGCCAGGTTGATTTTGTATGAAAATGCATACCGGCTAGATATCTTGGACAAAAATATATGAAGCTTCGCTTTCGTTTTTTAGGGCCGGCGCTAACAGACGACGCAGCACTGGACGGCACGCGAATGCCGATGGATGCCGAAGGATCCTGTGGCATCCCAGGGGACGCAAGCTGGATTCAACCTTGTTTCAATTACTTAGCATTCACATTCCTTTAACGGTTACCTATGCGTCTCACGTGATGCAGCGGCGTGCCGCGGCTTCCTAAAGAATATCACGACGTGCTTAAGGGGCCTGTATACCCTCTGCAGCTCTCTCGCTCGCACATTTTCACATTATTGAAGATATAAAATCAATGAGTGTGAATTTCCAAAAAGTAACAAAATCATGTCATGTGTCTATTATAACATTACAAACAAAGAAATTGTCAATTTGATATATTTAATTTGACACAGTAAAATGGTAACAAGTGATTTTTATTTCTCGTGTCATTTTATTCCGTCAAATTACAAGATATCGAAGCAAACATTTCTATGTTTGTAATGTTACGATAGACACCATGACATGATTTTGTTACTTTTTGGAAATTCACACTCATTGATTTTATATCTTCAATAATGTGAAAATGTGCGAGCGAGAGAGTTGCAGACGGGAACAGTCCCATAAAGCATCCCTGGGACTGACGCGACATGCCTAAGCATTCCTAAGCATTCGTGTTGAAATAGGCCAGTGCTTAATTCATTGAAATAAATTAGGCATAAAAAACCTTTGCCGTACCGTACCTCGCCGTCTGTGAGCTCCGACCCTTGCTGAAAATTTTCTTACTAAAATGAAATTAATTTTCCAACAAGAATCCAATATAATATATACAAAAAAATATTACACAATGAAAAATAGCAAAAACATTAACTACATCACAAAATAATTTGAATAGGTCATAATGTCGTGTCTATGCAAAATAATATATACCAGAATCCCGCGACTATGACGTATGTATGTTAAGCTAGCAGCAGCCTCCAGCTTCACCCGTCAATATATTTTTTTTATATTGACTTGTAATGTTGGCCTTTTGGCCTCAACAGTTTGACCGGACTAGTTAGCGAACGCAGAGTGCGTTCGAGATAACTGAACCCGTCGGATTTTTTTTTGTAATGTTTTACGAATAAGCTCTTGCATTGACAAATAAACAGGCCAAGTGCGAGTCAGGCTCGCGCACTGAGGGTTCCGTACCACCACAAAATTCAATAACGAAATTACCAGTTATAACTTGGTAATGAACAGAAACTTGTCACTGACTCGCACTTGGCCATTATTTATTATTTGTTGTTATACTTTAGAGTGTGTACTATAATCATGCCAAGTTTGAAGCTTGTACGTATTACCGTATTTACATTAGAGCTAATACAAAAATACGTTTGTTGTATGAGGATCCCTTTCGTTTTTACTTTTTGACTTTTTTATTATTTCTAAGTTACGTAATCCTCCGTAACATTACATATTCTGTGAAAATTTCAACTGGCTATCTTTTGCGGTTAAAAAGATATAGTAGTTAATAGGTAGGACAGACAGACAAATGTCGTAGGCTTAGTAACGGGACCCTATTACTAAGGTTCTTGAGTGGAGACCACGAACCGGAAGACGCAGCGTAGGGAGGACTCCCACTAGATGGACCAACGACATTGTGAGAGTCGCGGGCATCCAGTGGATGCAAAAGGCAGGCTGTCGTTCAGTGTGGAGGTTAAAGGGGGAGGCCTATGTTCAGCAGTGGACGTCTTCTAGCTGATGATGATGATTACTAAGCCTACGGACCCTGAAAAAGTAGAAGTATTTGAAAAAATCCTTGTTTGAATTTGGTTGAAATGTATGCCAAGGCCTCCTCCTGGTGCATACTACTTCCTTGTCGAGTTTCATCGCGATCAGTTCAGCCGTTTCGCCGTGAAAGGTAACTGGCCTTATTTCATCAATACAGACAGTTACTGTTGCTTTTACAATCATATTAGTGACTAGCAACGCACCCCGGCTCCGCACGGGTATAGTTATATAGCCTATTAAAATAGCCTATATTAATCAGTGATAATGTAGCATTCAAATGGTGAAAGAATTTTTAAAATCGGTCCAGTACTTTTTGAGCCAATTCGTTACAAACATACTTACATACAAAAAAGGCAAAAAAGCAAAAAAAGCCCATTTATTTGGGGGACCGCTAGACTTGAAAGCGTGAGGTCGCGGGTTCAAACCCCGGGCCCGTACCAATGAGCTCTTTGGAGTTTATGTACGGATTTTCATACCACTGGCTTTTCGGTGAAGGAAAACATCGTGAGGAAACCTGCATACGTACGGAGAAGGAATTCAATGACGTATGTGAATCCACCAACCCGCACTGGGCTACCGTGGTGGATATGGTTCAATCACCCTTTCGGGGGTAGGCTGAAGTCCAGCAGTGGACTGTTAAAAGGCTGATGATGATGATGATACTTACATACATGTCTTTCCTCTTTATAATATTAGTATAGATATAATGTTTGCGTACGTTTTGAACCTGCATATTGTTCATATGCAAATTACTTTAAAAAAATAAAAATATGTTTACATTTTATCTGACAAGGTCTTGCACTGGCACGACTCACTGCTACTGAAACAGCATCACAACTTGGCTGAGACGCTAATACGGCAATACAATCACTTTTTTATACATCTACACTTGTTTGCAAGACTTTGAAAAAATAATAATCTCGAGTTTTTAATTTTCGTTTCACTAAATTGGCCTGGTTACAGGCCGCTTCGAAACGGACCTTTTGGAGATCGATGAGGGAGGCCTGTGTGCAGCAGTGGACGTCCTATGGTTGAAATGATGATGAAAAATTATTTTGATTCATCATCAGCCGGAAGACGTCCACTGCTGAACATAGACCTCCTCCTTTAACCACCACACTGAACGACAGCCTGCCATCTGCATCCACTGGATGCTCGCGACTCTCACGTCGTCGTCGGTCGTCGGTCCATCTAGTGGGAGGCCTACTTACGCTGAGTCTTCCGGTTCGTGGTCTCCACTCCAGAACCTTTCTTCCCCATCGGTTATCGGTTCTTCGAGCGATGTGGCCTGCCCATTGCCACTTCAACTTGCAAATTTTAACAGCTATTACAGCTTAATAACTTTGATTAGAACGTCGATATTATCATAAAATTGTAAAAATCAAACGACGGAAGTCAACAAGCTATTAGCACGTTTAGCACAATTGTTTCGAAATAACATGTTATTTTGAATCAATACTACTCATTTGATAAGCAGGAAAATAACAGCTTGTATACTTGGATTGCTTGCTAAAGGCACACCACAGACTATATCTAAGTAGACTTTCATCATCATCATCATCATTTCAGCCGTAGGACGTCCACTGCTGGACATAAGCCTCCTACATCAATCGGGCCAGTTGGAAGCGGCCTGCATCCAGCGTTTCCCTGCGGTCTCTTTTAGGTCGTCTGTCCATCTTGTGGGTGGACGTCCTACGCTGCGCTTACCGGTCCATGGTCTCCAGTCCAGAACCTTTCGATAACGAACGTTACGTTTATCTATACTAATACTATAAAGAGGAAAGATTTGATTGTTTGTTTGTTTGTTTGCATTGAATAGGCTCCTAAACTACTGAACCGATTTGAAAAATTCTTTCACTGTTGGGATGCTGCACTATCCCCGGTTGACATAGGCTATATATCCCGGCTTCGCCCGTGCGAAGCAGGGGCGGCCTACTAGTTATAATATATATTTACTTTGTTTTCAAACCATTCAACAATGCTTCTGAGAACCAGCATGGCACAGACAAGTTTGTATCGTGTTGTGTTGATTCTCATACGCGCTGTTGACGTGGAAGGCCACGTACCTACACTAACAACCGGGATACGTATTACTACTGTGAATGTGAGAAAGCTGAATAGTAAGCAAAACCATCGGCTGCAGCTAGTTAATACACCTGATACATTAACATTTGGCCAAACTGTAAGATTTACTTGTATCCTTAGGTTTCTTGATTATAAAGTCAAAAATAATATTGTATTACAACTAATAGTAAAGCTTATGTATCTATCTATGTATAACCTTACCCTATAACTTTGGTAAGCACGCCTGTTCATACAAGCACAGCACTTTATGTATCAGCTCGTACTGTTCAGAATTTTGTACCATCCCCCCTCTGTTCAAGCGCATGTTGCACACTATACCTAGCACGTCCACCTTCTGTTCACTGCTCAGCTGCTTGATGCCGTTCAGTATGGCTATGAGACACCCCGTCCGTCCGATGCCGGCTGAACAGTGAACTATCGTAGGCGGAGACAAACTGTCCACCGACATATCTAACGGTGTGGAGATATTCACTTTCACCTCACAAGGCACGGGACTCTCTAACGGCGGAAACAGGAACTTAGACTCTGGTTTGGGACTGTCGTTACATTTGCACACATCTTCGTTCTCCTCTGACGAACAGTTGAAGTCGTATAAAGACTCTTTTAGGACGTCCAAGCTTAGATTAAGTAGGGCGTTAACGTCTTTAGGACATTTGTGGTCGGCCCAGTTGTGGAACCAGTAGTGGTACACGGTGACCGGTTCAGTGTCATCACTGTAGTCGCTGCGGGCACATTCACTATCACTTTGTGTTTTATCACTTGCAGCATTTTGTTCACTAAATTCACTATCAACGTTTTGCTTATCACTTACGTAAGCGACGTAATCACTTTTGTCAGCGACGCAATCACTTTTGTCAGAGACCCTTCTTTTCACATATCTTACATCTAATTTCCTTATAGTATACCCCGGTTTTCTTATCATACCCTCATTTTTGAGGACGAATCCGCACGAATCGTCCGCACTGTTTATTTCCACTTGTTCATGTAACTCCAGCGGGAAATATTTCTCACATTTTTGTCGGTTGTTTTCTATGAAGTTGGTGAGCATGACTACTTTCTGTACCCCCGGTGTGGGGAGCGCGTCGGGGGCCCGGAGCCGGTGGGTACTGTTCTGGTGGACCATCAGCCAGAAGTCGTAGATGGTGTTGTGGAGAGGGCCCTGCGTCGCGATGTAGCTGTTCTTCGTGTACTCGTGACCCTGCAATTGAGAATATTCCGTTTTAATAAAAGCAGCAGAACTAGAACCAGTTTAGTTATTTTTATTCCATATATTATATACCTATAACACCAGGGGCATCACAAATACATTGCCGACTAGAAAAAGTTTTTTTATTTATTTCGAAAGTTTTTCCTATTTCGATGAGCAACAGAGCTACTGAAAAACGTGTTTTTTAAATGAACATAGTTGGAGACCGAGGGGTTGAAAGTCTATATCTCTCTCACTCTCTCTCTCTGGATATTTTTTATCCCAGAAAAACATCAAAACATCATCATCGTTTGTAACATCAGGAGAGTTGGCGGTCAAACGCAAGCCTATTATAAAAATGGTAATGCAGTTCCTGAGGTTGTCCACGCGGGTGAAACCACGGCGCACAGTTAGTATTAGAGAAATAACTCACCTTTATAAAGTTGGCATTGATGTATCCCTCCGAGTTGCCCGCGTCCCATCGCAGTATGAACCTCGAGTGCTCGTTGGGCAGTATCGTCTTATATCTATTTTTTGTATGAGACCCTGACACTATCGGTTTCTCCTGAAAGTTCGTGGGCATATCCCAGAACTCCTGATGCAAGTTCCTCAGCAACATCTTTTGGTACTCGGAGCAAGGCTGGGAAGTGATCTCCGGGATCACCATCTGTGGGTTCTCCTTATTCATGTCTTGTACACGGCCCGTACAGCAATGTTGTCCTTCTGTTGAACTGTGGCATTTCACGTTAGAGTAACCGTTCTGGAAGACGTTGTTTAGATCTCTCAGCTGTTGCCGGGAGAGCACGCTCGAGGCGTTCTGCAGGTGTTGCATGTTCGCCAAGTACAAGCGGAAGTCTTCGGAGGTACTCTGGGGGCTCAGAGGCTTAGTTGTAATATTGCGAACGAATCCCGCTTGGAAGTTAGGATCATCTTGTCGGCCGAACGCGTATATGATTTCATTTTCTTGGTCGCCACCGACGTACGTCAAATTTTGAGGGTAGTCCGGTTCCGTGTAAGAACTCGACCACAGGTTGTCGTGAGATCCGAAGCCGAGGCCTTTCTCGGTGGAGCGTAACCGAGTCCGATTTTTGTAGGATTTTGGTAACAAATTTTCCGTGCTTAAAGATTTTCTGTGACTATCTCTGTGCGGCAGCTCCGTTAAGTTGCTATCTATGATTTGGTGGTCTTCGATTTCGATATCTCGAGGTTCTTGCGGTATGTTTAATGTTAGGGAAGTGTTTGAGCTTCGGCGCTCCAGGATGCCCTTCTTAGGTTCATTGTCTATGCTCATGTTACTGTTATACCGGCTCAGGTTGCACGTGGAACCGTTCAGGTTGTAGTTAGATATGGACAGTGCACAGTTCCCAGACAACTGAGGGTTGGAGTTGTTAATATTCAACGTTAAAGAGGTGTTCGAACTTCTCCGTTCTAGAAGACCTTTCTTCTGCGCTTTCGCTTCTTTATTTAAAGAGCTGTTACTCGAATGTCGACTTAAATTCGTCGAGTGAATGTTCAGAGTCAAACTGTTGTTGGATCCGCGTCGTTGGAGCAGACAGTTCTTGGAGTCTCCCGAGAGGTTGGTGTTTGAGGAGCAGATGACTCTGGTCGTCGGTGTCAAGTGGTCGGCCATGAGAGAGGCGTTGGAGTCGCGTCTTTCCAGAGACAGTTTCTTCCTGTCATTGAGACTGAAGTTTGATATGCTCGTGCGAACTGTGGCGAGGTTGTGGCAGGAGGCGCCAGAGCTATTCAAAGAGCAATTTGAACTTTGCAAACTGTGAGTGCTTAATAGTAAACTTTGGTTAGAATTCCTTCTGTGCAATTTCTTGACGATTTTTTCATCTTCCACGCTAGGTTCAAAATCGTCTGACGGGACGCCTTCAGGTAGAGTTTTCAAGTTGGTGCTGGACACGCTCAGATTCTGTTTGTAGTTAAGCAAATTTGAACCTAAAGTCTGTCCGGTGTCTAAATAAGATCTGTTATCAGCTCCGCAAATGTTTATCTCAGGGGCCGTTTCGAAGTCCATGTTTTCGTCAAAAGACCCCATAGTTCTGGAGCCCATTCTCGAACTCCCCGGTTGGTACAGCATCAGGTTTGCGTGATGCTCTCTCAGATATATTCCGCTGTCTTGCCCTTTCATGTACAATCTGCGTTGTTCAGAGTTGGACTGAATCGAGTTGTAGCCAAGTTTGGCTCCTGCGAAATCGGCTTTTACATTCTTTTGGGCTAAGATTCTTTTGATCTGACGTTTGGGAGTGTTGGGGACGGAAACGGAATTTTGAGGCACTTCTAGGGTTTTCTGTTGTGGAAGAGAGAGGTTGGCTGTCTCAGACGAGTCTAAAGACGTCGCTTTGATCTTCAAAGTAGGCGTTTTAACTTTCTTTTCGAATAGTTTGTCAAATTCGAGTAGTTCTTTTTCTAGTTCGCTGTCTCGTTTCGTAAGGTCGATGGTGAGGTTTCGTAAGTTTTTGGTTTTAGGCTTTGATTGTGCTTCAACAGAGCAAGTTGCACCTTCTTCTGTAGTCACAGTGATTTCGAACTCTTTGGGCGAAAATCTCGGCATGTCTATGAAAGAGTGAGTATCAGAGCTCTGTCTGAGACACTTTTTTTGCAGAATATCAGGCGATTTCGGCTCTTCTTCTTCTTCTGAAGATTTCTTCTTTTCGTCGTCGAATTTGAAGCATGGTCTTTCATTCGTCGGTGTCTTTTGGTACCGCTCTATGCTTTCGCAGGACGTGCTTTCATTTTTAAAAGCTTCGTTCATTTGGTCTTTCAGTTGCTTCGCTATGGGCAGTCCGAGGTTTTGTTCGATTATTTTGGCGTTATCAGAGTCGAGGGAGATTGATTTTAATCGTTGTCGTCTCGCTTGGGCCGAGTTTGGTATGTTCGGAGTTAATTCGTTCGCCTTGTCTTCCGTTGGCTGTATTTCTATTGAGTCTATCTTCGCACAGCAGTCTACCACGTCTTGATCTGGTATGTTCTTATTGTCGTCACATTTCGTTATGTTTAATTCGATAGTTTTGTACGTGTCACAGCTGTTGTGCCGTCTATACTTGCGGACGTCTTTGTCGGCTGGAGGCGTGAAGCGTTCTTTCTCGATAGAGTTGCGCCCCCCATACTTTCTGGGTCGCGGTGACAGTCTAGGACTTTCGTCTAAGGATGAGTGAGTTTGTTCAAAAGTGAAATAGTTCTCTTTGTTGTAGCTGTGGACTTTGGGGCTGGGTCGAGCGCTCAACACTCGAGGTGAGCTCGGTTTTTCCATTCCATTTCTGTTCAAATGGTCTCCTAGAGCTCTAGGTGATTGTGGGACTTCCGCCTCTCTCGGAGTCTCTGGGAAGAACTTGGGAGATCTTACACTGTCGTAGTAAACAGATTTCGGAGATGGTTCGCTGAAGAACATCGGGGATACGGTTTCGGGCGGAGTGAAGAATCTAGGAGAGCTCATTGTGTCTAAAAGTTTTGGTGAAAAGTCGAATTTAGACGCGTTCGACTTTTCTTTGGCTGAACTGCATTCTAAAACCCTTGGCGAGTTTTGCATCTCCAATCTTTCTTGCTGATTGTCTAGATGAGCTTCGTTGACGCTGCACATGTTGAGCCTCGTGCTGACAGATCTGAACCTTCTCAAGTTGCTTGGAGACGAATCCTGGCTAGCATCACCGGTTTCTTTTGGCGACATCATGGTTGCTTCTCTCCCGTCGTTCAGCTTTTGAACCAAATCACTTTCAAAGCCGAAGACGTCGGATTTCGTCGTAGGAAAGGGTGATTTCTCGTCTTTCTCGAGGGAGGGGGAACGGGTCGCACTGTATTTCTTCGCACGCGACTCTTGAGTCAGATCCGCGCCGAGATCGGCGCTCAACTGAGCGAGGGGTCTAGGTATAGTGGTGTATTTATAGTCGTGAGGTCGTTTGTGAATCCACTGCTCTGGTAGAGGTAATTTCGGAATCCCTTTGTATTCTGTAGGAGGGAGTTGCGAGGAGGAAGGGTTCGGTCTGTCGATGGTGTTTTGGGTGGAGTTATGGACGATGAGTATTTGTGGAGGGGTGGGGGGGTCGTCAGCCGGCCGGCCTGACAGGGCGGCGAGGATGCGCCGCGGGGCGAGAAGTAAGCGGGGAGGCGCGCGGGGCGCGGGCGGGCGGGGCAGCCGCGCGGGCCGCGGCAGCCGACGTGGCAGCGTGCCGCGTACTATGTGCACCTAAAATTGAAAATAATACGAATTGAGTTTTATGATTTAGTAAAATTATCGTGCACGCATCATATATGAGCCGTGAAATAACTTGGGAAAACTCTCATACCTAATCCAATAAGTTATTATATTTTTTATGAAGAAGTTTTTATTCAGAGCTTTAGAAAATCTAGAACGAAGTAGTTTTAGTGCATCTTACGAATAGATGATGTGTTGAATGATAACGTTATTCTGTATCCACACAGGGCGCCCGAGTTCGAGCGATAGCGTCGAGGCTCGGCTTGCTAAGCAAGACACACGACAGCCACACTAAATCACTATAGGATGTGACGCCAGAATTAGAAGCGATTCTCATGAACTGTTCACATCACACCGATCGCGGCCTGTCTACCGAACAAAGACCGGCTCACCCTTCAAGCATAGTCTACAACCACTTGGATCGAGCATTAGACTCGTATGGCTGCCGGGCGAGCTCGTGCAGCATGCGCCCGATGTGGAGGCGAGTGTTGCCATGTCCACTATATCTTAGCTGAACGGCTCGATGGTGAAGGGTCATCGCAATGGAATCAGTGGCATGTGGCCGGTGCAGTGCAGTGTACTCACTACAGGGTCTGCGTGCTTGTGTCGGTGCTTGCGGCGTGCGGCGGCGAGCGCGGCGAGCACGGCGGCGGCAGCGAGCGCGCCGCACCACCACCCCGCGCCGGCGCCCCACATGCCGCGCACCTCACATCTGGAACCAGGGAGGATCAACATCACCCGGGTGCCAATCCATACACGGCTGCACTCTAGGAACACTATTGCCTAATCTACTTATAACCCATACTGCAAAAGTATAAGACCGTATGATTCACAATGCACCCACTCGAATATCCAACTTATCCACCCCAGAATAAAATGCATATTCATACGAAGCGCAGCTCAGCGCAAGCATGGCACGAGCAGGGTACGTGATGATTCCTACTGGCCTACCCCTTAAGAATATTTATTTATCTTAAACGAATAAGGTGGAAGAGCGAAGGGGCTACTTTTCAATAAACTTAGTCAGGACTGAACTTTCTGGGCCGAGGCCCAGGAACCATATTAACAAAGCTATTAAATCGTAAATTCACTGTCCTGGCACGACACGGTGTTGTTCGGTGAGGGAGCAGGCTAGTGGACATTGTTTCATATCAATTCATACATAGTATATTATGTTGCATGTACAGATATGGTTACGTCGTGTTGTGGGCCGAGACCTCAATGTGTAATCCTTATCCACCATGGCTGAGCTGAATGAACAAGCTACCAGACAGACGGACAAAAATATCTTATTATTGAAACTGACGCGTCAGTTTTTCACACATTTTATTTATATTACACGGGAATTACTCACGTAAGATTAAGCCGGTCACTCCGACTATAGTTTCAACTGCATTAGACGGTCTTTTTCAAGGTGAATGCACGTGCGCGGCTGCGTCTCGCTTTCCACTACACCTTGAAAAAGCCCGTCTAATGCGGTTGAAACTATAGTCGGAGTAACCGGCTTAATCTTACGTGAGTAATTCCCGTGTAATATAAACAAAAATATATTTTTTTAAGCTGACTACAAAGAGTCGATCACCGAAAAAAAAAAAATGTGTTCAAAATTAAATTTTATTTATTTTATTTGGAAAACATACAGTGATAAATTACTAACACATTGTATAATTAAACACCATTTAGCAGTTTTCGCTTTAAATATAGAAAGAAAGAAAGAAAGAAAGAAAAAGTTTATTTGTGTAATAAATTACTATGTCGGACCTCGAGCCTTTAAACACATTTCTTCGTAATGGAGAATGGTGTATCGCTATAAAGAGTGTTTCAATATGTGGGTTTTAACACAAACCAAAGATATATATATATACAAGTTGGGCTCGCTTCAACGTTACAGGGAGTTTATTGTTATAAAGGATAACGTTATAAAGAGTTTACACTGTATATAAAAGCGAAAAAAATCTCAGTCACTCAGCGGGCAATGGAGAGAGCTATGCTCGGAGTTTCTTTGCGCGATAAAATCCGAAACGTGGACATTCGCCAAAGAACCAGAGTCACCGACATAGCTGTTAAAATTTGCAAGTTGAAGTGGCAATGGGCAGGCCACATCGTTCGAAGAACCGATAACCGATGGGGAAGAAAGGTTCTTGAGTGGAGACCACGAACCGGAAGACGCAGCGTAGGTAGGCCTCCCACTAGATGGACCGACGACATAGTGAGAGTCGCTGGCATCCAGTGGATGCAAAAGGCGGGCTGTCGTTCAGTGTGGAGGTTAAAGGGGGAGGCCTATGTTCAGCAGTGGACGTCTTCTGGCTGATGATGATGATGATGATAAAAGCGAAATTCATCTACTCACTGACACACTGAATCATCAGGAAATCTTGAAAACTTTTTTACAATGAAACTCAAATTTGGCAGGTAGACTCCTTATGGGGTGTAGAGACCCGCTAAGAAATGATTTAGTGAAAGGGCCGAATAAAGGGGGGCAAATGAGGGGTTGAAAGTTAAAATGAAAGGGTATGATATGCGTACAAAGTTGTGGGCAACAGCTACTTGTATATATCATCATCATCAGCCAGAAGACATCCACTGCTGAACATAGGCCTCCCCCTAATGGTTTGCCATAATCCCCACGCTTGGCAGGCGGCTTGGGGATCGCAGGAGGTTCCACCATTCAAGTAGGAGGATGCTGCTGCCCATCCTCTAGTGGTTCTGGTCGCAGTTTTAGGACATACCTGGGTCCATGTATATATATCTATGTTTAAATAACTCTACTATAATTTTGTACGTGTTGTGAATTCTATACGTATCATTTTTTGTAGCCTAGAACAATCAATGTGAAAAATGGGTTTATTTGGGGTGCATGCCGATCATACCAACAATGTCAAGTCTTTTTTGAGAACCAACACAGGACAATGAAAATTTCTATGTGCCGTGTTGGTTCTCATTAGCACTAAAGTTATATGTTTATTTACGGGATATTTACCGTGGTAAGGTTGTGGAATGAGCTCCCGATATTTCGGTGCAGTTACATGCACAACCCGCACTGGGCCAGCATGGTGGATATGGCCCAATCACCCTTTCGGGGGTAGGCTAAAAGTCCAGCAGTGGACTGTTAAAAGGCTGATTGTGACATGCACAATGTTCGTGGAAAGAATTTACCACGGTAAATATCCCATAAATAATCATATAACTTTAGTGAACAACCGTGATAGTTTAAAACAGTGTCTCATTAGCACTGTCAGATCAGAAGAAAACTAGCCCTTGGTGTGCTATTTAGCATTCTGTCTTTATGTAGTAGAATTCGTTTATTACACGAGTCACAGATATGTTGCAGAGAATGTATGATCAGGCAGAATTTTTAGTTGAAATGTTTTTATGCCCTTTTTGATAGTACCTTGTTTACTATGCCCCAGAACTATTAGACAGTAAGTAGGTATCGTTACTGAATATGGAGAGGCGCTATCTACTTGACCGATAAACGAGCAATCATGCAGATAATACGCCGATAAGGAGCTAGTACCTAATGTGAGATCTATTTATGGAGCCTGACACAACACCGCGGAGGATGATGCGACACAGACGTGCTCGCCCGAGATTACCGTACAAACGTCTCGGTTCAACCTCGCTACAAACATTTAAGAGCATTTACCTTGTTTATACAGCAATAAAGGACGATTTGAGACCTTCAAAAAAGTATGATACTTGCACACGATTTAGTACCAAATTGTAAGATTTTGGTTTCAAAATAGTTTTAGCTTCTTTGAGCTTCTTTGGTGAGGTTCGGAACTTCAAATGGACTGGTATAGAATAGTTTAAATCGCGGTTTTCTTGTTTATAGCAGTAGAATAGGGAGAAATACGTACCGTTCATTTATTTAACAGGTTGAAATTATACACTAAAATAAGCAGTATTCATGTAACTGCAGGCACGAAATCCAAGACGTAAAACTATAATCACTATAACACGTCACTGCCACTGAGTAAGCACTTTAATTTGCCAATTTCCGCGAATTTTTACACGTTTTCAGCGTACTTCCTCGCCCTGCAAGTTTTGACATTACATACGTCGGCCATTTTTATTTCTACCGAATACGAAACAACAAAAGTTGTCGGTGCTGCCAGTGCTAAAAATATTTTCCCCTCTATGGAAATAATTATAGTCAGGGCCAAAGTAACTGTTCAAAAATTTCAAAATAATACTTAGTAAACTATAAATACACAAAAATAATAACATACACATTTTGCTGCATCCACAAAATCAGATAAGGCTTCAATACCACACGATAATATCTCATTGAATCACCATACATAGTAACTTGTCAGAAATTAGTTTGGTACTTGATTACACGTTATTGAGTTTATTTACTCTAGCAGGCTACCGTAATCACTAAAATACCGAGGACGAAAGAGAAAGAGTTTGGAATCGCTTGGCCCGCTCAACATTACTAATGTAATTTACTCATCCCTTTGTAACAGCCCTCATTTTGCAAGTGTGACTAAGCGCAGTCATTCAATGAGTTGCAATAATAATGAGTCGTACGCTCCTGACGTCAGTGCATCGTCATCTTGACCTTAAGAAATGATTTTATTTTAGTTCCTTTCTTGTTCGATTAGCAGGATGGTGGTGTCTCCAAAATTTTAGTTTAATCACATTGCACCGTTTGAAATAAATTCTTTGTCTTCTTTTTTTTGTGAATATTAAGTTAGGTTATTTGGTCACCCACCCCAATAGCACTCTCCCTCGTTCAGGTCATCCAGAGTAACAGACAGACAGATACACAGAAATACACGCTCACATTATAGCACTCCTCTTTTTGAATCGTAGGTTAAAATATGTTTATCCGCTCGAACCAGTGTTGCCGCTTCGGGTAAATTCTCCCTAAAACACGGCAGGCTGTCGGGGTAACCCATTTTTGTCCCGATTCCGATTACATCCACTCCTCCAGCAGGGTCAGTCTAGGGTAAGGTGTAAGGGCGCAAGCGCGGCGACCGCAAGAACTAGGGCACTGGGGCATCGACTGGGGCACCCTGAGGTCACATACACAGCACACAGACTGTACGACCAACTTATCTGCAGACTTGAATAGTGGAGCCACCACTGCAGTTTCTGAATAAAATGGAATTCCTCCCGAAGGAAATGTTAGTTCTTCATTTGGATGCTCACAGTACGTCAGAGTTAAGTCGGTCGCGGCTATCTAGGTCGCAACTCGGCAAGGCTAGCCGGGATTTTGTGAATGATTTCTCTTGAATCGTGACGTAGTTCTAGAGTTGTTAGAGCCCGCCATGCACCGATGCACCTCTTGAGCCTCGTACAAATATGTCATAGAAAGGGACATTTTGGGAAAGGTACATTTTGAACCTGGACAAAAGCTTCGACTTGACAATATGAATAAGTTAGAATCGACTTTAAACATTTGCATTTGCGCGAAGGCCCCTTTCACATTACAGATGCAAATGAATTCGTTTTACACACACCCCCTTACTAATAAACGTAGAGTAGTTAGCGTAGCCTTGGAATAGTTACTCCGTCTTTTGTCTTTTTCGATTGAGGAAAGATTGTCAACATCGTAACAGCAAAACAAATTGGAATCAAATTTGGTACGGAGATAGTTTATACTTCATATCTTTGATTATTTATAGAAAATTCCTATTAAATTTCTATATTTAAATGTCTATATAATCAAAGCTTCATATCCCGGAAAATCATGGTTCCTGTTAGTTTTTTTTTGTAGAAAAAATTATGACCGTGGATTCAATGTCCTTTAGTCGTAATATTAAACAGTTTACATAGTCTTAATAGCGTCAAACAAGTCATAGTCACAGTCAGAGTAAAGCTAAGTCACGGTCAAGTCATACGCATGCCCCTGTAAAGTGGTGGAGACTTTACAAGAGGCTCCTATGGAGTTTTGGAAACAACACGAAAAGACACGTTTCACCTCGTTATATCACTTACCCACACTCGAGCACGTTAACGAGCACTTAATAAATAATAATTCACCATTTAGTACACATTAACACTCGAAAATACACAAGTTTAGGAAAATAATCGAACGAGCCGACATGCTTTTTCCACGTTGGCGCCAAAACTCGTTCCTGTAAGAGATCGAGGGATCTAGTAAGAAAAAAATTTGTATGTAAACAAAATTTATTAATTTTTAATTTCATATATAAAATTGCTTAAAAAGATACAAAGGTTATTCTTTACCTAAACTTCTGCGAATATAAAATCATAAGTATTCAATGAGATCTTTATAACAAACTAGTGGTCCGTCCCGGCTTCGCAAGGTTATAGATATATAGCCTATGTCACCCGGGGATAGTGTAGCTTCCCAACAGTGAAAGAATTTTTAAATCTGTTCAGTAGTTTCGGAGCCTATTCAATACAAACAAACAAACAATCAAATCTTTCCTCTTTATAATATTAAGTATAGATTGTTCACTGGTTTAACACTAAAAGTAGTTGCAGGAGTAGGAAAGTTATATGGTTGTATTGTTATAGTCAAGAATGTAGTTTGGTTGTAGTCAGGGATTTTTGTTATAGTTGAGAATGTAGTTGGGTTGTAGTCAGGGATTTTTGTTATAGTCGAGAATGTAGTTTAGTTGTAGTCAGTGATTTTTGTTATAGTCGAGAATCTAGTTTGGTTGTAGTCAGGGATTTTGTTAATAGTCAAGAATGTAGTTTGGTTGTAGTCAGGGATTTTTGTTATAGTTGAGAATGTAGTTGGGTTGTAGTCAGGGATTTATGTTATAGTCGACAACGTAGTTTGGCTGTAATCAGGGATTTTTGTTATAGTCGAAAATGTAGTTTGGTTGTAGTCAGGGATTTTGATATAGTCAAGAATGTAGTTTGGTTGTAGTCAGGGATTTACTATGGTTGTAGTCGTTTTATGGCCATAATCGAATATGTAGTAAGGTTGTAGTCAAGAATAAAGTATGTCTGTAGCGTAAGATTACTAGTAAAGTTAGAGGTCTAGTGTGGTCTATATGTTTCCTATATCTCTTTACTTATGGTTCTACCGGTAGGAGCATAATGACATATTAGTCCTTGTGTTCCTACCAGTAGGAGTACCCAGTAGGACCATCTCATAGGAAACGCTCCTCTTTACATCATCATTTATAGCTAGCAGTAGATTTGTAAGCTAATATATCAAGTAATAATTATAGTTATAGTCAAGAATAAGATTAGATTCAAGGTATGATAAGGTTAGATTCATATTTATTGTAATTTGTTGTTATGTATACTTGTAAAACATTGATCTTTCTGTTTATTTCTTTTTCTCTTTTATAAGGTGTTTTTGATGCTCACCTACGTACTATTTGTTCCAACCTGGTGGATGACTGGTAGAAAATGTTTAGCATTAAGTCTTCCAATTGTACATGTTTACTTAATTTGTAAGTGTGCAATAAAGTATTAAATAAATAAATAAGATATGGTTGTAGTCAAGAAATTCAGGTTGTAGCAAAGAATATAGTGCAGTTGCGGTCTAGAATGTGGGTATATGTTTCCTGCGGCTTTTCACGTCATCGTCGATGACCAGGAGCAGGTTGTAGGAGAGGAAGCACGCCGCGGCCGAGCTCACGTGCCACATGTCATGTCCGTCGAACAACGCCAGGGCCGTACACACGCCGTTACGACGGCGGGACATGGCGGCCGTTTCCTGTGGACATGGACACTGAGTAAGAGGAGATACAATAAGTGTAAAGGTGATTAATCTATACCAATATTATAAAGAGGAAAGATTTGTATGTATGTATGTTTGTAACGAATTGGCTCAAAAAGTACTGGACCGATTTTAAAATTCTTTCACCATTTGAATGTTACATTATCACTGATAAATATAGGCTATTTTAATAGGCTATAAAACTATACCCGTGCGGAGCCGGGGCGGACCACTAGTTGTTCATAAAAATGATTAAAATGATTACCCCGAATATCTCCACTGTCCCACCAGTCACCCTGTATTATTGGTAACATGGTATGTTTTTTTTTATAGTGGATAGGCTTGCACTTGGCCGCCATCTCGCCTGATGTTAAGCGACGATGCGGTCTACGATGGAGCACGCTTGCCTAGAATAAACCGATTCACTCTCGACTATAAGACACCCAGATTATACCTAACGGGGAAAACCCATTCAGGCAGCGAATTCCACAGACTAGCAGTTCGCACAATAAATGTGGAATCAAAGCGCTTCGAATGGGTTTTCGGAATATCAACCATAAAACGATGTCGATTTTTCGTGCCCGCCCCAACAGTCGTGATACTGACCGACCACCTGGTGTTGCCATGTACGAACTGGTACGCCGCCAGCATCCAGGCGGCGTGCGCGAGCGCGCAGTACGCCCACGCGTGCGCCAGCGGCCGCTCGCCCGCAGACAGCTTCATGCCGAGGTAGAACCACAGGTAGAGGATCGCGTTCCCCATCAGGATGACCACCAGCTGCCGCGCCACGTCCTTGTTGTGCGAGTACGCGCTGCGAGCGTGGAACGACACCGTTACGGACTTGCTTTTAACGTAGCGAATAAAGAATAACTAGAGAGTATGTTATATTTTTTCATACCACTGGCTTCTCGGTGAAGGAAAACATCGTGAGGAAACCTGCATACGTACGGAGAAGGAATTCAATGGCGTATGTGAATCCACCAACCCGCACTGGGCCAGCGTGGTGGATATGGCCCAATCACCCTTTCGGGGGTAGACTAAAAGTCCAGCAGTGGACTGTTAAAAGGCTGATGATGATGATGAGAGAGTATGTAATATTAGTTGGGCGGTAATTAATATTTTTTGCGAAAAGTTAAACAGATTGATTATTAAATAATACCGGCCAAGTGCGCGTCGGGCTCGCGCACTGTACCACCACATAACTTGTTACCTACTAAAGTACAAAAAGATTGTGCAAAAATACAACATCCCATCAACATCCAGGCGGTCATGCGTTGCTTCACTTCGGTGATCGTACGAGAATCGGAGGTGAACAGAAACTTGTCACCGACTCGCACTTGGCCATTATTTATTATTTGTTGTTATACTTCAGAGTGTGTACTATAATCATGCTAAGTTTGACACTTGTTCGTGTTACTGTTTTTAGGGTTCCGTACCTCAAAAGGAAAAAACGGAACCCTTATAGGATCACTTCGTTGTCCGTCTGTCTGACCGTCTGTCCGTCTGTCAAGACCCTTTTTCTCAAGAACTCGTAAAGGTATCAAGTTGAAATTTATACTACATACTTGGCTCTACGGTTTCTTTCGGCTGTAAAAAAATAAATGTTGTAAGTCAACGCAATCAAAAGATATGAACGTTTATGTCGCATATTTTGCGGTTTCACAGGGGAAACAAAACCTATAGGGTACTTCCCGTTGACCTAGAATCATCAAATTTGGCAAAAGGCAAGGTCTCATAGCACATATATAGGAATAAATCGGAAAGTAAAAAATTTGAAGTTATATCATTTAAAAATAATTATTTTGCTATTACAAACTTACATTTTGTAGTTGGAATGTATAGAAGAACCTTATAGTCAACTGCAAAGTTAAGTTTGTCTTTCAATATTTCAACTTTAGTTTTTTTTTGGACTCGCGCTCTGATGGTTCTGTCCAACGGAACCCTCAGAGCACGAGTCCTACTCGTACTTGTCAGGTTTTTTTTACATTAGAGCTAATACAAAAATACGTAAAAAAATTACGTTTGTTGTATGGCACCCCTTTCGTTTTAACTTTTTGACTTTTTTATAATTTTATTAATTAATCCGCCGTAACATTACATATTCTGTGAAAATTTCAACTGGCTATCTGTTACGGTTCGTAAGATACAGCCGTTAATATGTAGGACAGACAGACAGACATCGTAGGCTTAGTAATAGCAAGGAAGATAGACTAAGAGGAGAGACAATAGCGGAACATTAGAGCGTAGCTCGGAACATTGACTAAAAACTGTATGAACTTAGATGGCGCCGTAATTTGAGCGTGTTATAGGTTGTCTCGAACTTCCGTAAGCGCTGCAGTCAGATAACGTACGAAAGGGTTCTACAAATTACCATAGCGCTAGTATCGCAGACAAGTTTCACAACATTTTAAGAGAATAAAGAATACCGCCATCTACTGGTATGAGTTGCGTTTCTCTTGAAATATTGTGAAACTTGACTGCGATACTAGCGCTACGGTAATTTGTAGAACCCTTTCATACGTTATCTGACTGCAGCGCTTACGGAAGTTCGAGACAACCTATAGCACGCTCAAATTATAATGCCATCTAAATTTATATAGTTTTTAGTAAATGTTCCGAGCTACGCTCTAATGTTCCGCTATTGTGTTTCCTCTTAGTATATCTTCTTTGGTAATAGGGTCCTGTTTTTACCCTTTGGGTACGGAACCCTACAAGTTGAAAATGTGTTAGTAAATGCGGAAGAGTTCCGTGAGAGGAGTGTTTAGTGTTGGACGGCAGTACTCACGCGTAGATAGCGAAGGAGAGGTTGGCGAGGTTAGCGAGCGCCAGCAGCGCCGCGCGCCCGGTGTAGGCGGGCACCAGCGCGCGCCGGCCGCGTGCGCGCACGCTGCGCCACGCGCGCGTCACGCACCCACGCTCTACCACACACACACACACACACAACTGTTTATGCGCAGAATGCAACTTCTCAACATTACTACTGACTCTACATAATAGGCCTAGTGTCCTAATGTTTCATTTATTACAAATAACCAGCTTAGCGATGAATATAACTAAATACATTACAAATACTTTTAAAAAAATCGTCCTGCGTAGTTAACAAGGTGTGAGGGAGACAAGTGAGGATGTGACAGATACAAACAAGTGAGGATGTGACAGATACATATGTTGAACAAGTGAGGATGTGACAGATACAAACAAGTGAGGATGTGACAGATACCTATGTTGAACAAGTGAGGATGTGACAGATACAAACAAGTGAGGATGTGACAGATACCTATGTTGAACAAGTGAGGATGTGACAGATACATATGTTGACCAAGTGAGGATGTGACAGATACAAACAAGTGAGGATGTGACAGATACCTATGTTGAACAAGTGAGGATGTGACAGATACAAACAAGTGAGGATGTGACAGATACATATGTTGAACAAGTGAGGATGTGACAGATACCTATGTTGAACCGTCCCGCGTAGTTAATGAAGTGTGTGGGAGACAAGTGAGGATGTGACAGATACCTATGTTGAACCGTCCCGCGTAGTTAACACAGTGTGAGGGAGACAAGTGAGGATGTGACAGATACCTATGTTGAACCGTCCCGCGTAGTTAACACAGTGTGAGGGAGACAAATGAGGATGTGGCAGATACCTATGTTGAACCGTCCCGCGTAGTTAACACAGTGTGAGGGAGACAAGTGAGGATGTGACAGATACCTATGTTGAACCGTCCCGCGTAGTTAACACAGTGTGAGGGAGACAAGTGAGGATGTGACAGATACCTATGTTGAACCGTCCCGCGTAGTTAACACAGTGTGAGGGAGACAAGTGAGGATGTGACAGATACCTATGTTGAACCGTCCCGCGTAGTTAACACAGTGTGAGGGAGACAAATGAGGATGTGGCAGATACCTATGTTGAACCGTCCCGCGTAGTTAACACAGTGTGAGGGAGACAAGTGAGGATGTGACAGATACCTATGTTGAACCGTCCCGCGTAGTTAACACAGTGTGAGGGAGACAAGTGAGGATGTGACAGATACCTATGTTGAACCGTCCCGCGTAGTTAACACAGTGTGAGGGAGACAAGTGAGGATGTGACAGATACCTATGTTGAACCGTCCCGCGTAGTTAATGAAGTGTGTGGGAGACAAGTGAGGATGTGACAGATACCTATGTTGAACCGTCCCGCGTAGTTAACACAGTGTGAGGGAGACAAGTGAGGATGTGACAGATACCTATGTTGAACCGTCCCGCGTAGTTAACACAGTGTGAGGGAGACAAGTGAGGATGTGACAGATACCTATGTTGAACCGTCCCGCGTAGTATATCTTGAGCGTGAACACGAGGCAGGTGCCGAGGTGCAGCAGAGTGAACCCCACTGAGAAGTACACGCTCGGGAACAGGATGCCCAGCATACCTGCGGACACACAACGCACATTATCAGGTTTATTGTTAGTTGAGATGGATGCGTCACTGCAGAACTCATGGTTGCACTGCAGAACTCATGTCTGTACTGCAGAACTCATGTCTGCTCTGCAGAACTCATGGTTGCACTGCAGATTTCATGTCTGTACTGCAGAACTCATGCCTGTACTGCAGACAATATGTCTGCTGCACTGCAGAACTCATGACTGCAGTGCACAACTCATGGCTGCACTGCAGAACTCATGTCTGCACTGCGGAACTCATGTCTGTACAGCAGAACTCATGTCTGTACTGCAGACACTATGTCTGCACTGCAGAACTCATGTCTGCACTGCGAAACTCATGGCTGCAGTGCACAACTCATGGTTGCACTGCAGAACTCATGGTTGCACTGCAGATTTCATGTCTGTACTGCAGAACTCATGTCTGTACTGCAGACACTATGTCTGCACTGCAGAACTCATGTCTGCACTGCGGAACTCATGGCTGCAGTGCACAACTCATGGCTGCACTGCGGAACTCATGGCTGCACTGCAGAATACATAAACAGAACGGGCGCTCGGGATGTGCGGTGCATTCCTCTCTGCCAGCATCTATCTGAGGCGAGCGTTGGTGGCAGCCGGTTCGATCCTCGGCCCTAATTCAAATTCAAGGTGGGGGTGATAAGACCTGCACTGACATCCCGCTTAGAGTGTATGGTGCATGTGCCCGCCAGCCGACACAAACCAGCCGAACTCCTTAAAATAACGGATCACGGGTTAGCGTCACTGACTTAACTGTTCTACCCTGTCGGCCCAGCACCAATCACTTTTAGTACTTCAATAAATGACGTGCAGATGCAACGGTGAAGGAAAACATGGTGAGGAAACCGGTATGTACAAGAACCTCGCAAGTTCAAAGACATGACATTCACCGACATGCACTGGGCCAGCATGGTGGATTAGGGCCCATCCACTCTCTCTCTGAAGAGAAGGCCTGAGTCCCAGCAGTGGGGACATGATAGGCTGAATTGAAATAAGAAAATGTGGAAACTAGACCAGATGCCTTATTATAGATGTCTTATCGTGATTCGGATCGTGATCGCGATCGCGTGCCATCTCACTCACGCACGTGGTGCGAGTAAGTAGATGCGAACGGGATGGCATGCAATCTCGATCACAATCGAACTTTTATAATAAGGCCGCATTTCACATTCATTTCACAAGTCATCACAGTAATTAATTCACGGTTTGCTTACGTTGTTGATACGATTCTAGTATAATATAGGTGATAGGTGCCACCAGAGATGAGACTTGAAAACCACGTGGATTGACATGCGCAGTAGACGATACCGCAAAAAAAAAATCTACTGCGCATGTCGAACCACGTGGTTTTCAAGTCTCATCTCTGGTGGCACCTATTATAGAACTGGCGAGTATTTTCTGTGTCTGGTACATTCATAGCATGGTGCAGTGCCTTGGACTGTTGTTTACCCACAGTGGAACAGGTGGATGCAGTGTGTGAGGGACACTTCTTCTTTCGAGTCGACGTTCCGTAAATTATACATTTATTTTCAAATTAAGTGTTTAGACTAAAATTTTGCCACCCCAATGGCACTCTCCATGTCTTCATTCAGGTCGTCTAGTGTGCAAGTTGTTGGACACACTGCACACTCCATCAAGTGTGTCATTGTCTGAGGGTTCCCACCATAAAGACATTCGGTGTCAGAGCCCTTTATATAGCGCTACTTTGCCATATTATCCCGACTTCAGTCCCAAGTGGTTCAGGGTTTTCCAAGTGGGCCATGGTTCTTTATGGCCTGGGGGGTGAGGGACACTCACCGATAGCGATGACGAGCGCGATGAGCATGAAGGTGGCGTGCGCGCTCGGCACCAGGTCCGAGTGCCGGCTCTGGTACAGCTTCAGCATCACCAGCACCGCTATCACGTACATGAACGACGAGTCTGGAACGTTATACCGAACCCTGTTCAATGTGGAACACACATTCTATACCGACCCGTGCACCCACCAGTGGGATGAGGGGGAATGACTTAATACCCTCTTCGCCCATCAGTGGAATGTAGAGAAGATTCTCGTGACCCGTACAATCGTACATCCTCCAGTGGAGGGAATTCCACGCGACCTGTTCACCCAGCAGCCGGATGAAGGGGAATTTGTTTACAGATGTACACTCACCAGCAGCGAAATTGGAAAAAAAAACCAAGTTTTTCCAGCGGTTTCTCATAAACGTTAGTAGTGGATTATAATAAAGTTTTCAAGGTGGTTGTTCAGCGCGGTGAGCCTTTAAGAGCACAAAAACGTCGTAGACACTTCCCAGGGAATAATAAAAGCCGTATTCCGAGTCCTTCTGGTTTATTTTCACTCAACTAATTCTCTCAAACAGCGAACACATACCAATCAAGCCTACTAGTTACCGGAGAATCTCGTCTGCGAGATTCAGGAATTGAGGCTCCGGCGCAGCAGACATCTATAATTTATCGAGAGAACTAAGTAGGCTCGATTGATAAGGTTCGTATTTTGGTATATGCGTGAAGCGCGCAAACAGTGGTGTCAGGTTCACACAGCCTCAATCGCCAATGAAAACTTGCAGTCAAGTTCTTCATTACAAATACATTTTTAACTGACTTCCAAGAAGAGGCGGTTATCAATACGACTGTATGCTTTTCTTTATGTATATTTGTTACGCGATTACTCCGCCAATTTAGAATTGTTTTTGCTGATTCTTTTTTGGTTGGTAGGTCTTATCTCATAGGTGGTCCCATATTTTTTTTATCGACATTGAATCAGCGCTTTTTGAAACTTCTACAAAAACATGACGATAAGCAACGAATTCAATGTACATTGTACAGTGCCACCAACTTAGCTGTTAAAGTGGGCAAAATTGGAACTACAGTTAGTTCTTGGTGAATTTCATACTTTGTTCTCCACTAGCGACGCTGTCAACTGAACAGCAAACATAGAGGAACTGTTCCTACAACAGAACTTCAAAAAACAAAGTGTCTCCATGGCGACCGGGTCCTGTTGTTTTTCGTTAAATTTTTCATGACCATGGATACATAGTATTTCAGTCGTAATATTAAACAATATTTTCTACTTTTTAGTTTCAGTTTGTAAATGTAGGTATGTATAGTCATGAAGTCGGTTCTTTTTTTTCTAAAAATTATAATTATTCACATTTAAATATGAGCGAAATCAGTTTAGGAAATGTGACGATATGGAACGGTCAGTTTGAGGCTTCATTTAGGTCATAATCGGAATTGGATATTATATTGGAATGAACTATTTGCCTACAAAATTTCGTGAAGATCAAACTTACCGCACGCAAACATACAAACACTATCTGTACGTGTAAGACCGAAGGTTAGGCCGAATAAAACATACCAAACTGAAAGTTCATCTTGTTCGGGCAAAGATGGTAGCACGCGGACAGGAACCCCTCCATGCAGAGCGCCAGCCCCATGGAGTACAGCAGGCCGTAGTGCTGCGGGATGCCCACCTCCTGGAGCGAGAGACTCCGAGTACAGCGGGACTGCAGTGGGGGGACCTCGACACCACGTGAGGGTCAGAGACAAACATGTGCTGCTCGAGTATCTACCCCGCTGGTTACAATCTATACTCCGTTCACTAATCTTAGATATTTTATGGTTGGTTATAATTTTCATGACCGTGGATTCAATGTCCTTTAGTCGTAATATTAAACAGTTTACATAGTCTTAATAGCGTCAAATAAGTCATAGTCACAATCAGAGTCAAGCTAAGTAAGTCACGATCAAGTCAAACTCATGCCCCTGTAAAGTGGTGGAGACTTTACAAGAGGCTCCTATGGAAAATACAAAATGTGGAATGAGCTACCTTCTACGGCGTTTCCGAGAAGCTACAACATGGGGTTCTTCAAAAGGCGAGTTAATCGAGTCCTAAAGGGTCGGCAACGTATTTGTGATGCCGCTGGTGTTACAAGTATCCATAGGCGACGGCGACTGCTTACCATCAGGCAGCCCGCCTGATTGTTTGCCACCTATGGTATTAAAAAAAATGAGACGTATTTTGGAAACTACACGAAAAGACATGTTTCACCTCGTTATATCACCTGTCCACACTCGAGCACGTTTACAAGCACTTAATAAATAATAATTCAGCATTTAGTACACATTACCCCATTTATTACACATTAACACTCGAAAATAATCCAACGAGCCGACATGTTTTTTTCCACGTTGGCGCCAAAACTAGATATTTTATGTAAACAAAAGGACCACCAGTGTAAAAAATATCTTTTATAATGGTAGTTTACAATATTTGACCAAAAAAATATTTTATTATGTTTTTCTGGTCGTAATATGGACAATTTTGTTATAAAATAAAAATCGTACAAAACGATTTTTATTTTAATGTAATATCTGTTCTACATGATGATATGATAAAAAACACAATTTTTGATAGAAAATATTATATTATACTGGTAAGACTGTAGGGGTACTAAACATTTCTGGTCAACGATTGATTTGACCTCTATTTCCTTTATCATAATAGTCAATGCCTCTATAATCAACGCCATCTATTACGATCTTTTAATAATGTTATTTTTTTTAACTATCATATAATCCCCCATTGTTGCGCGAGAGCAAAGCCGGGGAAAATAGAGAGTAAAACATTTTTCTGAAGTGATAAATGTTTTGAGCAACTGGCATGTCACTTTGACAGTGACTTTTCGTGACATTTCTATGTTTATACAAAATATCTAAGATTTGTGAACGGAGCATACAGGGTGTAAGGGGAACACTGTCGAAGACAAAAGAAGGTAATTGTACTCATCATTGTGAACAACTTTTACTATGGGACCAGGGGCCTTACGGACAACAGCTAATTGCGGCACCTAATCCGCTCAGTTGGAAAATCACGCGACCGCAAACCGTATCTTGGCGCGATAAGTTTCACGTTCACCTGATTTTCCAACTGAGCGGATTAGGTGCCGCAATTAGCTGTTGTCCGTAAGGCCCCAGCCCTGAAGTCGCGAAAAAAATATCAGCTGTTCTATAGAAAACGGTCATTACACTCGACAAAATGTATGAAACAGCTGATATTTTTTTCGTTATTTCAGGGTTGGTCCCATAGTAACAGTTGTTCATAATGATGAGTACAATTACCTTCTCTTGGCTTCGACAGTGTTACCCCTTACACCTTGGACCTGGTTATGTCCTAAAACTGCGACCAGAACCACCGGAGGAGCGTCCTGTTAGTACACGGTGAACGCACTGCGATCTCCAAGCCGCCTGCCCAGCGTGGGGATTATGGCAACACCCCTCTCTCTCCCTCTTAAGGGAGGCCTTCTTTAGCAGTGGACATATTTTAATGGCTGATGATGTGAATCGGTTTCCTCTGGGCAAACGTGCTCATGATGCTGATAAACATGCTGTTCCTGTGGTGTGTATACCTGTCTCTGTCCGGCGGTGTGTCGCTGTCTCGCTCGCACCTGCACCATGAAGCACGCCCCGAACATGAGGTAGGCCACGTTGGAGTAGACGTGGTTGAAGTCTGACAGGAAGCCCAGCGGGTGAGCGCACAGGAAGTTGTAGTAGCACAGGTCCTGGTTGCCGGTCTGGAACACCATCTGCGGACCGACAGCTCATCATCACCATCATCACCATCATCATCACCATCATCACCATCTCAGCCGTAGGACGCCCACTGCAGGGCACCGATTCTACATAAAAAAATGTTTTTAAATTGTGATTGTATCAATTTTATTTTTTATAAATATTAGCCTCAAAACTGACAGTTAAAAAAAAGCTGTCAATTTTGAAGCGATTATAAAAAAAAAAATTGGAACAATTACAATTTAAAAACAATTTCTTTATTATAATCGGGGCCCTGGACATACGCCTCCCCCATCTATCTCATTTAGCACAATTGTTTCGAAATAAATTTTGAATCATCATCATCATCAGCCAGAAGACGTCCACTGCTGAACATAGGCCTCCCTCTTAAACCTCCACACTGAACGACAGCCTGCCATCTGCATCCACTGGATGCCCGCGACTCTCACAATGTCGTCGGTCCATCTAGTGGGAGGTCTACCTACGCCGCGTCTTCCGGTTCGTGGTCTCCACTCCAGAACCTTTCTTCCCCATCGAATCAATTTTGAATCAATATTACTAATTTGATAAGCAAGAAAATAACAGCTTGTATACTTGGATTGCTACCGCTCACTAAAGGCGCACCACAGACTATAAATCTAAGTAGACTTTCATCATCATCATCATTTCAGCCATAGGACGTCCACTACTTGACATAGGCCTCCCCCATCGATCTCCAAAAGGGCCGGTTGGAAGCGTTTCTCTGCAGTCTCGTTTAGCTCATCTGTCCATCTTGTGGGTGGACGTCCTACGCTCTTACCGGTCCGTGGTCTCCATTCGAGAACCTAAACGGAACCCTATTACTAAGCCTACGATGTCTGTCTGTCCTACCTATTAACGGCTGTATCTTTCGAACCGTAATAGATAGCCAGTTGAAGTTTTCACAGAATATGTAACGGTACGGCGGATCAACTTCTTCTACGGTGTTTCCGAGAAGCTACAACATGGGGTTCTTCAAAAGGCGAGTTAATCGAGTTCTAAAGGGTCGGCAACGTATTTGTGATGCCTCTGGTGTTACAAGTGTCCATAGGCGACGGTGACTGCTTTCCATCAGGCAGCCCGTCTGCTTGTTTGCCACCTATGGCATAAAAAAAAAAACAACTAACAAATAACAAAAAAGTCAAAAATTTAAAACGAAAGGGGAGTCCCCATACAACAAACGTATTTTTGTATTAGCTCTGTATGTAAAAACGGTAATACTTACAAAAGTCAAACTTTACATGATAATAGTACACACTCTAAAGTATAACAAAAAAATAATAAAAATGGCCAAGTGCGAGTCGGTGACAAGTTTGTGTTCATTACCAAGTTATAACTGGTAATTTCATTATTGACTTTTGTGGTGGCACGGAACCCTTAGTGCGCGAGCCCGACTAACACTTGGCCGGTTTATTTTCAATGTTTACATTTTAATTTATACTTGTCTGTGGTAACTGATATTTTTCAAAAAGGTTTTGATAAAATTGATAACATTGTTACAAATAAAGCTATATGACCTCGGCTTTTCTCCCAGCCTCCTAAATTTTTTCTGTAGACTTTATGAGAGACAGACGGCAGTATGTTAAGCTTGGTATCCACGTTTCAGACACAACACACGTGTATATAGTAGACGGATCAGTTAGTATAATGAGCACGTTACCCGCTGGTAGGTGAACAGTAGTTGCACTACCGGCAGCGAGTAGACCACCGCGACAGTGAGCGCGCCCCACATGTACCTGAAACAATGACGATATAACCACTTGACTACATTTTCAGCACAATCTTTACATTGATCTTAAATAACAAGCACTCGAGCACTCTATTTGTAATCGAATGTTTAGATTACTCCACGGGCAACCCTGTATATTTCAACAGACGACTTTGTATATTTCAACAGACGACTTTGTATATTTCAACAGACGACTTTGTATATTTCAACAGACGACTTTGTATATTTCAACAGACGACTTTGTATATTTCAACAGACGACTTTGTATATTTCAACAGACGACTTTGTATATTTCAACAGACGACTTTGTATATTTCAACAGACGACTTTGTATATTTCAACAGGCGACTTTGTACATTTCAACAGACGACTTTGTATATTTCAACAGACGACTTTGTATATTTCAACAGGCGACTTTGTACATTTCAACAGGCGACTTTGTACATTTCAACAGGCGACTTTGTATATTTCAACAGGTGACTTTGTATATTTCAACAGACGACTTCGTATATTTTAACAGGCGACTTTGTACATTTCAACAGGCGACTTTGTATATTTCGTATATTTCAACAGGCTACTTTGTACATTTCAACAGGCTACTTTGTACATTTCAACAGGCGACTTTGTATATTTCAACAGACGACTTTGTACATTTCAACAGGCGACTTTGTACATTTCAACAGGCGACTTTGTACATTTCAACAGGCGACTTTGTATATTTCAACAGACGACTTTGTATATTTCAACAGACGACTTTGTATATTTCAACAGGCGACTTTGTACATTTCAACAGGCGACTTTGTACATTTCAACAGGCGACTTTGTACATTTCAACAGGCGACTTTGTACATTTCAATAGGCGACTTTGTATATTTCAACAGGCGACTTTGTATATTTCAACAGGCGACTTTGCATATTTCAACAGGCGATTTTGTATATTTCAACAGGCGACTTTGTATATTTCAACAGGCGACTTTGTACATTTCAACAGGCGACTTTGTATATTTCAACAGGCGACTTTGTATATTTCAACAGGCGAGTTTGTATATTTCAACAGGTGACTTTGTATATTTCAACAGACGACTTTGTATATTTTAACAGGCGACTTTGTACATTTCAACAGGCGACTTTGTATATTTCGTATATTTCAACAGGCTACTTTGTACATTTCAACAGGCGACTTTGTATATTTCAACAGGCGACTTTGTATATTTCAACAGACGACTTTGTATATTTCAACAGGCGACTTTGTACATTTCAACAGGCGACTTTGTATATTTCAACAGGCGACTTTGTATATTTCAACAGGCGACTTTGTACATTTCAACAGGCGACTTTGTATATTTCAACAGGTGACTTTGTATATTTCAACAGACGACTTTGTATATTTCAACAGGCGACTTTGTACATTTCAACAGGCGACTTTGTACATTTCAACAGGCGACTTTGTATATTTCAACAGGCGACTTTGTATATTTCAACAGGCGACTTTGTACATTTCAACAGGCGACTTTGTATATTTCAACAGGTGACTTTGTATATTTCAACAGACGACTTTGTATATTTCAACAGGCGACTTTGTACATTTCAACAGGCGACTTTGTATATTTCGTATATTTCAACAGGCGACTTTGTATATTTCAACAGGCGACTTTGTACATTTCAACAGGCGACTTTGTATATTTCAACAGGCGACTTTGTATATTTCAACAGGCGACTTTGTACATTTCAACAGGCGACTTTGTATATTTCAACAGGTGACTTTGTATATTTCAACAGACGACTTTGTATATTTCAACAGGCGACTTTGTACATTTCAACAGGCGACTTTGTATATTTCGTATATTTCAACAGGCGACTTTGTATATTTCAACAGGCTACTTTGTACATTTCAACAGGTGACTTTGTATATTTCAACAGGCTACTTTGTACATTTCAACAGGCGATTTTGTACATTTCAACAGGCGAATTTGTACATTTCAACAGACTACTTTGTATATGGCAACAGGGAACTTTGTATATTTCAACAGGCGAGTTTGTATATTTCAACAGGCTACTCTGTATATTTCAACAGGCAACCTTGTATATTTTAACAGGCGACTGTGTATAATCAGATGGGCGATTATATTAGATTTTTATTGCTTCCATAAAGTACAAGGTGGTAAAAACATGAAAATTAACTCAGTACAGAGTTTCATAAGGATTCGGGCCTGTCGGGATTCTGTACACTCCGCTGAGCAACCCTGAATATTTCGACGGGAAATCAGCGAATAAATATATATTATACTAGCGGTCCGCCCCAGCTTCGCACGGGTATAGATTATAGTCTATGTCACCCGGGGATATTGTAGCTTCCCAACAGTGAAAGTATTTTTCAAATCGGTTCAGTAGTTTCGGAGCCTATTCAATGCAAACAAACAAATCTTTCCTCTTTATAATATTAGTATAGATGAGTTACCTCTCAGATCGTCGCGCGAGCGTGTCTGGTGGAGTCTGCGTCAGTCGCGCGACCGTGAGCGCCTCGCACGTGTCCTCTGGAACAAGTCGTGGAGAAGTCAAACTAACGGCATGTTACAGGCAACACAGTCCGTGAGGAGACTACGTAGTACTTATTGTTACGAATAGCAGTTTATATGGTATCTCCACAAGTATATTTTCACTGATTTACTACACACTTATCCTTCAGCCTTTCGGCTTCCAATCTACAGCTCGACTGTCCTGACGGCCACTGAACGACCCAATATATACTTCCCTCTCTACTTCAATTAGCCCCTCCCACTGCAATTGTCAACAACCAATGACAAGTGACACTGATTTAGACTTTGACACTTATAAATATTCATGGACGTCAGCACGTCCATGTAAATATTGATACACATTTACAACCATTGACAAGAATCACCACATTATCAACATCTTGCAACACCCGGCAGCATCGGAACATGAATGGGGAGCTCAGATAACTTCAATTTAGCACCGGAAATTAGCCAAAAGGGCCATAAGTACCTGCTGGGTATTCTATGGAGGGTACGTTGGTACTTCACGTCGAAACAGTTGCTGTCACTGTACCAAGCACAAGTTCTGTCGTGCATGGAGTACCTCTCAGCTGTGGGATGGATCAGCTAAGCACCAGCTTGGGGCGTTGGAGTCTTGAGAAACGTGCCAAGAGGCTCATCAGCAACGAGTCCCTGGTTCAGACTAAACTCCTTAGTCTTGAGCATCGACGTAAAGTTGCTAGCCTATCGGTTTTTTATCGGATACATTTCGGAGAGTGTGCTACAGATCTGCATGATCTAATTCCCTCCTGCACATTTTTCTATCGGACTGCCAGAGTGGGTACGAAGAATCGACACCGCTTTATGGTTGATATTCCGAAAACCTATACGAAGCTCTCTAATTCCAACTAATTTAATTCTTTCACAATGTTTGCCTGGAAGAGATCGCTTTTAGCGATAAGGCCGCCACTTGTGGCACTAGCCAGTTAGTGTTATCTATCTGTTTGTAATTTTTATTTCTGGTGTATACAATAAAGAGTTTCTATCTTTTTTCCGACATGCCGCCTGGTGTTTCAAGACAGTGTCATGTAAAGTAGGCAAATTTGCGGTCAGGTATTAAGCTGGAAACAAATTATTGGACGCGGCTGACGGACGCGACATAGAGGTATCTAGATAATGAACGTACACTGAGCTGTTTTTTTTTTTTTTGATATTGACTTGTAATGTTGGCCTTTGACCTCTACAGATGGACCGGACTGGTTAGCGAACGCAGAGTGCGTTCAGCATAACTTGATGGTTTAAGTTTTTAGGCGACAAGCACAAGGGCACCTCGAAGGTACGAACCTCGGCTTGGGCCGTCGCCGGGAGTGGGAATCAAGACTTGCCCAGGCGACCCAGAAGGGGTGTGCCCCGGAGCCCTAGCGGTTTGTTGAACTGAATGATTATTTGGAGAGAATCTAACCGATCTTCTAACAGATCCCGAGGGTCTACGATCCCGCCGGCGGGATCGCTGTGTGTGTGTGTGCCTCTGGTAACCGACGCCTGTACCAAAAATTGAATATTTCCTATTGCTAGGAGCAGTCGGATCGGGACACTGAGCTGTGCAAACTATCGGACGTAAGTCGTGGACGTAACCTTGGGCTGACCTTGAACGTTCTGACGTCTGAAAGAAATCTGGAGCGCCGGATGTTTTTGTCAGCCGTTGTAGTCTTTTGAAAGACTGCACACTTATCAGACGCGTCCGTCAGCCGCGTCCAATAGTTTGTTTCCAGCTTTAGACTATTAGTGTCCAAGAGGTTTAAATAAAATAAATAAATATTCGGGACATTGTTGCACACACGGTCATCTGACCCCAAACTAAGCAAAGCTTGTGATATGGCTGCCAGACACTGATATACATACATATATAGTTTTAAATACATACTTAAATATATAACACCCAGATATAGAACAAACACAAATGTTCATCCCACAAATGTTTGTCCTAGATGGAAATCGAACCCACGCCCCCAAGAATAGAAAGTAGATTTTAATTTTTAAAAAAAATTTTTTTTTTTTAAAAGCTTTGTTATGTAAATAAAATGTGTGAAAACCACGTCAGTTTCTATAATAACACAGAAGGTAGGTTCAGTACCAACTGAGCCACCGGGGCAGTCCAGACCGGGTTTGGTGACGTCAGTACCTGCATTGCCGTCATGTCGGTTGTCGACCATCGGCGCAGTTTCCTCTTCCGAGGTAGCTTCCACGTGGGACGTGGAGGGGACGGACTCGTTCTCCAGTACCACCTCCTCTGGGGATATACAACATAACATTATGGCACAAACACTGTCTCTTTTTATGTTCATCATCATCGCCAGAAGACGTCCACTGCTGAACATAGGCCTCCACACTGAATCTGCCATCTGCATCCACTGGATGCCCGCGACTCTCACGATGTCGTCGGTCCATCTAGTGGGAGGCCTACCTACGCTGCGTCTTCCGGTTCGTGGTCTCCACTCAAGAACCTTCCTTCCCTATTGATTATCGGTCCTTCCTACGGTGGAGCACGCTTGCCTAGAAGGAACCGATTCACTCGTGATTTGAAGACACCCAGATTGTAACTGAGGAGGTGAAGAACAAAACCTAACTTTTCCACTCTTGAAAAGATTTTTTTTTTTTGTGCAACTAATTATAAATTGGTTGAAGCATGTAAGTAAAACCTTGTCAAAAACACCTCTTTTACTATGTAAAATTTCATTTGAAATCTAGAGTTTCGAACAAAACCACACTTTTCCGTTGAATTGACTTGCCCAGTGTAACGAATGTTATAAGGCCAATAAATGATTCTATTCTATTCTATTCTAAAGAGAAATTCCGCCGAGACATTTTTATGTATACTCTAAAATTTGAAAAACTGGAAATGTGAGGTTTTGTTCTTCACCTCTTCAACTATCGGGGAACACCCATTCAGGCAGCGAATTCCACAGACTATAGTAAACGCTTTATCATTTGAGTCGTCGAGCAATAAACGTCATACCATAAGACCTGTAAGTGCGAGCGAGATAGACAGATTGAGACTTGTAAATGCAAGTGAGATAGATAGATATTGATTTATCACCCGACGCATCAGATGATAATGCGTTTACTATAGCAGTTCGCACAACATGGCGTGGAGCTACAGACAGGCTTCTGAACTGAGCCTGTGTACAGGAGGGCTAGACAAGACCCACTTTCTGTTAGCGTTAACGGCTGCGGAAATATGAAATTGTACGAAAATGACATTGACAATGACATTAGCTGCTGGCATGTTTCTGGCTCAACGCATAAGCATTGCCATTCAACGTGGTAATGCCGCCAGCATGCTGGGTACGCTGCCAACTGGTAGTGGGCTTGAGCATTTGGATTGTCTTTAGACCTTCAACGGTGTATGGGCAGTCTAACTGTATTTGTAGTTTTAGTTTTAGCTTGTATTTTGTTTAGTTAATAAATGAAGTAGACTAAATGACATTAGCTTGAGTGATGTTATCTCAAGCTAATGTCATTTTCTATCTATAAACCTTCGTTTCTTATAGATAGTATAAACGATCTTCAATTAGTTTAGTTTTTATTGTTGTTGTTAAGTATTATGGAGTCAAATATTTCATACATTAAATAAAATATTGCACATGTCATTTTCATACAATTTCATGTTTCCGCAGCCGTTAACGCTAACACAAAAGTGGGTCTTGTCTAACCCCCCTGGTCTTTTCACCGCCACTTCAAATTAGAATGAAGCAGTAATGAAGCTGTTAGAATCGTGATGTTAACTAAGCTATATCTAGTCATTATGGTATGTCACTGTCAAATTGAACTGTCACCTAGTTTTATGACCGTACACATACTGAGTGGTATGTACCTTGAAGTGATTCATGCCGTTAACCTTATATCCCATTATAAATCAATGACACACAACACACACAATGAGACAACACATCACACATCGTCAGCCATTAGGGAGGCCTTGTCCACTGCTGAACAAGGCCTCCCTCTTAAAGAGGGGTGTTGCCATAATCCCCACGCTTGGCAGGTGGCTTGAGGATCGTACGTTCACCGTGTACTAACAGGACGCTGCTGCCCATCCTCCGGTGGTTCTGGTCGCAGTTTTAGGACATACCCGGGTCAAAGACATACATACGGGTATGAGACAGCAATCTGTGTTTATTAATGGCCTAAAACCATTGGCGGAGCTGGGGGGGGGGGGGGCATGGGGGCCATGGCCCACCCCAAAACACCTAGCAATTCCATACATACTCTCACTCAGACTCGATTCGATTTGATTCCTTCGAAAATTGTCAATTGTCAGAATGCCCCCCCCCCCCCCCCCCCCCCAAATAAAATCCTGGATCCGCCCCTGCGTAAACCCATCAGAAGCGCTCACCTTTCAGCATGTTCCTGTAGGGTACGGCGGCGAGCATCACAAACGATATGATCAATATAACCAGCACAACTATCACGATGGCGCCTATCACGTACTCCTTGTACGACGCTGTCGCTATGATGCTGAACCTGGAGCGATCAAACAATCGTCATTACACAGATTGCAGATCTGTTACATAAGAACCAAGACCGCCAAATGAGGTTGAAACTATTCAACTGTGGTCAAGGCCGTATCCTCTATATCAATATATATCTATCTATTTATTATAATTATACTAGCAACGCATCCCGGCTTCGCACGGGTGTAAATCTTTTTTTTACACCTTGGGTTACATTATTGGAGTTATTGAGACTCGGCCGCCATCGCTCAAATAAATTTAATAAGTGCAAGCTTATAATTTTAAAAATATATTTTATACAGAGTGTAAAGGGAACCAGCCCTGAATGGTCCCATAGTAAAAGTGGTTCATAATGATGAGTACAATTACCTTCTTTTGGCTTCGACAGTGTTCCCCTTACACCCTGTATATAAATGTAAAAACTCTTACCTAAAGTTTTTCAACCTTAAATGGTCAGCGGCTAGAGTCGTTGTCGCCGTCTCGCTCGCACCCGTGCACTCTGCATCGCTCTCTTTCACCACAAACACCACGTAGAACCCCAGCGGAAACATCGATTGCTACAAAACATAACTCTAATATTATATCATATTTTAATATAATAAAAAAAAACCCTATTTATTATTTCTATAAATTCTTTCTTAGTTAATTCGCCGTAACATTACATATTCTGTGAAAGTTTCAACTGTCTATCTATTACGGTTCGAAAGATACAGCCTTTTAAAGTTAGGACAGACAGACAGACATCGTAGATTTAGTAATAGGGTCCCGCTTTTACCCTTTGGGCACGGAACCCTAAAAATATTAAAAGAAAAATTTGTTTTTGTTGTTTTAGTGGCGCGCCATATTGTGGCTCCTGGGGGTTTAGACAAGACCCACTTTCTGTTACCGTTAACGCCTGCGGAAACATGAATTTGTATGAAAATGACATTAGCTTGAGATAACATCTCTCAAGCTAATGTCATTGTCAATGTCATTTTCATACAATTTCACCTTTCCGCAGCCGTTAACGCTAACAGAAAGTGGGTCTTGTCTAACCCCCCCTGGCCCCTGATTCCGTAACTTTAACACGCACGTAACGCGCCGCGTTAAGTTAACCTCGAAAAATTTGGACTCTATTCCCTGGGAATAAAGACCAACTTTTAGGGGTAAACTTAACAAGGCGCGTTACGTGCGTGTTTGAAGTTACAGAATCAGGGCCCAGGTCGCTGTAACCAGCGTGTTGTTACAAGCGGCGTAGAGTGGTGCCCGGGTGGTGGTGCAGCAGCGTGGTACTCACGGTGAGGGTGATGCCTCCCTTGCTGGTCATGGTGAGGTGGTACCCTTGGTACATTATCTCCTTCTCGTCGTCGAATATCGGACACTGCAACATTCATTCATATCTATATACACTCTCGAAGCCAAAAGAAGGTAATTGTACTCATCATTATGAACAACTTTTACTATGGGACCAGCCCTGAAATCGCAAAAAAAAAAACAGCTCTCAAATATCTGTGTTTCCGCAGCATTACAATCTTGGAGTGTTCAAATCTAGGTTTAATAGGTTATTACTGGGCAAACGTGCTCCATCTTCGACCGCATCGTCGCTTTCCATCAGGCGAGATCGCGGTCAAACGTTAACTTAGTCCGATGTAAAAAAAACTATTTAATTTTGTGTAATTATTTTAGGAGGAAACCGGTATATCCAACAACCTCAAAAGTTCGAAGACACTACATTCACCAATGCACTGGCCAGCATGGTGGATTAGGGCCCATCCTCTCTCTGAGAGATCTGGGTCCCAGCAGTGGGAACATGAGAGACTGATAATGATGATGTATAGTTTTAAGTCTCAACATTTGTTTCTTATTAAAAAAAAATTACAAACAATGGATTTAGATGTCTAGAAATCAATACTTTTGAATTTGAAATCCATGTATTTGTAAATTAATAGGAGCTTTTTTCTCTCATAAAAGTGTTCACAATAAGTACGTCGAGTCCCTTGCGGGTTAACATACCCTCTCCGGCTAACCCGGCGGTGTGTATACTAACCGAGTTGTTCTGTATGGAGACGGTGGCGCAAAGTTCGTCGTCCGACTCTATGATGAGGATCACACTCTTTGGCACCGTGTAGTTGAACCTGGAACAAGTCGCTACGTCTATTATATCTGTACATACTCACTCATACGCAGTCAGTGTACTCACACCCAGTCAGTGTACTCACACCCAGTCAGTGTACTCACATCCAGTCAGTGTACTCACATCCAGTCAGTGTACTCACATCCCGATCACGGTGTACTCACACCCGGTCACGGTGTACTCACACCCGGTCACGGCGTACTTACACCCGGTCACGGCGTACTCACGCTCAGTCACGGCGTACTGGGAGTCGTGACATTACAGTAGAGGTACTCACGCGGGCAGCCCCCGCAGGTCCCGGGTGACGTTCCAAGGGTCCTGCTCGAACGAGAAGTAGTAATACTTGGGCGTGCTGGGCGTCGCCTGCAGAGACACCTCCTGTCAAGTGTTTAAGTTTGTTGATATATTTTTTGCCTCACACCTACAATGTGTGGAATGAACTATCTTGCGGCATTTCCGAGTAACTATAACATGGGGTTCTTTAAAAGAGCTGTTTTCAATAGTCTTTAAAAGTGGGCAACGTATCTGTGATGCCCCTGATGAGCCAAAATTAATAGCCGCAACTTGCATCAAAATATAAAACATATCACCATCATCAGCCAGTGAACGTCCACTGCTGAACAAAGGCCTCCACTTAGGGGTGTTGCCATAATCCCCACGCTTGGCAGGCGGCTTGAGTATCGCAGTATGTTCACCATGTACTAATAGGACGCTGCTACCCATCTTCCGGTGGTTCTGGTCGCAGTTTTAGGACGTACCCGGGAGCGGGTAAAAAACATACAAAGTTCCCGCGAACTTTACAAGTTTTGTGTAAATTCATGAAACTAAAGTTTTCCAGTATGGTGTAGGGAAACTGCCTACGTACTGTTTGTTCCAACCTGGTGGATGACTGGTAGAAAATGTTTAGCATTAAGTCCTCCAATTGTACATGTTTACTTAATTTGTAAGTGTGCAATAAAGTATTGAATAAATAAATAAATAAAAATACGAGAGGGAGGTCTTAACTGAATTAAAAATAGCCCTGTATAATAGCCATCTTGTGGAGAGTGTACACAGGTTAATACTTCAGTAAAAGTAGTTGTTATCGTAATATGTACCTTATTGACTTGGACATTAAAGTCAGTGACTCGTTTCAGTTTGATGTCCACGGTGGTGTTGCTGGGATTCTGGGTCGTAATGTGTATGGTGGGACGGTTTTCTGTCTTGATATCTGTAATGAAAGAAATTAGACAGATGGTAATAATTGTACGTTGAACAGAATGTGCGAGTTCCCTGTCTGCACCACCATCGGCAGCTCCCAGGATGATATGTGTACTGTGCAATAACTCACCGGGGCCTGCGTCGTGCGGGCACAGCGTGCGCGACATGTCGTTGAACAGAATGTGCGAGTTCCCTGTCTGCACCACCATCGGCAGCTCCCAGGATGATATGTGTACTGTGCAATAACTCACCGGGGCCTGCGTCGTGCGGGCACAGCGTGCGCGACATGTCGTTGAACAGAATGTGCGAGTTGTCTGTCTGCACCACCATCGGCAGCTCCCAGGATGATATGTGTACTGTGCAATAACTCACCGGGGCCTGCGTCGTGCGGGCACAGCGTGCGCGACATGTCGTTGAACAGAATGTGCGAGTTGTCTGTCTGCACCACCATCGGCAGCTCCCAGGATGATATGTGTACTGTGCAATAACTCACCGGGGCCTGCGTCGTGCGGGCACAGCGTGCGCGACATGTCGTTGAACAGAATGTGCGAGTTGTCTGTCTGCACCACCATCGGCAGCTCCCAGGATGATATGTGTACTGTGCAATAACTCACCGGGGCCTGCGTCGTGCGGGCACAGCGTGCGCGACATGTCGTTGAACAGAATGTGCGAGTTGTCTGTCTGCACCACCATCGGCAGCTCCCAGGATGATATGTGTACTGTGCAATAACTCACCGGGGCCTGCGTCGTGCGGGCACAGCGTGCGCGACATGTCGTTGAACAGAATGTGCGAGTTGTCTGTCTGCACCACCATCGGCAGCTCCCAGGATGATATGTGTACTGTGCAATAACTCACCGGGGCCTGCGTCGTGCGGGCACAGCGTGCGCGACATGTCGTTGAACAGAATGTGCGAGTTCCCTGTCTGCACCACCATCGGCAGCTCCCAGGATGATATGCCTGTCAATCAGATGATGTGTACAATTATTATTGTACGTACTACTAGCCACAAAATAAGTTTCTTGGATGAACATGTTAAAATAGGGGTTTCAATTATGCAGAGGTAGGTCATTACTTTTCTATTAGTGCGGAAATACAGCAACAATATAATGAACCAATATTGAGCATTGAGAACAGTATTGGCGTTACTTACAAACATTACTCAATTAACAACTTCTCATGACAGAAATTGTTATAATGCAAAACCGAGACAGCAATTTTGGTTAATGAACGCTTAGTTGGCGTTTCTAAGTGAGACCGTCTGTTGACACAATATAAACGACTTATCTTGGCACAACCATGTTGATCTAACTCTAGGACAGCTGAATCAGCACGGTTAGTGTAGTGATACTGCTTCTTAGACTAATCTCTAGTGTGGTGTTTATCGGCTAATTTATAAAGAAACAAAGAAAAATATTTATTTATGACAGAAACAAAAGATACAAAGACATTACGAGTTAAAGAGAATAAAAAAAAAATGCTTGATTAGTCAATACGTCCCTGAAGAAGACCCTGAAAAGCCCTCACTCCCCCAGCAGCTATTGTACCTTTCTGCTGAGTAGCGGTGATGAACACAGGGTGATCCAGCGGCACGGAGTCATTGGTGGACACATGCACTCTCGTCGGGAACTTCTGGTTTGTGACGTTCCCCTGTGGACAGAATGAATTGACTGAGTGGATAGCCCTGGTGGTAGATTTTAAGTGGCTTGACTGCTTTCGACATCATCATCATAATCAGCCTTTTAACAGTCCACTGCTGGACTTTTAGCTTACCCCCGAAAGGGTGATTGGGCCATATCCACCACGCTGGCCCAGTGCGGGTTGGTGGAATCATATACGCTATTGAATTCCTTCTCCGTACGTATGCAGGTTTCCTCACGATGTTTTCCTTCACCGAAAAGGCAGTGGTATGAAAATCCGTGGACCCGGGTATGTCCTAAAACTGCGACCAGAACCACCGGAGGATGGGCAGCAGCGTCCTGTTAGTACACGGTGAACGTACTGCGATCTCCAAGCCGCCTGCCAAGCGTGGGGATTATGGCAACACCCCTCTCTAAGAGGGAGGCCTTGTTCAGCAGTGGACATTTAATGGCTGATAATTATGTATGTAATGTATGAAAATCCGTACATAAACTCCAAAGACCTCATTGGTATGGGCCCGGGGTTTGAACCAGTGACCTAACGCTTTAAATTTTTGTGTTCTCCTAAATAGCCTACAACGGCTATTCCCATTGCCTGTTCCCGACTGTTTACGGTTATAATATGCCCTGTCGACATGGCCTGATTTTATTATTTTACTTCATTATTTAAACATTAGTAGATATGTACAATCTCTGTGTGGATTAGCATCAACGGCCTGAACATCCATCTATTTAAATAACAGCTATATAAATAGTGGGTTTGTATTACAACCTCACAGTTTATATAACATCTACAAACTCCCAGGGACAACAGCTGAACATACAAACACTTACCTCATTGAAGTCTAGTATTTGCTCTGTACTGTTGCTTACGGCAACACTTATCCAAGTGTCATACTCATATCTGAAAGGAAAGCATTTAGTTAATCCCAAACTACCCACACTAAACTTCTTACTCGAGAATGTATAACAAACTCAAATAAATTTAAAATTCTGTCTATTTATGATTTTGTAAATGAATACAGAGACAAAGAGGTGAATATGAGAGTCGCTGGCATCCAGTGGATGCAAAAGGCAGGCTGTCGTTCAGTGTGCAGGTTAAAGGGGGAGGCCTATGTTCAGCAGTGGAGGTCTTCTGGCTGATGATGATGATGAAATGAATACAGGTGAATGGATTTCCTTTTTCATACCAATATTATAAATACGAAAGAGGTTGTTGCTTGGTTTGTCCAGCTTTTGCACAGCAAGCTCGCGGAGCTTTGGGTTCCGTAGTCAAAGAGTGTTAACGGGACCCTATTACTAAGTCTACGCTGTCTGTCTGTCCGTGTCCTACCTACCTTTTAACGGCTGTATCTTTCGAACCGTAATAGATAAGCCAGTTGAAATTTTCACAGAATTTAATTTTACGGTGGATTAACTAAGACATAATAATAAAGTCAGGGGGTGTCTCCATAAAACAATTGTATTTTTTTTACATATTTTTGTATATGCTCTAATCTAAAAACAGTAATATGTAGATGATTATATTACACACTCTAAAGTATACAAATAATAAAAACCAAGTGCAACTTGCACTTGGTTTTGTGACCAATTTTTGCTTACCACCGGTTCTCGTACAATCACCGAAGTTAAGCAACGTCGGCCGTGGTCAGTACTTGGATGGGTGACCGCCTGGGCATGGTATCTTTATGCACCACTTTTTTGTACTTTAGGAGTATAACACTTTTTGTGGTGGTTTGGAACCCTCGGTGTGCGAACCCGACTCGCACTTACTCGCTTTTATTTACATGAATATAGTTCACGAGTCGGGAGTAGGATACTTTTTATCCTGGAAAAAGTATAGTTCCTGAAGAATTGCCTACACAAGTGAAACAACAGGGTTCAAATTTATATTTCAACTGCCCGTGTGTAAGTTATAAGGACAGGTATGTTTTGTCATATCAATGAGTTTCTGCTCCATCCACTGTGGAGCACAAGTCACCTCCCTTTTACTTCAGTCTTTCCTCTTTTAAACCAATCTTATTTTTGTTTTGCCGAGGAGTTTTTTTTTAGTTTTCTTGAACTCAGGAATTTATTTAGTAGAGGGAGGGATGGCAAGACAAATAGACGGCAGGTGGACTAAAGTATTCACAGAAAGGTGACCTCGAGGAGTGATGAGATTACAGGCAGATCAGCCAGATGGAAGGACAGTATCGTCAGAGCACCGGGCTAGACATGCTCACATTCGGCGCAGGACTATAGGAGACCTATGTCTAGCTGCAGATCGATGTGGGCTGAAATTAGGACTAACTTCACCTACATCGATCAAACCCCCAGTCATTAGCGTGCAATTCAGTATTTTTCCCAGACACCCCTGAGAATGGGGTATTCGGTCGTCGTTGTCGATTTTGCAGCACAAGTGTTAGCTTGTAAGCAGCTTATGATTACGAATGATATTTTAACTCAGATTGGTTTATCTTTCAATCTATCGGGATTCCCCCTGACACAAGTGACCCTTGTTTTAAATGTTTATCGGGACTTATCACGTATTATTTAATATAGGTAAAAAATATGTACCTTTCGCTCGACGTTTCGACCATGTTACAATGGCCGTGGTCACGAGCTGACAAATTCAAATTCAATTCTGTGTTCAAATCGTGAAAGTTTAAAAATTACAAGTGACCCTGTCTGAAAGCCCCTCCAGATGCCCTCCGGATGCCCTCTAAACTAGGACAAATCCGGGGAATCTGGGACGGATGGCTAGCCTAGCTGAAATAATGATAAGATAGATAACATAAATATTTTGTTGGAATTGCAGATAGCTAATCTAATGCAGTACCTATAGACAGTTGAATTTTAACACTTATTGCTTATGTATTTAATATTTTCACATAAACGTTAGTAAATATCAATTTAATTTCTTTAATACTTTGACGTACTGACTCTAAAATGATTTTATATGAACTTGATGATGAATGTAAACTTTGATTATGTATATGACGAATGTAAACAAACAAGTGTGTGGCTTTACTTACATTCCATAAATAAAGTTTTTCTTTGGTAGCACTGGGTTAGGTTCAGCAGCGCACACAGTTTTAAGTAAAAGGAAGCTTAATAGAATAATAGACGTAATTCTAGAATACATTTTCATATTTTATTTTGATAAATTTTTGCTAAACAAGGAGAAAAAAATTCAAAATATTTGTCAGCTAAAATTACCGGTCTGTGACAATGACAATACATTATTTTTTACCAATTATGAATAGGTTAAAGCTTCTAAAGCCATACCGCCTCATCTCACGTATTCTAGGGAGGCAATATTATTACGGTTCACTTGCACTTACTGGTTAGATCACGGTTAGATAGAATAATAGATCTATAGATTTTTATATACCTGCGGCGCCCCATTGTAGGTGCCTATGGCACCCCTTTTTATCTGGCGCCCAGGGGCGGTCAACCAACCAGGCCCTACCGTAACGCCGGTACTGCGTATAGCACAGACCGTTATGAGGTTACGAAATAATATGATGGATTCTAGTTTAATGGTTTGTTAGATCGTTAAACCCCTATCAGATACACACGTGAATTTGGTTTACGTACCACCGTCCAACTAACGGGAGAGAAAGAGGGAGAATAGCATATTTCCCGCTCTTTTTCTCCCGTTAGTCATGCGTTAGTCAGTCATCCACAAGTCGTCAACCAAAACCTCACGTCTGTATCCGTTCGCACTTTTAGAATTATTGTTAGTCTATGTATTTAAACTGGCAACATTGAATTTAGCTCGACTTAGCATAGACAAAATAAATTGAAAATGGCGTCGTTTAGCCGACCAAATGGATCAAAGAATGTATTTTTCAATTAATTTCTATACATGATCAAATTTTACTACTTAAACCATTTACAAAACATTAAACAGTGATATTTCAAAAGTTTAGTGTATATATAGTGTGTGTAGTGACGTGCGAGTGTGGAAAGAAATGGTTTTTGATGTCTCGCTGTGGTAACAGTGTTTACATGGTTTCGCTACAGTCCTCCCGGGTAACATGCTTCCGACGGTGGAGGAGACGCGGGGATACGACTTCCAGGATCCCGAGAACGCGGAGAAATGGCGCGGACTCTTCGTGAACCCTCTCAGAAAGGTGCGTCAACAACATCTCTCCATCGCGTATTTTCTTTGATTCCTTGTCAACATCTGCCTGTAACTTTACATTAAAGTCTTTCTAGGCTCCCTGTAGAGTTGTTAAAATGTTTAGAGGCTCTTTTTAGTCAGACTCTACAATAATGCTTGACGAACAACATCTGATCACCTTGAGAGCGCCGACGTTCAGCACCATGTCGCGCCTACCGAGGAGAAAGACCAATACCAATGTGGTGGCACTTGTAGCTGTGGAACTACCACTGCTACAATCAACCTGCTACACACCAGGGGTCTGGAAAGGAATATCATCTTTGTCCTCAATGACTCGCTACCTAAGATAAGGGGGTATGGGTATACACCGCCTTGATGGAGTACTCCTTCAGCAAAGTCCCTGCCTTACCGGCCGGTTAGAAGCAGCCTGCAACCAGCGTTTCCCTGCGGTCCCTTTTAGATTGTCTGTCCATCTTGTGGGTGGACGTCCTACGCTGCGCTTACCGGTCCGTGGTCTCCATTCGCGAACCTTTCGGCCCCATCGGCCATCTGTTCTGCGTAGGGTTGCCAGATCCTAGCTTATCAATTTCTGGGTTTAGGAACGGCGTCAGTGCATGGACCGGTATGGATATTATACTATCATTCAGAGAGCACATCCCATGGCAATTTTAAATCATCTGATTTACGGGACAAAATTTAAAAACTTATTGTATATTCAATAAAGGCTAAAATTATACCTGTCTGCCAAATAGTTTATTGCTTTTTCCAGGAAAATGTGTGTGCTTAGTTTGGTGTCCAAAAGTAAAAGTAAAAACCCTAGTATTCGCGAATTCCGGGACAGTAAAGTGAAATTACTGGACACTGGACTAGACACCTCATTCCGGGACTATCCCAGATTTCCCGGGTGTCTGGCAACCCTAGTTCTGCGTGATATATGCCCTGCCCACTGTCACTTCAACTTTCTAATCTGGTGGGCTGTTGGTGACTTTCAGTAGTTCGACTACGGATCTCCTCATTTCTGATTCGTTCTCGTAGAGAAACCCCGAGCATAGCCCGCTCCATAGCTCATTGTGCGACTTTGAGCTTGTTTATGAGGCCCTTAGATAGATTTTCGTACAATAATAACAAAATGTTTGAAAATGACTTCAATGTGTCACTAAAAATAAAATAGCAAAAAAACGTAAAATTAAATCTAAGTTCAAAATTTTAGTTGTATAAAGTTATATGATTATTTACGTGATATATACCGTGGTAAGGTTGTGGAACGAGCTCCCGATATTTCGGCGCAGTTACATGCACCATGTTCACGGGAAGACTGAAGAATGCGGGTGTACTGTCGAACAGTTAAAAAGTAAATATCCCGTTAATAATCATTTAATTTTAGTGAACAACCATGATAGTTTAAAACAGTGTTAAGTTGTATGTTTTATTTATTTGAAAATTTGTATGTTATTTATTTATTTTTCTTTCTGGTAACTAATTTATTATCTGTTACGTAAAGACTTGGAATGTTTGTTTTCCTATTACTATTTATCTGTCCAGTGGGCTTACACACTCGATTTCAATCGTAATTTGGGATTGGGATCGAAAACATGCCATTTTGGTACTCTTGAATTCTAAACTAGCGCACGATTAGAACCGATAATGGTGGAATTATATGGAACTAAATAAAATCGACTCGACGCTTTCGGTACTCTTGACGCGATTGAAGAGTACCAAATGTCATGTTTTCGATCCCAATCCCAAATTACGATTGAAATCAAGTGTCAAGAGTAAGCCCACAGGCCCTAGTTGGTGTTGCAAAGGGGGCATTTACACTATTTCTATTAGTTTTTTTTTTTTTTTAATCCCTTTTTTTAAAGCAATCTGTGTTTTGAAGACAATAAGCTTTATTTTGAACTGTTGCGTCACTTAAGACAACAGTTTGTATTAGTGAAAACATGTTTTTGGCTTTTGTGTAACTGTTTATCTCATATCTGCTGTATTAATGAGCAGCTGTATGTTTTCCTTGTAAAATAAAATAAAATGTAAGATATATTGTTGTTTCAGGTCCTGGAACAAGTCCACCCTACTCTAAGCGCAGAAGAAAGCGCCCTCCAGTATGTGGAGTCGCTCTGTCTGCGGCTGCTCGCCATGCTCTGCGCCGCGCCCTCGCCGCTCACCGTGCAGGTATACTGAACCCTAGTACATCCACTCACACACAATGGAAATAATTCACTTTTGTGAGAATGAGACGAAGCTATTGAAATTCTCCTAGCAGACAACAAAATTAAAAAAGCGCAAGCAGAACTAGTGTAAGCAGAACTAGTGTGGGAATTATGAAATATTTATATTAAAATAAATAAATAAATATTTGGGACATTTTTGCACACACGGTCATCTGACTCCAAACTAAGCAAAGCTTGTGATATGGCTGCCAGAGACTACATACTACATATATAGGTTTAAATACATACTTAAATAGATATTAACACCCAGATATAGAACAAACACAAATGTTCATCACACAAATGTTTGTCCTAGGTGGGAATCGAACCCACGCCCCCAAGCTCAGAAGGCAGGTTCACTACCAACTCGACCAACGGGCTATCAAAAATATTACAGTCGCAACTGTGTTATTTCCATTTGTTTAATTGCTCTGACAAGTGCATTAGCGTTGTCAAAAGCTGAATAAAAACACTTTCTTTTAATATTTCACTGAAGTATATTGAGACCAATGAGACGGTGGGCTGATGATTTGATTCAAGAAGTAGGAAACGATTGGATAAATTTTGGTAGAGACAGAGAGTTATGGAAGAAGATGGAGGAGGCCTTTACCCTTACAGGGGTCCATATTTCAATCACAGATACTAATACCACTAACATAATTTAAGCAAACTTACTAACAAACGACTAACAAAATTTCAAATGTACAGAAGAAATATGGAATAAATGGCTTTATTATTATTATTATTTATTATTATATTGGGCTACCTGCTACAGTCTTACGCACTGAAACCGGTCAGTGTTTAATAAATAATATGGAAATAATATTTATTTCATTATTTAAATATTATTTATTTAAATATTATTATTAATATTCTTTCAATTATTTATTATAGAAGTATAAATAATTGAAAGTGGTCAGAATTTGTGGTTTTTATTCTGCCTTTTAATTTTTTTATTGCAGATGTCAGAGCAAATAAACAATTGAAAATAGTGTAAGCAAACATAAAAATGTTGAAATACATTGTCTGTATACAGGTTGTGTCATAATGAGCGGAAAGCCCTTTGCCTATGGATGGGGGACACTATGACAGTTAAGAAAATTAAAATGTATGTTGTACTAATCTAATAATTTTCAACTTTTCAGTCATTTTATGTAAAGATTTCATGAAAAAAGATTTCGAAAATAAACTCGAAAACTGTGAGACTTACTTACCACAAATCTTTATTTTCTGAACAGTCATCATGTCTCCCACATCTGATAAAGAATTATCCGCTCATTATGACACGCCCTGTACAAAACTAAAAGTTGCTCCAATATATATCCCACTTCTGAAATTCTGTACTAAGTGTGACTTGTTGTTAGGTGTACATATCTTAACTCTTCTTCTTCTTTCGAGTCGATGTTCCTTAAATTATTATTTTATTTTCAAATTAAGTTTCTAGACCAGAACTTTGCCACCCCAATGGCACTCTCCGTGGCTTCATTCAGGTCGTCTTGTGTGCAAGTTGTAGGACACGCTGCACACTCCATCAAGTGTGACATTGTCTGAGGGTTCCCACCACAAAGACATTCCGTTTTGATAGCCCGTTGGTCCAGTTGGTAGTGAACCTGCCTTCTGAGCTTGGGGACGTGGGTTCGATTCCCACCTAGGACAAACATTTGTGTTTGTTCTATATCTGGGTGTTAATATCTATTTAAGTATGTATTTAAAAATATATATGTATGTATATCAGTCTCTGGCAGATATATCACAAGCTTTGCTTAGTTTGGAGTCAGATGACCGTGTGTGCAACAATGTCTTGAATATTTTTTATTATTTTATTTTTATTTTATTCGGTGTCAGAGCCCTTTATATAACCCCACTTGCCATATAACATGCATATTTTAACGTAAAGATGAAGTAATACCTTCTGTGATGTTGGACAGGACGTGGAGGAGCGAGTAGCGCGTACGTTCCCCACGCCCCTCGACAAGTGGGCGCTGGCCGACGCGCGTGACGTCACCGCGCAGCGCCGCCGCCGCTCCCCGCTACCTATAGACAAGATACACAACATGCTGCAGAAGGTACCGGACACACATACCCCCACATAAACTACAAACACACACACACACACACACACACAACACCTCGCTTAACATGCGCAGAGACGTTGGGTCTCTCTGTATCTTTTATCGCATTTACAACTGTTTGATCTGATGCCAGCGTCGCGGTTTTATCATCGCACTAGCTGCCTCCGCCTGAAAGCTCGCATCCATATCATAGATCAGTGGAAATCACACACTGCGATTCACGCGATGTTTCTTGCCTCACACCTGGGACCGATGGGGAAGAAAGGTTCTGGAGTGGAGACCACGAACCGGAAGACGCAGCGTAGGGAGGCCTCCCACTAGATGGACCGACGACATTGTGAGAGTCGCGGGCATCCAGTGGATGCAAAAGGCAGGCTGTCGTTCAGTGTGGAGGTTAAAGGGGGAGGCCTATGTTCAGCAGTGGACGTCTTCTGGCTGATGATGATGATGATGACCTGGGAAATGTGGAATGAGCTACCTTCAGCGGTGTTGCCGAGAAGCTACAACATGGGGTTCTTCAACAGGAGAATTAATAGTATCTTAAATGGTTGGCTACGTAGTTGTGATGGTGTTACAAGTGTCCATAGGTGACGGTGACTACTTACCATCAGGCATCCCGTCTGCTTGAAAGCATTTAAAAACACCCAAACTACGGTAGTGTCGCCTTGGCTCTTCAAAATATGCATCCCTGTAAATTGCAACTTGAATAGTCACTTGTATAAGCTAGGAGCCACGGACAGTCCACTGTGTCGTGGCTGCAGGAAGGAGAACGAAACTGTAGAGCATGTGCTGTGGCTTTGTGAAGCCACAGAAGAAACTAGAATCGCTACCGGGTTGTATGAAGCACCATTGCCTTCTTCATCCACGTCGCCACAACAGCTGGATTGCTTTTCATCATCATTATTTTCACTACCATCTACGCCACTGGAGCAACTGTGCCAGCGCCCCAGAGCCTCACTCCGATATTTCAAGGAGTTGGGTTGGCTCGGGTAGGTGCTGGTAGGTGGAAATGCACAATACACCCCAAGCGGGACGTCAGTGCAGGACTTATCGCCCCCATCTCGAATAAGAATAAGAATGCATCCCAGTATTGACCATCCATGTCTCATATTGATCTGTTTCTGTTGACTCAGTAGTGAATATAAAAGGTTACAGCGACACACCAGGGCGTCGATTCTACTAATGTGTAAATGTTTCAATGGAGTGTCGGTGGAGTGTCGATGGAATAGTTTTACACATTTGGTATTCTGCTAGTTATTTAAGACCAGTGGCTTTCCAATGACTTTCCATCGAACTGCCATTTAACTTATTTGGTATTCTGTTCTTCAATGGCGTATCAGTGTAAATTCAATAGTTGAACATTTGGTATTCTGCTCGTTATTTGACGTTTGTTTCAATGGCCTTCCACACTCCCACGACACTCCACCGACATTCCATTGAAAGGCCGCTGAAGTTTTAGCAGAATACCCTTTTTGTCACTTTCATAATGTAATCTCAGTGGAGTGTCGTGGAGTGGCAGGCCAATGGGATTTTAAATAAATTAGCAGAACGACGCCCAGGTCGGCACAGCAACATTCAGTCATTCAGAATTATCTTCAATATCCTAACCATGGGCGGATACTGAAAACGGCGAATTCATCTTTAGTATCCGCCGATGGTTGGGATTTTGTGACTCTGTAAAATACTTCAATCAATCAATCAATCAAATCATTTATTTGCTAGAATACATAGAATTACATTGAGGTCTTAAGATTATTTTCGGTACATAGTATTCAATCTGCATGCAGACGTGCAAATGTTCTTAAGCTAGATATATATTTATTTTATTGTTAGTTAGGTATATATTTTACGAAGTATTATTATATATTATTATCTTATTAAATTATATTATATTAAAAATTCCATAAATTCCTTAATACTATAAAAACAATTCTTAATTAGCCAATCAGTTAATACTTTTTTAAATTTATTACTGTCCAAAATTTTCAATTCATTTGGTAGTTTATTATAAATGTATATGCACATATTATAGAAATTTTTTTGGTACAAGGCTTTTCTGACAGGAGGTTGATATAATAGGTTAGTGAATTTGGCTCTTTTTTTGGTGGGTAATAACTTGACTTCGTTTTTGGAAATATACTGGGTGTTCCTTGCTAAAAATACAAATGTCCCTGATATACATACATGGAAGTATGTTGCATGTTTTAAATGTTCCGCTCATGGCCCAACCGATCGCAGAAAAAATACACACCAAAATCTGTGACAAGTGTTTATTTTCAACGTGTTATAACCGTGGAACTCTAAGAAATGTTTACAGTAAGTGATGTTGTGACATTGCAGGAGGTGCTGATGTACAAAATAGACATGTCCGTGTCGGTGTTCATAACCTGCATCCTGGAGTACGTGAGCTGCGACATCCTGAAGCTGGCCGGGAACTTCGTCAAGAAGATATCTCAGAAGTCTGGCTACGAGACCATCACGTGCCGGGACATCAAGACTGCCATGTGCGCTGATAAGGTAATGTCACGCCCTGGGCAGCGGCCTCACCCATCGTTCTACCACAGTATACTAGGAAATATGTATCCAATAATGTCCACCTTTAGTTTTTCATTTGTTTTTTTGTCCTGGATTTTTTGCCCTCCATAATAAATCTCATTATGTCCTTGCTTTTGATGGCAAAATTGCCCCTGAAATTCACACTGAAAAGGGGCAGTCGCCAATTAAATAATAGCATAATAGTTTTTTTTTTATAAATATGCTATTCTGTTTACTTGTATGACATATTTTTTCCAGCTATTTTGATTTAAAAGCCAAACTACTAAACCAATGTTGATGATATTTCTATGGAAACAATATCCTTTAAATTTTTTTTTCTTCCAAATCTGTTTATAAATGATGGAGTACTGAGGTAACGAACATATTTTTTTAAAATTAAAAAACATCCGAATTGAACCATGAAACCCTTCTTTGAAGTCGGTTAAAAAACCTCTTGTATATCCGTCCCCTTGATTGTTTTCAAATTTCACAAAGATCGATTCACCTGATTAGATAATAAATATCCTCCACCGGAATTGAAGGAAAACCCGTACATAAATTCCAAAAAACAATTGAGAGCTCATTAGTATAAGCCCGGGATTTGAACCCGCGACCTCACGCTGTCATGTCTAGTGGTCTCCCAAATAGGCTACGATGGCTATAAATAAATAAATAAATAATATAAATAAATATTCGGGACATTGTTGCACACACGGTCATCTGACCCCAAACTAAGCAAAGCTTGTGATATGGCTGCCAGAGACTGATATATATACATATATAGGTTTTAAATACATACTTAAATAGATATTAACACCCAGATATAGAACAAACACAAATGTTCATCACACAAATGTTTGTCCTAGGTGGGAATCGAACCCACGCCCCCAAGCTCAGAAGGCAGGTTCACTACCAACTCGACCAATGGGCTATAATAGGCTAGAACACCACAGTTTTAATAATGTGTGTATAACGTGATTTGCAGGTGTTAATGGACATGTTCTACCAAGAGAGTGACCTGCAGCCCGCGCCGCCGGGCCCCGCGCGCGGCCCCGGCCGCCGCGCCAGCCTCTCGTACGCGGAGCTGGTGCGCGACCTCCTCACCGACGAGAAGAACTTCCTGCGGGACCTGAACCTCATCATCCGGGTGTTCAAAGACGAGCTCGAGAAGATACTGGACTCGGACAGCAGGGTGAGTCTATGGACAGCAGGGTGAGTCTATGGACAGCAGGGTGAGTCTATGGACAGCAGGGTGAGTCTCTTGTGATTCACTAACACAAATATATACTCAAGTTTTTTTCCTGTTACTGATGTGGTATACTTTAAATAATTAATTTTTTGAAAAAAAAAAAACCGGACAATTACTAGTAGGACTCGTACTCTGAGGGTTCCGTTGGACAGAGACCTCAGAGCGCGAGTCCAAAAAAAAACCTAAAGTTGAAATATTGAAAGACAAACTTAACTTTGTAGTTGACTATAAGGTTCTTATATACATTCCAACTACAAAATGTAAGTTTGTAATAGCAAAATAATTATTTTTAAATGGTATAACTTCAAATTTGTAACTTTCAGATTTATTCATATAAGTGCTGTAAGACCTTGCCTCTTGCTGAATTTCATGATTCTAGGTCAACGGGAAGTACCCTATAGGTTTTGATTTCCCTGTGAAATCGCAAAATATGCGACATAAACGTTCATATCTTTTGATTGCGTTGACTTACAACTTTTATTTTTTTACAGTCGAAAGAAACCGTAGACTTTAGTATTTAGTATAAATTTCAACTTGATACCTTTACGCGTTCTTGAGAAAAAGGGTCTTGACAGACAGACAACGAAGTGATCCTATAAGGGTTCCGTTTTTTCCTTTTGAGGTACGGAACCCTAAAAATCCTCCTTCATCCTTCATCCTTCATGCCTCATACATCCATACATACAAACTTTCGCGTTTATAATATTAGTATGACTATAATATATAAAATTGTTCAATATTCTTCTTCTTCTTCTTCAGCAGCCATTAAACGTCCACTGCTGAACAAAAGCCTCCCTCTTAAAGAGGGGTGTTGCCATAATCCCCACGCTTGGCAGGCGGCTTGGGGATCGCAGTACATTCACCGTGTACTAATAGGGTGCTGCTGCCCATCCTCCGGTGGTTCTGGTCGCAGTTTTAAGACATACCCGGGTTCAATATTACGACTGAAATACTGTGTTACCATGGTCATATTTTTTTTTACGAGAAACAACAGGGCCCATGGAGTCACTTCTTTGTTTTTTTAAGTTTGTCCCTCTATGTTTGCTGTTCAGTTGACAGCGTCGCTAGTGGAGAACAAAGTATGAAATTCACCAAGAAATAACTGTAGTTCCAATTTTGCCCACTTTAACAGCTAAGTTGGTGGCACTGTACAATGTACATTGATTTCGTTGCTTATTGTCATGTTTTTGTAGATTTTACAAAAAGCGCTGAATCAATGTCGATAAAATTTATATGGGACCACCTATGAGATATGACCTACCAAACAAAAAAAGAATCATCAAAAACAATTCTTAATTGGCGGAGTAATCGCGTAACAAACAAAAAAAAAACATGCAGTCGAATTGATAACCGCCTCCTGAAGTCGGTTAAAAATCGACATAAACATTTTCTCTATTATTCCTCTGTAGCATAGAAGCTGTCAGAGTGGAACAATAATTGAAGCGATCTTAACAGCAGCTGTGCGCTTAGACAAGCTTATGGTAACTTGCAGAGCAATAGACGATCATACGCATCATTTATTTAATATAATATATATAATAAATATATATATAATTATAATTAATATATTTAGTTAAATAGTTGACCTGACAGACGTTGTCCTGTCTTAGAACTGTCAAACACGCAAAGTTAAAATTGTAAACCTTACTATTGAAACTGACGTGGTTTTCACACATTGTAAATCTTATTTTTTTACACCTTGTGTTACATTATTGAAGTTTTAGTACGGATCCCTATTTAAAAAAATTATTATAATATAACCTATGTCACCCGGAGATAGTGTAGCTTCCCAACAGTGAAAGAATTTTTCAAATCGGATCTGGAGTTTCGGTGCCTATTCAATGCGAACAAACAAACACAATCAAAACTTTCCTCTTTATTAATATTAGTATAGACTAGCGGCATGCCCCAGCTTCGCACGGGTATAGATTATAGCCTATGTCACCCGGGGATAGTGTAGCTTCCCAACAGTGAAAGAATTTTTCAAATCGGTTCAGTAGTTTCGGTGCCTATTCAATGCAAACAAACAAACAAACAAATATTTCCTCTTTATAATATTATAGTAGTCAATATTATTTATAATACACGGGAAGTACTCACAAAAAAAAGAAAAACAAAAAAAAAACAATGAAAACAAAAAAAAAAAAATTAAAACGAAAAAAAATATACATAAATGATTTGAATTAAAATGTGTGAAAACCACTTTAGTATCAATAATATATTTTGATGCATTTATTAAATAATATTAGATCAGTTGAACAGATTGGATGACCCGGCGTGCTCTTGTCTGTTGCAGGCGATATCCCTGATATTCGGCAACATAGTGGACATCTACGAGCTGACGGTGACGCTGCTGGGCAACCTGGAGGACGCGATGGAGATGTCGCAGGACTCGCCGCAGCCCTACATCGGCAGCTGCTTCGAAGGTACTTGTTCAATACACACACGGGCAACCTGGAGGACGCGGTGGAGATGTCGCAGGACTCGCCGCAGCCCTACATCGGCAGCTGCTTCGAAGGTACTTGTTCAATACACACACGGGCAACCTGGAGGACGCGGTGGAGATGTCGCAGGACTCGCCGCAGCCCTACATCGGCAGCTGCTTCGAAGGTACTTGTTCAATACACACACGGGCAACCTGGAGGACGCGATGGAGATGTCGCAGGACTCGCCGCAGCCCTACATCGGCAGCTGCTTCGAAGGTACTTGTTCAATACACACACGGGCAACCTGGAGGACGCGGTGGAGATGTCGCAGGACTCGCCGCAGCCCTACATCGGCAGCTGCTTCGAAGGTACTTGTTCAATACACACACGGGCAACCTGGAGGACGCGGTGGAGATGTCGCAGGACTCGCCGCAGCCCTACATCGGCAGCTGCTTCGAAGGTACTTGTTCAATACACACACGGGCAACCTGGAGGACGCGATGGAGATGTCGCAGGACTCGCCGCAGCCCTACATCGGCAGCTGCTTCGAAGGTACTTGTTCAATACACACACGGGCAACCTGGAGGACGCGGTGGAGATGTCGCAGGACTCGCCGCAGCCCTACATCGGCAGCTGCTTCGAAGGTACTTGTTCAATACACACACGGGCAACCTGGAGGACGCGGTGGAGATGTCGCAGGACTCGCCGCAGCCCTACATCGGCAGCTGCTTCGAAGGTACTTGTTCAATACACACACGGGCAACCTGGAGGACGCGGTGGAGATGTCGCAGGACTCGCCGCAGCCCTACATCGGCAGCTGCTTCGAAGGTACTTGTTCAATACACACACGGGCAACCTGGAGGACGCGATGGAGATGTCGCAGGACTCGCCGCAGCCCTACATCGGCAGCTGCTTCGAAGGTACTTGTTCAATACACACACGGGCAACCTGGAGGACGCGGTGGAGATGTCGCAGGACTCGCCGCAGCCCTACATCGGCAGCTGCTTCGAAGGTACTTGTTCAATACACACACGGGCAACCTGGAGGACGCGGTGGAGATGTCGCAGGACTCGCCGCAGCCCTACATCGGCAGCTGCTTCGAAGGTACTTGTTCAATACACACACAACAGACAAACAATCATTTCTTATTATATAAATCCTACTCACCGACATAATTAGCAAGTTGAAGTGGCAGTGGGCAGGGCACATATCACGCAGAACAGATGGCCGATGGGGCCGAAAAGGTGAATGCGCGCGCGCGGCTGTGCCAAGCGAGACGCAGCCGCGCGCGTGCATTCACCTTGAAAAAGACTGCCTAATCCGGTTGAAACTATAGTCGGAGTGACCGGCTTAATCTTACGTGAGTAATTCCCGTGTAATATTTATAAAATGTCCATTGTTTTTGTTTGTTTTTGGCAATATACGCCACTGGAGCGTGTGTGCCAACGTCCCAGAGCCTCACTCCGATATTTCAAGGAGTTGGGTTGGCTCGGGTAGGTGCTGGTAGGGGGAAATGCACAATACACCCCAAGCGGGACGTCAGTGCAGGACTTATCGCCCCCATCTCGAATAAGAATAAGAATATATATATATATATATGTTATGTTAGTAAAGATATAATAAGTATGTTGTTTGTGTTGTCCAGAACTGGCGGAGGTGGAGGAGTTCCGTGCGTACGTGCGGTACGCCAACATCGTCACCAGGAAGGAGTCGCGGGACGCGCTGCAGAACATCTGCGACGACCCGGCCGTCAGTACATTCTTACCTTTACACAGACAAACTGGACAATAACTGACAAGGAGGGTTACACAACACCCACTGCACTGTTAGCGTTCACGGCTGCGGAAACATTAAATTGTTTTTTTTTTTTATTATTAATGCAAGACGTGGCGGAGGACCGAGATTTAGGGAAGGAGATGGGGGAGACCTTTGCCCTGCAGTGGGATAGTATAGATAAAAAATAATGATAATAAGATATATATTGCGTGCTTCATCTCCGACCACATCGTCGCTTACCAACAGGCGAGTTGGTGGTCAAACGCGGACTTATCAGCGTTAAAAAAAAATAGGCTTGCGCTTGACCGCCAACTCGCCTGATGTTAAGCGATGATGCGGTCTACGTTGGAGCACGCTTGCCTAGAAGAAACCGATTCACTCGTGATTTGAAGACACCCAGATTGTAACTGACGGGGAACACCCATTCAGGCAGCGAATTCCACAGACTAGCAGTTCGTTAACACCTGCGGAAAGATGAAATTGTATGAAAATGACATTGACAATGACATTAGCTTGAGAGATGTTATCTCAAGCTAATGTCATTTTCATACAATTTGATCTTTCCGCAGACGTTAACGCTAACAGAAAGTGGGTCTTGTGTAACCCTCCTGTGCGCCAACGACGTCTATCGTTGACAAAATACGCGGCATTTTTGTGTCGTGGCGTAGAGTGCGTTTTGGCGTGGCGATCAATAGGTTAATAAAAAAAATCGATTTGAGAAATTTATATTTTGAATTCAGTTGAAATTTAGTTTGAAGTAGTAGTGAAGTACACAGGGTTGCGCGGAAAGGTTGCACTCAGCTGAAAGGGGTCCACTGTAACCATCATTTTGAACAACTTTGTATATAGGCCCAACCCTGAATTCAGAACAAAATATCAGCTGTTTCATGCATTTTGTCGAGTGTCAATAACTTTTTCTATGGAACAGCTGATTTGTTTTTTCGCAATTTCAGAGTTGCTCCCATAGTAAAAGTTATTCATTATGATGGGTACTTACTGTAGAACCCTTTCTGCAAAGTAAAAAAAAAGTACACCCATTCTGTCAAGTTTTATGGGCGTAGTTTGTGCAATTAAACGAGTATTTACTGTGATTACTAATTATCCTTACTAATATTATAAAAGCGAAAGTAACTCTGTCTCTCTGTCTGGATGTTTGTTCGCTTTTCACGACTAAACCGCTAAGCCGATCTTAACGAATTTTGGCAGGATGATAGTGTACATCATATGGACGGACATAGGGTACTTATTCTCACAGAAAATGCGGGAAAATTGGAAATTCGCAGGTAGCACCGCAAGATTCAGCTAGTAATAGATAAAAGCGTGATGGCATACGAACGGTACAGAGAAGAAGACACTGTGTCAAAATCGATTGAATTGAAAAATACAGAAATGTTTATTTTGCGATAATGAAATTTAAAGACAAACAAAATAATCCAAATACAAGTAGGTACATTATCACAAAAACCGGCCCCAACTCAGCATGTTGCTGGTTGTACACAACCAGCGCTGGTATTCTGTTGGACCCGGCAAGTGACGTCACGCTCAATATCTGTGCGTGCGCGCGCGTACAAATACATATAATAAAATATATATACAAATCGAACAATAAACAACTAGGACAACAATTTTATACAGAACAACAATGACGAATGACGACGTTAACAATGACGTCTCTATTTGACGATGACAGTTGCTAGGTTGCGTTCACTAAATTACATTCCGTAAGGCGTACATTGTACTGTGCAGCTGTCGGAGCGACTGGACACGGCGGGGCACGGGTTCCGTCTGGCCGTGAAGTACTACCTGCCCAAGCTGCTGGTGGCGCCCGTGGGGCACGTGTTCCTCTACCACAACTACGTGCTGGCGCTGCTGCAGATAGCGCCCGCCAGCGAGGACCGGGAGAGCTTCAAGCAGGTACGCATATCTATACTAATATTATTAAGAGGAAAGATTTGATTGTTTGTTTGTTTGTTTGCATTGGATAGGCTCCGAAACTACTGAACCGATTTGAAAAATTCTTTCACTGTTGGGAAGCTACACTATCCCCGGGTGACATAGGCTATAATCTATACCCGTGCGAAGCAGGGGCGGACCGCTTACGTTTACGCTTACGTCAAAATAAATAGTACAACACAATTTTAATTTTATAATTGTTCATATTACAACTAGAAAAACGTAATAAAATATTTTTTTTGTCAAATATTGTAAACTACCATTATGAAAGAAATTTTTTGCACTGGTAACCCCTTTGTTTACATAAAATATCTAAGATTAAAAAACGGAGTATAAGACCAAAATGCTTGGGAAGACAAATCCAACGAACCCAAACTCGACAGGATTACGTTGTTTCATTTAGGAGTTCCTATGGCCACCTTCTGTCTCCATCGTCAGACCAGCTCGATGGTACCATAACATTATTATGTTGATGTAACATAACATATTATATATTTTTTTCTTAATTAACTGAATAGTTCCTGATTTGAGTGATTTTTATTTGTTAAAATTTTCATGACCGTGATTCAATATACTTTAGTCGTAATATTAAACATGTTTACACAGTATTAATAGCGTCTAACAAGTCATAGTAACAGTCAGAGTCAAGCTAAGTAAGTCACGGTCAAGTCAAACTCATGCCCCTGTAAAGTGGTGGAGACTTTACAAGAGGCTCCTATGGAGATTTGGAAACAACACGAAAAGACACGTTTCACCTCGTTATATCACTTGCCCACACTCGAGCACGTTTACGAGCACTTAATGAATAATAATTCACCATTTATTACACATTAACACTCGAAAATATTAAAGTTTAGGAAAATAATTCAACGAGCCGACATGTTTTTTCCACGTTGGCGCCAAAACTCCAGATGTGAGTGAAGCTGCGGGATGCTGCTAGTTAAAAACATTTGAGAGTTGTGATGAATAATGTATCTATTTGCAGGTGGAATGCAATCTACATCCTATTAAGAAACTTCTTACCAAAGCACTCGGGAACGGACCCAAGATGTGAGTTGTCACCCTCTGTCACTTACTCACACAGAAAAGAGAACTAAATACAACGGAAATTAGAAGGAAAATCTGTTACCAGGCATTATGACAGGACCTTGATTAAACATTCTTATTTATATCAATGCGTCGAACTCTGCATCACAGTTGCTAACTGATTTCGAATGACTGATGTTTCGTTCCATCTAGTGGGAGGATGAACTTTTTGACCTTATCCCTCCATCCCGGTTTTACCACCGAACCGGTCGCCATCGCCAGAAATGCCATCCGCGCATTATAGATGCGTGGAAGTCTCGCACTGTTCGATTTGATCGATTGTTTCTGCCACGCACCTGTAAGTTGTGGAATGGCTTACCACCTTCGGTTTTTCCTCCGAAGTATAATTTGGACTACTTCAAACGAAGGGTGAATAGAGTCCTCAAAGGTAGGCAACGCACTGACAATGCCCCGGGTATTGTAGGTGTCTATAGGCAGCGGTGACCACTTACCATCAGGTGGCCCGTAGCTTGTTTGCCACTTATTCTATAAAAAAAAAAAAAAAAAAAAGGCCTCCCTACGCTGCGTCTTCCGGTTCGTGGTCTCCACTCCAGAACCTTTCTTCCCCATCGGTTATCGGTTCTTCGAGCGATGTGGCCTGCCCATTGCCACTTCAACTTGCAAATTTTAACAGCTATGTCGGTGACTCTGGTTCTTTGGCGAATATCCACGTTTCGGATTTTATCGCGCAAAGAAACTCCGAGCATAGCTCTCTCCATTGCCCGCTGTGTGACTCTGAGTTTTACGACATAGTGAGAGTCGCTGGCATCCAGTGGATGCAAAAGGCAGGCTGTCGTTCAGTATGGAGGTTAAAGGGGGAGGCCTATGTTCAGCAGTGGACGTCTTCTGGCTGATGATGATGATGATGATGATGTTTCGTTTATATGGGTGCAACTGGCTACAACTAATTTCTTACAAAAATGCCTTCACAGCCGTTCTAATTTAAACAAAAATCAATTTTCTTTTCTTTGCTTATTCCTCCGGCGCTGATGAGATTTTTTGTAGATTTGTGTAAATTTAACGTTTTGGCCGCTACGCCTTAACTGCATTTCTGTGCCCTGTACGCCACGGCACTAAAATGAAAGCTAACATTGTCAACGATAGACGTGGTTCAGGGCCCGCCATAGCTTGATTATTATGGTTGACTCTGGCAGTCAAAAGGTTAATCTTTTTTATAAATATAATGTAAAATAATATAATATACCGACAGGGACGCGACGTTACGAATGGCGTCACGAGCGAGACGGCAGCTAGCGATAGAGAAGTGCAACGAACTGGCGCGGATAGTGGACAACTGGGACAACAGAGACATCGGACAATGCTGCAACGAGTTCATTAGAGGTAGGGACACTTCCTCCACTCCCTTGTCCTTTCACTCTCTCTTGCCACCGTCACAGACAAGTTGTATGACAGTAAGTAAAGGTTTGAGGTGTTATCTATCAACAAAAATAATGAATAAAGTCATAACAGCTGATAAGGTGAATGACCGCAGGCGTTTAACGCGGTCATTCACCCCACACAAAGAAAAACTTATTTTTTATACATACGCCATTGAATTCCTTCTCCGTACGTATGCAGGTTTCCTCACGATGTTTTCCTTCACCGAGAAGCCAGTGGTATAGAAATTCGTTCATAAGCTCCAAAGAGCTCATTGGTACGGGCCCGGGGTTTGAACCCGCGACCTCACGCTTTCAAGTCTAGCGGTCTCCCAAATGGTACTATGATTCCACGCGGCCGCTAACTTAAATCCATCTTCCCGGTTGCTAGGCTGATAATGATGATGTTGCAGAGGACACGCTGTCCAAGATCGGTCCCGGCAAGCGCATCGCGGAGCGGAGAGCGTTCCTCTTCGACGGACTGCTGCTGCTGTGCAAGCCCATCACCAGCCTGGTGAGCTGACTCACCGTCATCATCATCATCTCAGCCGTAGGACGTCCACTGCTGGACATAGGCCTCCCAGTCGATCTCCAAAAGGGCCGGTTGGAAGCGGCCTGCATCCAGCGTTTCCCTGCGGTCTCTTTTAGGTCGTCTGTCCATCTTGTGGGTGGACGTCCTACGCTGCGCTTACCGTTACTCACCGTTATACTTGTATCTAATGAACTAGCGTCCGCACCGGCTTCGCACGGGTATTATTGGAGTTTTAGTAAGGAGCCCAATTTTTTTTTGAAAATTTAAAATAAATATTTGGGACATTTTTGCACACACTGTCATCTGACCCCAAACTAAGCAAAGCTTGTGATATGGCTGCCAGAGACTGATATATATACATATACTATAATTTTAAGTATTTTTTTTACACACAAATCGCAACATTTTTCATCAACTAAACTGGATTGCTTAGCTGGGCGTAAGGCCCCTGTGGGGTCTAGACAAGACTCACTTCCTGTTATCGTTAACGGCTGCGGAAAGATGAAATTGTATGAAAATAACATTAGCTTGAGATAACATCACTCAAGCGAATGTCATTGTCAATGTCATTTACATACAATTTCATCTTTCCGCAGCCGTTAACGGTAACAGAAAGTGAGTCTTGTCTACAGTAACCGGCACACAACTTGAGCCATGACCTTGAGTGCGCAATAGACGATTTTAATGTATCGTTGGTGGAAAGAGAGGTGCGTGGGTATTCCGACGGCACGCGTCCACGCGATTGGCCGAAGCAACAACTTACCCCCACTACGTCGGCTTTGGCTCAAGTTGTTTGCCGGCCACTGTAACCCCCTGGTGTTGAACTAATCAAAATCAAATCAAAATAATTTATTTGCTAGAATATAGATAGGTACATGATAGGTCTTAAGTTAGAATAAAGTTGCTCTATATCCAACCTTTAAGGTGTGCGAATTACAATAGTTATATATATAACAAGCGGTCCGCCCCGGCTTCGCACGGGTATAGATTATAGCCTATGTCACCCGGGGATAGTGTAGCTTCCCAACAGTGAAAGAATTTTTCAAATCGGTTCTATAGTTTCGGAGCCTATTCAATGCAAACAAACAAATCTTTCCTCTTTATAATATTAGTATAAATTTCTACTCTTTTTACAAAAACACTTTTACAAAAAAAAGCGCTTTTGCATTTCGGCGCAACTAGCCCCTATTTGTATAACGTTACGGTCGTGAATCGCACAGGTGGGCGTGAACTCTAGCGGCGGCGGCGGGTTCGCGAGCGGCGTCCAGCAACTCAAGCTGAAAGAGAAACTGCACGTCAGGAAGATGGACCTCGTCGACAGACCCGATACCGACGGTGAGACACTTTCCACTACTACACACACGTGCGGTGTACGCACCACAAGGTCAAGTTCCTACCTTCTCTTCTCTGCTGTGGTGATTCTTGTCAATAGTTGTAAATATGTATCAATATTTACATGGACGTGCTGACGTCCATGAATATTTATCTGTCAAAGTCAAAATCAGTGTCACTTGTCATTGGTTGTTGACAATTGCAGTGGGAGGGGCTAATTTAAGTAGAGAGGGAAGTATATATTGGGTCGTTCAGTGGCCGTCAGGATAGTCGAGCTGTGGATTGGAAGCCGAAAGGCTGAAGGATAAGTGCTGTGTAGTAAATCAGTGAAAATATACTTGTGGAGATACCATATAAACTGCTATTTTAAACACTACATAGTATAAATTAAAGTCGCTTTCCGCGTCTGTCTGTCTGTATGTCTGTATGACCGCTTACTCCTTCTAAACCACGCAACGGATTTTGATGCGGTTTTCACCATCAGTTAGATACATATTCACGGAAGGTTTATGTATGTAACTAGCGACCCGCCCCGGCTTCGCACGTAAATTACACCCGTGCTAAGCCGGGCGGACAGGTCGTTAGTATGATATAAAATAAGTATTCGGGACATTTTTACACACACGGTCATCTGACCCCAAACTAAGCAAAGCTCGTGATATGGCTGCCAGAGTTTTTTTTTTTTAATTTTATTTAAAAACACATTGTACGTTACATTTCGAGTTAGTAAGTTGTCTTAAAACCTATGTTAGATTTATCCAGACAACTGGTTCTCGGTATAGTATATAATTTTATTTTTTTAATCTAATATACATACATATATAGGTTTAAATACATACTTAAATAGATATTAACAACCAGATATAGAACATACACAAATTGTCCTAGGTGGGAATCAAACCCACGCCCCCAAGCTCAGGAGGTAGGTTCACTACCAACTGGACCAACGGGCTATCATAATTTTTTCCAGATTGTTACCATATTTAATTCGTGTTCCCGAGAGACTCACACCGTACGCCGCTCATAGGCGCGGGATATACACAAGAGGCGTGGCGTGGGCGAGCAGCCTTTTAGGGTTCCGTACCCAAAGGGTGTAACCGGAACCCTATTACTGAGCCTACGCTGTCTGTTCGTCTGTCCATCCTACATTGTAACGGTTATATCTTTCGAACCGTAACAGATAGCCAGTTGTATATGAAATAACGACGTCTCTTGTGTATATCCCGCGACCTATGAACGGCCATTGTTTTAAACTGGCCCCAAATCTTACCTTCGGGCTTATTATGGAAGTTCGTGTTGGAATAGTGTTACAAAAATCAATCTGTTTCACTCCAACCTGTAGATAATTAGATCTTTCTCTTTCGTACATATTGTTTACATTAAACTAAACAGTGCCCTTATTGTTTGTATAGATTTAGAAGGCTTAGATGGTATTTTTCAGTTTCGTTGATTCCGCGCCTCAGTAGAGAGCACACACACCTCTCCTGCTAATGACGATAAATAAATGAGTAGTATTTTAAATCGTCAAATATGTCTTTCATTGGCTTCCCAATTCCAACAGTTCGTTCGTGACTGATTGCGTGCCATCTCGCTCACACGGGTGGTGCATTTTATTAGATGGGAATGGGATGGTATGCAATCACGACCGTAATCAAACTTCCATAATTATCCCGCTGAAACCGCTTGTAGATTACCCCGAGCATAGATAACATAGACATAGACATATCTTTATTAATAATTATAGGAATTACAAGTCAGGCAGTATACAAAATAATATTATGGTAAAAATTTGCTATACAATAGTATTATGCGCTATCTTAATATCGAAAAAGTCACTATACTCATAAAAAGCTTGCATAATATAACCACTTCGCGCACGAGTAATAATTTGTTTGTGCACGATGTAAGCCACGTCGGTCGCGGGAGGGGATTGTGATTGATTGGAGAATCAACGCTTGTGAATGGAGAATCAACAAAAGTCATTAAATTCGCGCCTAAAATTGGCCCGCTCGAAAAAGATTATGCTGAAAATGTAGCACCTTTGACTTAAGGCGGGGTAAAGGATGACCAGTCAAGTGGTTATATCATCATTGCCTCGGAGCTACTACCGGCCTGTACTGATAACCGTTCTAATTCTGATCTAATTCCCTCCTGCCCATTTTTCTATCGGAATGCCAGAGCGGGCACTAAAAATAGACACCGCTTTGTGGTTGATATTCCGAAAACCCGTACGAAGCGCTTTGATTCCACTTTTATTATGAGTACTGCTAGTATATGGAATGCGCTGCCTGAATGGGTGTTCCCCGATAGTTACAATTTGGGTGTCTTCAAATCACAAGTGAATCGGTTTCTTCTAGGCAAGCGTGCTCCACCGTAGACCGCATCATCGCTTTACACCAGGCGAGTTGGCGGCCAAACGCAAGCCTTTTAATAGATTTAAAAAAAAACGTGTTCGTGCACCCGACACCCTGTACTCGTACCCTATATGCTGTGATTGTTGTCCAGAGGTGCGTCACATGGTGGAGCTGTGCCCACGGGTGGGCGCGCCCGTCATCCTCGCGTGCGGATCCTGTCTCGAGAAACGGAACTGGATGTGCGACCTCGTGATGCTCAACACCAAGCCTATGCTTGACAGGAGCCTGGACAGGTGAGGTCGGATCAATCTGCGGGGAACTCGTTCAAATGACGGGGAAGCTTGATTTGTTACTGCAAAAAGTATTAAAGAAAGACGTAAGTCGATCCTGTTACGTGAATTCTTTCCATACAATGGTTGCCTGGAAGAGATCGCTTTCAGCTATAAGGCCGCCACTTGTGGCACTAGCTCGTAAGTGTTTTCTATCTGTTTGTAATTTTTATTTCTGGCATACACAATAAACTGTTTCTACCTATCTATAACAGCTGATAAGGTGAATGACCGCGGGCATTGACTCCGTCTCACGAAGTCCTGGGAGCGCTACCTGTAGCTTGTATACGGTGACTAGCTGCAGCCCTCTACTTGTTTTTTTTTTATGTTTAAAAATATGTTATATCCATCCTTATCACATTATTTCCTTACCATATTCTATCAAGATCGCTCCAGCCGTTTATTCATTTACAAATATTAAAATATTTGTTTGTTTGTTGTAAATATTGACTGATGCACCATTTTTACCCACAACGAAGCAGAGAAAGAATATGCTTTTGGGGTATTTTGTATGTCAGCTTTTTTCTTTAAAACGGCTGGAACAATTTGAATGATAGCCAGTTTCATTGCGCTCAGGGTTGGCACGATACAAATAAATTTTTTTATGTTTTTTTTTAAATAAAAATCTCTGATTTTATCAAATGTCTTTAACGGCCTAATTTGAGGGTTATAAATCAATTTTATTCAGTTAAATTACAATATTTGAGCTGGAAAAAAAATACATGTCACAGATACATCTGTGTTTGAGTTTATGATTTGGTTCAAACCACGATAGAATAAACTTTCCTCGATCAAAAAAAATCTGAAACAAAGTCGATTTAGTTTATTTTTATCGTTTTATGCTCTAATGAAAGCTCGGAACAACCTGGAAATTGCATGTACTGAAAGGCAATTTTATTTAAAAGAAAAAAAAATTGATAGATTTTTGATAGTGAATAGTTTCGTTTTTTTGTGAAATTAAAAGCGAGAATTAGTGCGCGCCGCGTTCAGTAACGTGCCAGGCGTCATCGAGGTCGGACCTATGTTCGTTTTTGTCGATGCACTCTTATTTGCATAACTTGGCGGGGGCTGAGGGAGCGTTTTGTTGCCTACGCGACTCGGATAACAGGCCGTTAATTTAAAACTCTTTGGTAGAAATAAACTGAATAATCAACATGTGATTTACTCTAAATAGGATGTAGGAATGTAATTATTTTATTATTTGAACAAAAAATAACATGAACAACGAATGTAAGTAATAATTGCATGGCGAAGTTTACAAAACGCCCCGCGGGGATTCCCTTTTTTACCATATCAAAGGGTGCGTTCCGTTTTCCCCAAAATTATAGTGAAGCTATGAGATAAAACGAAAAATATGTATTTTTTTTTTGTTGCAAAAATCGAGATTTTTATACAGTAGTTGTTCCCCGGCAGTATCCTGGTGGACGTCTCCCGGCGCCACCCGCTGCAGCTGCCGCCGGCCTCGCTGTACAGGTTCGCGGTGCCAGACTCCCCCGACAACCTGGTGCTGGAGACCAACCACCACGCCGTACCTCTCATCAAGGTATCACCATTTATATAGCCCCTGCTTGGGGGCGTGGGTTCGATTCTCACCTAGGACAAACATTTGTGTGACGAACATTTGGGTTTGTTCTGTATAAGTAGAACTCGGCGTTAGAAATAAGTAACAATTTATCTTATTAATATAAACTTTAGTACGATAGGATTGCCCTTTAAATTTTTTTTACATTAATGTTAGCAAATTATAAAGTACTTATTAATTCGTTAATTTAGTTAATTAAGTACGAGAAATATAAATAATAATTTGAGGGTAGTTTGAGAAAAATAACTCGTAAATTGAGGGTAGTTTGAGAAAAAAAGTCTTAATTTGAGGGTAGTTTGAGAAAAATAAGTCGTAAATTGGTGATAGTTTGAGAAAAATAACTCGTCATTTGAGGGTAGTTTGAGAAAAATGAGTCGTGAATTGAGGGTAGATCGAGAAAATTTAGTCTTAATTTGAGGGTAGAATTTGGTGTGTGTATAAGTCGGGTCGGGAGTGAGTAGTAGTGACAGTTAGTTGTGTCCCCAGGGCGCCACGCTGCTGAAGCTGGTGGAGCGGCTCACGTACCACATCTACGCAGACCTGAACCTGGTGCGCACCTTCCTCACCACGTACCGCTCCTTCTGCTCCTCGCGCGAGCTGCTGGAGCTGCTCATCGAGCGGTTCCGCATCCCGGACCCGGGGGAGGTGTACGACGCGCCCAGCCACGGTCAGTCCTCTCCGCTCTCAAGATAATAAAGAAAAGCGCCATCTACTGGTATGGGTTGCGCTTCTCTTGAAATGTTGCGAAACTTGAGTGCGATACTAGCGCTACGGTAATTTGTAGAACCCTTTCATACGTTATCTGACTGCAGCGCATACGGAAGTTCGAGACAACCTATAGCACGCTCAGATTACGAAAATTGGTTTAAAAATTGGCCACATCGCTCGAAGAACCGATAACCGATGGGGAAGAAAGGTTCTGGAGTGGAGACCACGAACCGGAAGACGCAGCGTAGGTAGGCCTCCCACTAGATGAACCGGCGACATTGTGAGAGTCGCGGGCATCCAGTGGATGCAGATGGCAGGCTGTCGTTCGGTTTGGAGGTTAAAGGGGGAGGCCTATGTTCAGCAGTGGACGTCTTCTGGCTGATGATGAACGTACACCAAGTGAAGCTTGGGTAAGTCCTACCTAGCAGTGGACAGGTGTTTCAAAGGAAAGAGTTTATGATAGTATAAGTTAAGATTTAATTAGTAAAGCGAAGGAATTTACAAGTCAGACAGAGGGTCGTGAGCTCGGAAGGTGATGGCGATAAAAACGTGTTGGTCCCTTGTTCAGAGACTTAGCTTTAAGAGCTGGGGCGCCGATCGCCGCGTGGCTCGACGCGGCTCGTGGCACGTAGGAAGTCAGCGGGGCAGCGTAGCTCGGAGACAGCTCCGTGTGGTTTCAGAGCGTGGCCGGAGTACGGCCAACGTGGTAGAAGGGTTCTGATGTTTGGGCGTGGCCGGAGTGTGGCCAGCGCGTCACGACAGCATGGTGGCAGAACTCGTGCGTGGCCGGAGAATCGGTGTAGAGGGAAGGGCCCTGAAATGCGTCGAAGAACTACGCATGAGGACCAGTACGGACAGCCGCTCGGCCACGTCGCGTGAGATCCCGAAGATAACGGCAGATCGGGCCAGGCGCCCATTATCTCACATGACGTGGTACCGGCGTTAAAACACAGTTTTTGATCGGAAGGATCCAAGATTACAGAATGCTTTAAGAGCTTAGAACACAATTATATGAGAATGTAAGTACAGCGCGCGTCCATATCAGCCAGATTTTACGGATATGAAACGCACTTGCACTGTTTTACAACACAAAATGGCTGCATGATAATTTACTGACAAATAAATGATGATCATTTATTTCATCATCATCATCAGCCTCTAATTGTCCACTGCTGGACATAGGCCTCTTCCAATGCACGCCACTGAGCTCGGTCGGCAGTTCCTTGCATCCAGTTTTTACCCGCCGTTTTACGCAGGTCATCACTCCACCTGGCCACAGGGTGTCCTACACTACGTTTGCCTAAACGTGGTCTCCACTCCAGAACTCGTCTACCCCATCGGTTATCGGTTCTTCGGGAAATGTGGCCGGCCCACTGCCACTTCAGCTTGCTAATCCTTTGAGCTATGTCGGTAACTTTGGTTCTATGTCGAATAACTTCGTTCCGAATTTTGTCCCGTATAGAAACTCCAAGCATAGCTCTCTCCATAGCTCGCTGAGCGACTTTAAATTTGTGGACCACCTTAACCGTGAGTGTCCACGTCTCGGCACCGTAGGTCATAACGGGTAGGACACACTGATTAAAGACCTTTGTCTTGAGACACTGTGGTATGGACGACGTGAAGACTTGACGAAGCTTACCGAATGCTGCCCATCCCAGCTGAATCCTTCTATTGGCTTCTTTCTCGAAGTTGTTCTTACCTAACTGCAGAGTTTGTCCTAGGTATGCGTACCTAGATCATTTATTTGTCGAGACAGATTTCATAATTAACACAATTTAAAAGCATTTCCTATGATATTTCTCTCTTGAAAAACTTACCCGATTGGAGTACGGGGCTACAAGATTTTAATGATGATTTTAGAAAGAAAGAAAGAAGAAAGAAAGAAAAAGTTTATTTGTGACCAAATTAGGTTTAGTATTTTTTAGGTTCTGAGCGACTTTCTCATGGAAGTATAACTGCACGAATGAGCAGATTTATGGTTGGGGTCCTATAAATAACATATTCCTTCTAGAAGGAATATGTTATTTACATACCTGCAGATTCTTTTTAATGTAGTTAATATTTATGTGGGTTAAAACAATAATTTTTGGTTAACAAATGAAACTGACTGACATTACGTCAATCACCTTCATTCTGTCAACAATGTTTATGTCATAGTGGTGACATTTTTTATTCATTAAATTTGGCTTCTAGCGTATGTGCCATTTGCCATGATCTGAAAATTAGGTAACGATCTTAGAACGTTACAATGATTATGTACAAGCATCAATCTTAACATGATTATTGTACTCACTCTAAAGTATAAATAATGGTCAAGTGCGAATTGGTGAAACATTCCTGTTCACCACCAAGTTAAGCAACGTCGGGCGCAGTCGGTACGTGGATGGGTGACCGCCTGTACGTGATGTTGTCTATTTGTATTTTGTACTGGTACGGAACCCTGAGTGCGCGAGCCTGACTCGCACTTGGCCGGTTTTATTGTGTGCATGTTACGCGTTGTGAACCGATATATTTTATACCGATATATATAACCGATATATTGAGATGTAGAGACAGCCTAGTTCAAAGATACTTCAGATAATATAAGGTGGTATTGTATATAATTATATAATTTTGGTAAATAATGCGCACGCTGCAGTCCCGAGGATCAAGACGCCCAAGAAGGACGTCAGTCCGAACTCCTCGCTCCTGGAACTTGACATAGGTATCGTATGGAATCTCCACTGCATCTGATCTGATTACTTCATGTTCAATATCAATCGCAACAAATATATCTTATAGAATAGTTTCATCTCTTTCAAAGAATTTTAAACCAAGCGGCATGCAAATAAAGAAAAAAATAATGCTTTAAAATTGATTTCTAACACCAGTATACCAGCTATCCAAGTAAATAAAATTATAACAAACTTATTCCGTGATAAAAGTAGTTTGTTAATAGGTATGAGCTACTTTCATACCAAAATAAATTAAAACCCATTCAGTTGTCACGCAGTGAAGTGCGTACAAACATACAGACTGTCGCGTGTGTTTAATATAATGTTAAATGTTGCCATATACACAGCATGTATTTGAACGAGGAATGTTATTTTCCAGCGGAAAGTATAGAGAGTGTTGCCAGCAGCGACGCGGAGAAACTCAGCAAGAACACGGCGAGAGAAGACTGGAAGAGGTATCGGAAGGAATTCCAACAGCCCGTCAAGTTCAGGTGAGATTTATACACATATACATCATTTCATTTTAATTTTAAAAGTTCTTTATTTGACATAAAACAATTACAAAACACGTACAAACTAGACACAGTCCAAAAAATTGTATACACCAATATTGTATAAACGACTTTATTAGGCTAGCAACACCTCAGTGTTAATTTCTGTTGAGAATGTTAAACCGTTTGTGGTGATTGCAGAGTGATCAACGTGATCCGGCACTGGGTGGACCAGCACTTCTACGACTTCGAGCGCGAGCCGGAGCTGCTGGACCGGCTGCGGGACTTCCTGGAGTCCGTGGACGGCAAGCCCATGAGGAAGTGGGTGCAGAGCGTACTGAAGACGCTGCAGCGGAGGGTAACTCACTCATACTGACTATCATATACAATACTGCTGGACCGCCTGCAGGACTTCCTGGAGTCCGTGGTTGTAGTGTATTTACTATCCGTTATTATGTCGCAGAGCGGTCAGAGCGTGGAGCCGGAGCCCGGGGGCGCGGGCGGCGTGTCGCACGTGTTCGACCGCGCGCCGCCCGGCGTGCTGCGACACGTGGCGGAGCCCGAGCGCTGCGGCTGGCACCCGCTGGCGCTGCACCCGCTGGAGCTGGCCAGGCAGCTCACCCTGCTCGAGTTCCAGCTCTACCGACAGGTACCTGCCTGCCTCCGCAGAACTTTTCTGTTAGTGTTAACGCCTGCGGAAAGATGAATTTTTATGAAAATTACATTGACAATGACATTAGCTTGGGAGATGTTCTCTCAAGCTAATGTCATTTTCATACAATTTCGTCTTTCCGCAGGCGTTAACGCTAACAGAATATGGGTCTTGTCTAACCCCCCTGGTCACAAAAAAGGGGGGTGGGCACTTCGGGTCGCTACGGAGTAAGTAAGTCTACAAGTACCTCTCCGGGTTGGCAAAGCACCGTCAACACTGCTAGTGTTGCAGGTGTCCACAGGCGACGGCTTCTGCTTACCATCAGGCGAACCGCAAGCTTAATTCCCGCTGGTGGAAGGGGCCTAGCCACAGTTTAAATGACAATCACTAGCGACAAAATTCAGAGCTGTTATTGGTCGAACAACGCAATATTTGTTTACATAGTTGGACATGTAAAAAGAAACACACAATCCTACATAAGAGGTTGTCTACAGGTGAAGCCCTCGGAGCTGGTGGGAGCCGTGTGGACCAAGAAGGACAAGGAGAAGACTAGCGCTAACCTGCTGAGGATCATCAAACATACCACCAATGTAAGTACGTAGAGAGGCATCGTTGATGGCTCGCTGGTGGAAACCAGGCCACAGAGCATGTCGCACCGGCGCGAGGATAGCCTGGCGGGCTTGGCCTGGTGGTTGGCGGTGGCTAGAGAATACACTGGCGAGTATGTGCAAGAACTGCGACGCCATCTCGCCAGAACCATTCTTCTACAGCAGTACCCAATGACTTGACTGTTTATCCTTTATCTCGTCGTAAGCTAAAGGTAAAAAAATTTTTGCTCCTAATCTTTTTTGAACGGGCCAATCCTAGAAGCGAATTGATGTAGAAAAATGATGAATTGATGTTGCGATTGAGTTGTAAAAAAAAATGTAGGTATGACCTAGGCAACCGTGCTACATCTTTGACCACATCATCGGTTCCCATCATGTGAAATTATGGTCAATTGTGATTCACACCAAACATATTCAGGCAGGTAGGTCAAGTATCAGCACATAGACTTCATATCTTTTACACAGGGTTGAACGAATTGTTTAGGTAAATGTCTCCGGGAAATCAAGGGACCCCAAAATACAAGCTCGGCCTAGTTTGGGGCCCACAGCTAAAAGTTAAAATACTTAGCTTAATTCAATTTAATAAATTTTGTAATGATTTGGAAATTATTATTAGAGAAATAAATTATTTGAATTTGAATATATCTACACGTAGACTTCACAGCATGTCATACAACAAATTATAATATGATTTGTAAGTAAAACACTCATATTTTAATTCTTGACGTTGAATAAAATAAAATAAAACACGGAAACTAACAGTACAGTCAGTGTTTTTGAAAAATTTAATTTAATTTTAACATCAGATGCTCCAAAGCTTGAGAATGACAGCTGGTGAGGTGAATGATCGAGTTGGTCGCGCGGCGCATGTGGGCGGTCATTCACCTTGTCAGCTGTTATAATAAAACATCTTGTAAATAAAACTCTAAAGGCTTCCTACACTGTCTTGCCTAATTTTCATTAAAAGCCAACTGATGGGGTTAAAAAGGCAGGCTGTCGTTCACTGTGGAACTGTGGAGGTTAAATGGGGAGGCCTATGTTCAGCAGTGGAAGTCTTCTGGCTGATGATGATGATGATGTGGTTAAAATGTCACCTTATCGGCTGAGTGACCAGCCCTAGTGTTGATATTTTTCGATCACGTAGTAATGTAAGTATTGCTTGTGTGTTTCAGTTCACGAGATGGATGGAGAAGTGGATAGTGGAGAGTGAGAACCTGGAGGAGCGAGTGGGCGTGATGTGCCGGTTCCTGGACGTGGCCATCGCGCTCAGGGACCTGAACAACTTCAACGGAGTGCTGGCGGTGGTCGCGGCCGCGGGCTCGGCCGCCGTGCACCGGCTGCGGAACACCATGCAGGTCGGTATCTCCTCCACCAGGTGTCCTGAACTGCTCCAACGGAGTGCTGGCGGTGGTCGCAGTCTAGGGCTCCATTTTACGTCCAAAAACCTGACATCAGCTCAATGATCAGTATTGACCGTTTTTATTCTGCTATTTACTACTGCAGCTGTCACAGCTTGAAAAAGATTGCACTGAGTAAAAGCGTAGTTGAAGTGTACTTTTATAATGAGTGAAATAGTTGAGAGGTGAACTCTCTGAGTATCCGTAGAGCATTCTCATATCTTGACACATTCCCAAGATATTTGTTAAATGGATGTAAAATAGGATGTTGAATGAATGGATGTTTCCTGATGGTTACAATCTGGGTGTCTTCAAATCACGAGTGAATCGGTTTCTTCTAGGCAAGCGTGCTTCAACGTAGACCGCATCATCGGTTAACATCAGGCGTGATGGTGGTCAAACGCAAGTCTATTATTTATAAAAAAAAACTAAATAATTACCGCAATGTGTTTGTGTCAGATGATCCCCCTCCGGCTGAAGAGTGCGTTGGAAGAGTTCCGCGAGCTGAACTCGGACCACTTCAGGCGGTACCAGGAGCGGCTGCGCAGCATCAACCCTCCCTGCGTGCCCTTCTTCGGCATGTACCTCACCAACATACTGCACATCGAGGAGGGGAACCAGGGTGAGTCTACACACTCTACGTATGAACCACCTTGCTTCTTTATTTAACCTTTAGCTTTGATAATCTCTTTGATGTTCACTTATCACTCTATTAAGCTCCATTTTACCATCCAAAAACTCTAATTTAAGCCATCCCAAAACTGCACACTTTGCCATTCCCAAAACGACTAATTTTGCCATCCCCAAAACTGCACACTTTGCCATCCCCAAAACGACTAATTTTGCCATCCCCAAACTGCACACTTTGCCATCCCCAAAACGACTAATTTTGCCATCCCCAAAACTGCGCATTTTGCCATCCCCTAAACTGCACATTTTGCCATCCCCAAAACGACTAATTTTGCCATCCCCAAAACTGCGCATTTTGCCATCCCCTAAACTGCATATTTTACCATCCCTAAAACGACTAATTTTGCCATCCCAAAATTGCTCAATTTTCCACTCCAAAACTGCTCATTGTTGACGTAATTGGTAGAGACTTTGACAGTTGGCGATAATTCCAAGTACTAGACATCAGTCTTTCAGTTTCCACAAGCCTCTCCTCCTGCACGCCACTGAGCTTGGTCAGCAGTTCTCTGCGTCCAGTTTCTATCCGCCACTGTACTCAGGTCGTCACTGTACCTGGCCACAGCGTGTCACTACGTTTGCCTAAACGTGGTCTTCTCTATCGGTTATCGGTTCTTCAGGCAATGTGGTCGGCCCACTGCCAACTTCAGCTAATACTTTGTGCTATCTCTTCGTTTTTAATTCTGTCCCGTATAGAAACTCCGAGCATAGCTCTCTCCATAACGCGCCGAGCGACTTTGTACCTAGTCATCATCATCAGCCAGAAGACGTCCACTGCTGAACATAGGCCCCTTTAACCTCCACACTGAACGACAGCCTGCCTTTTGCATCCACTGGATGCCAGCGACTTTCACTATGTCGTCGGGCCATCTAGTGGGAGGCCTACCTACGCAGCGTGCGTCTTCCGGTTCGTGGTCTCCACTCAAAAACCTTTCTTCCCCATCGGGCTTTCAATGGGGGAGCATCCTAGTACTACGAAGCAAATAAAGTTATATGATTATTTACGGGAGGGATATTTACCGTGGTAAGGTTGTGGAATGAGTTCCCGATATTTTATTTGTGAGTGTGTTTTGTCGAGACTTAGGATCGAGTTCGAGTTCCAGTGATAACCGTAGCAAAAGACTAAGAAAGAGGGTAGATCGTTATATCTGCACCTAACTTTTTAACTGTTAGGCCAACCACCCGCATTCTTCCCGTGAATATGGTGCATGTAACTGCGCCGAAATATCGGGAGCTCATTCCACAACCTTACCACGGTAAATATCACGTAAATAATCATATAACTTTAGTGAACAACTGTGGTAGTTTAAAACAGTGTTTTACGAAGCAAATGTTTGGATGAGCATATTTGTTCTATTATGGTGTTAATAATTTTCCCCCGCAGACTACCTCCCCAACACCGAGCTGATCAACTTCTCCAAGCGGCGGAAAGTGGCGGAGATCACGGGAGAGATCCAGCAGTACCAGAACCAGCCGTACTGCCTCACGCTGGAGCCCAGGACTCGGGTGAGCACACGCTGTACTACCCACGTGCTGGTGGAAGGAACAACCATTCTAATAGGCTTGTGTCTCAATATTATGTGTCTCATCATCATCAGTCAGAAGACGTCCACTGCTGAACATAGGCCATAATCCCCACGTTTGGCAGGCGGCTTGGGGATCGCAGGAGGGTCCACCATTCAAGTAGGAGGATGCTGCTGCCCATCCTCTAGTGGTTCTGGTCGCAGTTTTAGGACATACCCGGGTCCATATATGTTATAATTATGTCTATCGATTTCCAAAAGGGCCGGTTAGAAGCGGCCTGCATCCAGCGTTTCCCTGCGGTCTCTTTTAGCTCGTCTATCTTAGCACCTGTTTGTTTTCCATGTAAAATAAAATCCTCATGATAGTGGAGATGTGAATGAAAGGCCATTGACCTTGTCAGCTGTTAGCACCAGGTGTCCGTACACGGAGTGTGTTGCAGGCGTTCCTGGAGTCCCTGGAGCCGTTCCCCGGCATGGACGACCAGGAGATCACCAACTACCTCTACAACAAGAGCCTCGAGATAGAGCCGCGGCCGCCGCTCAAGCAGATGCCCAAGTTTGTGAGTACCACTATACCTAGCACGTCATCAGCCATTCAAGATCCATTGCTGAACAAAGGCCTCCTTCTCAGAGAGGAGTGTGCCATAATCCCCACGCTTGGCAGGCGGCTTGGGGATCGTACGTTGACTAATAGACGTCCTATTTGACTAATAGTACTAACAGGACGCTGCTGCCTATCCTCCGGTGGTTCTAGTCGCAGTTAAAAGACATACCCGGGTCCTATAATAATTATCAATTTAAAAAAAACCGACCTAAAATTAGTAAAATACGCAATCCAGTCATTTTGATTTAAAGGCCAAACTACTAAACCGATTTTAATGCAATTTATATAATACTAGCGGTCCGCTCCAGCTTCGCACGGGTATAGATTATAGCCTATATCACCCGGGGATAGTGAAGTTTTCCAACAGTGAAATAATTTTTCAAATCGGTTCAGTAGTTTCGGAGCCTATTCAATGTAAACAAACAAACAAACAAACAAATCTTTCCTCTTTATAATATTAGTATAGATCAACCTGAACATATAAACTTTCAATAAAAAACAAATCGGTTCACAAATTACAGAATTAAAAGGTAACAAAACGTTAAATAAAAAAATACAATACAACGTATTGAGAACCTCCTCCTTTATTGAAGTCGGTTAAAAATTAGATGTGGAAATATTTGTAAGCAGATTGTTGTGTTCCCGGGTAACTGCGCACTCGGGCTCCAGACACCGGCCTCCAGTGTAGTTCAGTGGGCTTACTCTTGACACTCGATTTCAATCGTAACTTGGGATTGGGATCGAAAACATGCCATTTGGTACTCTTCAATCGCGTCAAGAGTACCGAAAGCGTCGAGTTGAGTCAATTTTATTTAGTTCCATAAAATTCAACCATTACCGGTTCCAATCGTGCGCTAGTTTAGAATTCAAGAGTAACAAAATGGCATGTTTTCGATCCCAATCCCAAATTACGATGAAATCGAGTGTCAAGAGTAAGCCCACAGGGCTCACCGACTGAATGACCCACCTGTCTTATATACCATCCTGGTATTAAGGTGGTACGATTCACCTATGGCGGGAAATTCAAATTTTAAACAGTTTTTAGTAGTTATTTTGAATAACACAGTGTTTGCGCAAAATGTTGGCTGTTCTTTACATTATAATGTACAATTATTTAACAGTAACGCACCATATTACTTACATTTGTAAATGAACCGTTTGAAACAGCAAAAATTTGTTTATTGACAAATGTAAGTAATAATGTGCATTAGAGATAAATAGCTTTACATGATTTTGTAAAGATTAACAATCAATTGTCGCAAACATCATGATCGTTTACAATAATAATAGTTTTGAATGAGGAAACAGAAAAATACGAGACAATGATTTTGTCTACTTTTCGTAGGTATAATCGATCCGAGCTGCAGTTGTCCCTATTGCGCTCTACTGGGAGAGGCTTGAGGTCAGGGGACAGCAATAGATTTGCTAAATACCTATTCATCAAATTTCTTGGCCGTGGTATGCCCTCTTAAAGAGAGTTATTTAAGTAACGAGTTGTTCGTAAATAACTTCAAATCGAGAGTGAATCGGTTTCTTCTAGGCAAGCGTGCTCCATCGTAGACCGCATCGTCGCTTAACATCAGGCGAGAAGGCGGCCAAGAGCAAGCCTATCTACTATTAAAAAAAAAAAAAACGTATTGATGTACTGTTTGTCCCGGCAGCCCCGCAAGTACCCCGAGCTGTCCCTGAAGCAGGTGAAGGTGTCCCGGCGGCACCAGGAGCACGGCGCGCACCACTCCACCTCCAGCAACGACGACAACCTCAGTCAGTACCGTGCACACTACTACTGCTACTAGCAGCGAACTGACACCTACACGGTTACACACTATTATGTTCAGCCCCGCAAGTACCCCGACCTGTGTCTGAAGCAGGTGAAGGTGTTGTAGTTTGATGGGGGAGGCCTATGTCCAGCAGTGGACGTGGAAAAAAAACCTGGCAACACCGCGCTTGTACGTTCGATGTATGCAGCCGACTGTACTGGGGGTCTAGACAAGACCCACTTTCTGTTATCGTTAAAGCCTGCGGAAATATGAAATTGTATGAAAATGACATTAGCTTGAGATAACATCTCTCAAGCTAATGTCATTGTCAATGTCATTTTCATACAATTTCATGTTTCCGCAGCCGTTAACGCTAACAGAGAGTGGTTCTTGTCTAACCCCTCCCTGTTGTGTGGTAGCGGCTAGCCGGTGACGTAGTGTTGTGTCTGCAGGCGTGTCGCAGCTGTCCCCGACCGGCGGCGGCTCCTGGGACGGACACTCGGTGGCCTCGCTGCCCATGCACCCCGACGAACACAGAGGTAACCATCTGCTATTTACTGGCAACTCTCTTCATTACGGGAACAGTTTTGGCGCCAACATGGAAAAATATATTCTTAAACTTGTATATTTTATTTTGTCGATTCTGTTACGTAAATTCTTTCCATCCATTGGTTGCCTGGAAGAGATCGCTTTTATCGATAAGGCCGCCACTTGAGGCACTAGCTCGTAAGTGTTTTCTATCGTGTTGTAATTTTTATTTCTGGTGTACACAATAAAGAGTTTCTATCTATCTATCTATTTTAGAATGTTACTATGTAATAATAGTGGATTATTATTTATTAACTGCTCGTGAACGTGCTCGAGTGTGGCCAAGTGATATAACGCGGTGAAACATGTATATTCGTGTTGTTTCCAAAACTCCATAGAAGCCTCTAGTAAAGTTTCCATCGCTTTACTGGGCCATGAGTTTGACTTGACCGTGATTTACCTTGTTTGACTCTGACTTTGACGTTATTTAATACTATGTAAACTTGTTTGAAAAATACTGTCGGGAAATAGTAGATGCGAATAGCGAGAGACCGGGGAGTGTGGCATAAACAAAGGGAGGCCTATATCCAGCAGTGGGTCACATAGGGCGGATAATGATGATGAAACTTGTTTAATATTTCAACTGAAGGACTCTGTATCCATGGTCAAAAAAATTATAACAAAAAAAGAGGGAGGGCTTTGTTCAGCGGTGGACGTTTACTGGCTGAATCCAGGGCCCCGATTCTACTAAAGAAATTGTTTTTGAATTGTAATTGTTTCAATTAGATTTTTTTAATAATTGCCTCAAAATTTACTGTCAAAAAAAAAACTAAGTTATAATATTAGGTGGTGGTATTTTTCTAGTATAAAAAAAATATTCAAAACTGCCAGTTTTGAGGCAATTATTAAAAAAATAAATTTGAAACAATTACAATTTAAAAACAATTTCTTTAGTAGAATCGGGCTCCAGATGTGATGTGATATGTTGGTAATTGTGACCCGTGTCTGACGGTGATGGTGATGTGACGCAGGCAGCCGCCAGGAGGACCGGCTGGTGGTCAGCCCCCGGCCGGAGTGGTCGCTGAGCCAGCTGAGCCTCTTCGAGCTGAAGGGCTTCTCACTCTTCGACAAAACCAAACCCAACTCCACAGCGAGGTGAGTATCGTTTTGTTGTAAACATCCTACTAATAGACAAGTAGATGGAGTCCCTAGAATATAGGGCCCCTGATAAAACAGGGACTAGGAGCTAAGGCATTAAGAAGGTAGGGCCCCCTAGAACGAGACATCAACTGGGGCCCTTTCGACCAGCTGGTAAAAATATATATTAAACACATAAATAAGCTGAAATGTTAAAATTTATTTCAGAAGCTGCAACAAAGACGAGCCTCCGTCTCCTAGAGACAGACACTCGCCGAGACACGAGCGGTGAGTGTTCAATCTATCTGTTGCATGTGTGACAACCGCATCGAAATGTCTTCAGTATTTTTAGTATTTTTTTTTGTTAAAATCCGTACATAAACTCCAAAGAGCTCATTGAGAAAAGGTGAAGACAAACATTGTAATCGTGTCAGGTGTATAAGGTAGTGAGACAGATGTCCCCCCGCAGGTCGCAGTCCACGTCGGAGCGCAAGCCGACGCTGTCCCCGCGGAACCCCATCGTGGACGCAGAGCTGTTCTACTCGCGGAGCAACGACCACCTCGCCTGCAACAAACAGGTGCTCTGTCCACGAACACAAGTCACATACACACACACATACACATCATTTATTTGTGTCAAAAAAATACAATCCTACTAATATTATAAACGCGAAAGTTTGTATGTATAGATGTATGGATGTTTGTTCCTCTTTCACGCTGCAACGGAACAACGGATCGACCTGATTTTTTGCATGGGTATAGTTCAAGAGCCAGAGAGTGACATAGGCTACTTTTCATCATCATCACCATCATCACCGTTTTTCATCACTTCGCGGGTGAAACCGCGGGGCGCAGCTAGTAACACAATATACAAGGAAAATTAAATTAAATTAAAAATAAAACTAAATAAGGACTTATTATATTTTTTTGTCACAAACCGGCCCCAACTCGGCATGATGCTGAGTACATACACATACAAAATATAATACATAAAAAAATTACATACAAAATTATATAAATAACAAATTAAGTATCATCAAGGAAGATATACTAAGAGGAAAGACAATAGCGGAACATTAGAGCGTAGCTCGGAACATTTGACTAAAAACTGTATGAACTTAGATGGCGCCGTAATTTGAGCGTGCTATATAGGTTGTCTCTAACTTCCGTAAGCGCTGCAGTCAGATAACGTATGAAAGGGTTCTACAAATTACCGTAGCGCTAGTATCGCACTCAAGTTTCACAACATTTCAAGAGAAGCGCAACCCATACCAGTAGATGGCGCTTTTCTTTATTCTCTTGAAATGTTGTGAAACTTGAGTGCGATACTAGCGCTACGGTAATTTGTAGAACCCTTTCGTACGTTATCTGACTGCAGCGCTTACGGAAGTTCGAGACAACCTATAGCACGCTCAAATTACAGCGCCATCTAAGTTTATATAGTTGTTGAAGATGGAGTGGTGAATCCGCCGGAAAATGATAAATCCGCGTACTTTTGATTTTACTTTTTATTTGGATAAAGTAGGTAGGTAAAAAACAAAGAATTGTAAGGCAACGCGCGTCGTGCGTGGAGGCGGTGCAACGACGACTGCCTGCAAAACCAGGCGAACCCCCTCCCTCAGCACGCACCCCGCGCGTCCCCTTTCACAATATTAGTACATAGTTCTACCACAGGTGGCGCGTCGATAACAATAGTTTTTAGTCAATGTTCCGAGCTACGCTCTAATGTTCCGCTATTGTCTTTCCTCTTAGTATATCTTCCTTGCTAGTAGTGTACCGGTAAACACGTGAACAAATACGCATGTGTCCTAATGTGGTTTTAACGTGAACGTTTCTGATAAATTGGGGGCGGCGCGTTCACGAAAATGCGCGACCAGCCACCCTCCGCACATCCGACCTCACTAAAACCAAATGATATTATTTTAAACTATCACGGTTGTTCACTAGAGTTATATGATTATTTACGGCATATTTACCGTGGTAAATATCGGGACCTCGTTCCACAACCTTACCACGGTAAATATACCGTAATTAATCATAATATAACTCAAATTTGTCAGGGGGCCTTGTACGCACTGTAAATAATGTGACGGGTTCTATGCTTTTCATTGCTTGTGGTTGTAAAACAATTTTTTAATATACTAAAGACCTGTAAAAGACTCCAAAGGCTACGTACTATTTGACAGAAGGCCTTTTATGGTTTGTAATCACGTGAGAGATTCCTTGCTCTTTGTAGTGCTAAAATAACTGACACCATGTATAACATGTAGATGTAATATTGTATGACGTACTTGCAACGTCCGAACGTGAGGGACATCAGTTTGTAACATCACAATGTACCACGTTTGCTACAATAAATAATTTTTCATTTTGTTTTAATTTTATTTCATTTTCAATGATATTCGTTTGAGAGCCTGCATTGAATCACATAAAAAGGTATAGCTCATGTAGATTTCTAGAAAAGAGCATTTTCTAGTTGAAGGTACTCACGGATCTAGTTGTATTGCACATCTCTGTACACATATATGTCGCACACTAATATTATTGTATCCCACTTCTGAAGTTATATATTTTTTTGTGTAGGTATAATAAATATTGTAATTCCCCCCCGCAGGAGCGCGTGCCCCCGCTGCTGCCCCGCAGTGCGGCCCCGGCGGCGCCCCCCGCGCGCGACGGCCCCCCGCCCCCGCCCCGCCACTGTACGTACCGCACGACGTCCCCTGCTGGACACAGACCTTTCCTTTACAACGCTTCGGGGAGCCCTATTACAATAAAAATCACTTTGTATGGTATTCACAAGTATATACTCACTGGTTCACTACACAACAAGTGTAGTGAACCAGTGTCTTCAAGTCGAGAGTGAATAGGTGTCTTCTAGGCAAGCGTGCTCCATCGTAGGCCGCATCATCGCTTAACATCAGGCGAGTTGGCGGCCAAGCGCAAGCGTATTTATAATAAAAAAATAAAAAATAAATTTAAAAAACACTGATTCTACAGCCTCACGGCTACAAACCAGGTGAGACGTGGTCAAACGCCAACCCTGCCACCACATATTATTATTAAGTTTTTGTTAAAAATTTGTTGTAGCCAGTTGTACCCATATAAACGAAAACGTCAGTCATTTGAATTCAGTTAGCAGCTGTGATGCGGACAAATAACTTTGAGACCTAACCCAAAAAAGGTAAGGTCCAAGTTCTTTGAATGCGGAGTTCGACGCGTTGACATAAATAAGAATGTTCAATCAAGGTTCCGGGTATGTCCTAAAACTGCGACCAGAATCACCGCAGGATAGGCAGCAGCGTCTTGTTAGTACACGGTGAACGTACTGCGATCCCCAAGCCGCCTGCCAAGCGTGGGGATTATGGTAACACCCCTCTCTAAGAACAAAGGTAAGCCTTTGTCCAGCAGTGGACGTTTAATGGCTGCTGATGATGAATCAAGGTTCTGTCATATTGCCTGGTGACAGATTTTCCTTCTCATTTCCGTTATATTTACTTCACTTTTGAGGTATTTTTTTAAATTTATTTTTTATAAATAATAGGCTTGCGCTTGACCGCCAACTCGCCTGATGCTAAGCGATGATGCGGTCTACGGTGGAGCACGCTTGCCTAGAAGAAACCGATTCACTCGTGATTTGAAGACACCCAGATTGTAACCATCGGGGAACATCCATTCAGGCAGCGCATTCCACAGACTAGCAGTTCGCACAATAAAATTGGAATCAAAGCGCTTTGTTCGAGTTTTCAGAATACCAACCATAAACCGGTGAAGGTAAAGTGCAACTTGCGTCAAACGGGTAAACACTGGTCGCAGAGAACTGCTGACTGAGCTCAGCGGCGTGCAGCAGGAGAGGCCTAGCAGTGGACAGTGGAGGGCTGCTGATGATGTCAGAATCGATAGCCCGTCGGTCCAGTTGGTAGTGAACCTGCCTTCTGAGCTTGGGGGCGTGGGTTCGATTCCCATCTAGGACAAACATTTGTGTGATGAACATTTGTGTTTGTTCTATATCTGGTTGTTAATATCTATTTAAGTAAGTAGCCCACCGGATTAGCAAGTTGAAGTGGCAGTGGGCAGGGCACATAGCACGCAGAACAGATGGCCGATGGGGCCGAAAGGTTCTGGAATGGAGACTACGGACCGGTGCAGTGTAGGACGTCCACCCACAAGATGGACAGACGACCTAAAAGAGACCGCAGGGAAACGCTGGATGCAGGCCGCTTCCACCGGCCCTTCTGGAGATCGATGGGGGAGGCCTATGTCCAGCAGTGGACGTCCTACGGCTGAGATGATGATGATGATGATGTATTTAAAACTATATATGTATGTATATCAGTCTCTGGCAGCCATATCACAAGCTTTGCTTAGTTTGGAGTCAGATGACCGTGTGTGCGACACTGTCCCGTACATTGTGTGTGTGTGTGTGCAGCGGTGTCGTCGAGTGAGGCGCCGCCGGAGCCCCCGGAGCGCCCGCCGCCGAGCCCCAAGCACGACCTCTTCAGGTACTACATTCAATATTTATTTTATTTTATTTATTTAACAAGGAAAACATTCAGCTGCTAATGAATACAGCAGATATGATATAAACACATAAACATAAACGATGCGTGTACAATACGATATGAGTTTAGACATTTTATCTATACTAATATTATAAAGAGGAAAGATTTGTTTGTTTGTTTGTTTGCATTGAATAGGCTCCGAAACTACTTAACCGATTTGATAAATTCTTTCACTGTTGGGAAGCTACACTATCCCCCGGGTGACATAGGCTATATTATATTTTCAATAAAACTAGGGAATCTTACTAAAACTCCAATAATGTAACCCAAAGTGTAAAAAAATAAGATTTACACCCGTGCGAAGCCGGCGTTCATCGATTTATAAGACGTTATCCACGTCAAAAGCTGACATAACGTCTGTCTGTGTGTAATGGCACACAATGTTGTGGTAGAAGATGGCAGCACGGCCAGCAAGATAGGTTCGAGGTCAAAACACAGACCAAATCCGATATCACACGTATTATATTACAATAGATGTACGGAACACATGCCGCGAGACATGTGCTCTGTGCGCCGCCACGATAACGGAACACAGGGGACGTACTCAGGGGGAAAATACTTCACATTTTTAGGGTTCCGTACCTCAAAAGGAAAACGGAACCCTTATAGGATCACTTCGTTGTCTGTCTGTCCGTCTGTCAAGATCCTTTTTCTCAAGAACGCGTGAAGGTATCAAGTTGAAATGTATACTAAATACTTGGGTCTACGGTTTCTTTCGGCTGTAAAAAAAATAAAAGTTGTAAGTCAACGCAATCAAAAGATATGAACGTTTATGTCGCATATTTTGCGATTGGGAAATCAAAACCTATAGGGTACTTCCCGTTGACCTAGAATCATGAATTTTGGCAAGAGACAAGGTCTTACAGCACATATAAAGGAATAAATCTGAAAGTTGTTAATTTGAATTTATATCATATAAAAAATATTGTTTTGCTATTACAAACTTACATTTTGTAGTTGGAATGTATGGAAGAACCTTATTGTCAACTACAAAGTTAAGTTTGTCTTTCAATATTTCAACTTTGGTTAGTTTTTTTTGGACTCGCGCTGTGAGAGTTCCGTCCAACGGAACCCTCAGAGCACGAGTCCTACTCGTACTTATCCGGTTTTTTTTATGGTTCGCAAACAGCATTTAAATGTATGGAACAGTTGATTTTATCCCGCGATATTAGAGTTGGTTTCATAAAAGTTGTTTACAATGACCTCCTGTCGGCTTGGTACAGGGCATATGCGTAACCCTGTATAGAAATTTGATGCATCACACGCATCAGCCAGTAAACGTCCACCGTTGAACAAGGCCTCCCTGTTAGAGAGGGGTGTTGCCATAGCCCCCACGCTAGGCAGGTGGCTTGAGGATCGTACGTTCACCGTGTACTACGGTGGCTCCAACGGAAGACCAGCGCTGGTTGTTCGCAACCAGCATTATGCTGAGTTGGAACCGGTTTGTGGAGGAAAACAATTTGTAATGTGTGTATTTATTTCTATTAATTCTTAAAAATGTTTTATTTTCTTCCATAAAAAAAATTGTCTATTAATAAAAAAAAAAAAAAAAAACATTTATTTCAGGCACTCTAATGACCCATAAAATAAAATCTATTGTCTATTGTACTAATAGGACTGCAGCCCATCCTCCAGTGGTTCTGGTCGCAGTTTTAGGACTTCCCCGGGTCCGTTTGATTTGATGCCCCCTCCCCCCCGTTTGTCTCCCTTAATCCACACGTGAGATATCGTGCCCTGCACGATGTAACAGTATAGGTGTTTTTAATTGACAATGCAATGTTATAAATGTACGTATTGTTTAATTACATTTCTGTGTGAACAGACGTCCATAATCACCTGTATTTGCAGATATATTGTTATTTGTAAGTTATTGTCACACAACCGGGCCTTACGGCTACTTGTTATAAGCGATTCTGTTTAGGCAAAGATAATATAAGTGTTTTTTTTCTACTTGTAGTATTTTTAAAAAATCTGTTCAGTTATTTCGTCACATCACAATAAGCGTAGGGAGGCCTCCCACTAGATGGACCGACGACATAAGAGTCGCGGGCGTCCAGTGGATGCAGATGGCAGGCTGTCGTTCAATGTGGAGGTTAAAGGGGGAGGCTTATGTTCAGCAGTGGACGTCTTCTGGCTGATGATGATGATGACAATAAGCATTTAAAACACTTCTTTAAGTATTGTGGTCGGCCCCGGCTCCGCACGGGTATAGTTATATAGCCTATTAAAATAGCCTATATTAATCAGTGATAATGTAGCATTCAAATGGTGAAACAATTTTTAAAATCGGTCCAATACTTTTTGAGTCAATTCGTTACAAACATACTTACATACAAATCTTTCCTCTTTATAATATTAGTCTAGATGATAAGTCCCGATTAAAACATGGTTTAAATAAAGTAAAGTAAATATTAATTTCTGAAACGTTTTTACATTATCACATCGTATTTATACATTGCAAAAGCAATGGATGGATGATTGCAGTGGATGCAAAAGGCAGGCTGTCGTTCAGTGTGCAGGTTAAAGGGGGAGGCCTATGTTCAGCAGTGGACGTCTTCTGGTTGATGATGATGATGAAATGAATACAGGTGAATGGATTTCCTTTTTCATACCAATATTATAAATACGAAAGAGGTTGTTGGTTGGTTTGTCCAGCTTTTGCACAGCAAGCTCACGGAGCTTTGGGTTCCGTAGTCAAAGAGTGTTAACGGGACCCTATTACCAAGTCTACGCTGTCTGTCTGTCCGTGTCTTACCTACCTTTTAACGGCTGTATCTTTCGAACCGTAATAGATAAGCCAGTTGAAATTTTCAATGATGATGATGATGATTTATACATTGTGTCTAACATAGGTTATAATTGACTTATCAGTGGGCCCCAAACTAGGTCGGCCGGTCTCTCGGTGACCCGTTAAATAGATTTGCCCATATTCGATTTAACGCTTACGAGTATTAATTAGAACAGAAATAAATTCAAATTAAAAATAGGTGAGTTTAAATTAAATTTGCATTCATTCAAATCAGAATTATGGTTATAATAACACCAGCGACCCGCCGGCCCGGCTTCGCACGGGTGTAATTTACGTGCGAAGCCGGGGCGGGTCGCTAGCTATACATATAAACCTTCCTCTTGAATCACTCTATCTATTTTAAAAACCGCTTCAAAATATGTTGCGTAGTTTTAAAGATTTAAGCATACATAGGGACAGACAGCGACAGCGACTTTGTTTTATACTATGTAGTGAAGATACAAAGTTGAAGGAGTTGAAACCTTACATTACACACGGCTACTGGACATCCAAACCAATCGGGGTGGCATAGTCATTTCATGACAAAACCCCATTTTAAAAATAAAGATTAAAAAAAAAAAAAAAAAACCAATGCTAGTCTGTGGAATGCGCTGCCTGAATGGGTGTTCCTCCAAAGTTACAATCTGGGTGTCTTCAAAACACGAGTGAATCGGTTTCTTCTAGGCAAGCGTGCTCCACCGCAGACCGCATCATCGCTTAACATCAGGCGACGTGGCGGTCAAGCGCAAGCTTATTATTTATAAAAAAAAATAAAAAAAAGAATTCCCATGAAGATACTCTTAGTGTTTGCATTTTACATTTGCATCATAATGTCTAAATCACACTTGTTGGGAGACTGTATGTATGTGTGTTTGTGTTATTGGCGTAAATCCATTTAGCGTTTAGTTGTGGATCGAGCCGAATGCCTCACTTAATGAATGTTTTCAGAAGTGGGATATACATCAATACTATTTATGTCTTAGTTATAGAAGTATATATAGTAGCGTTGTGTATGTGTGCAGGATGCCGGGCGTGTCTCCGAAGCGGTCCCCGGCGCCGGCGCCCCCCGGGCCTGCGCCCCCCGCGGAGGGTGCAAGCGGGTCGGCGTCCCCCGCGGGCCCGCTCGCGTTCAGCTTCCCCGCGCGCGCGCCCGCGCCTGCGCCCTCGCCGCCCGCGCCCCCGCTCACGCCCCACCACCGTACGTACTCTCTGACCAATGTACCATTTATATTATCTTGTCAGTTACTAACCGAGCGCCAGCACTGGCAACACGCCGAGCTAAGACACACAACGACACTTGAGATGGAGCGAGAGAAGTCCGCCGACTGATTTTCTCACATTTTTGACCTGGCTACACTCGAAAAGTAAACTTTTTTAGACTGGTTGTATTGTAAAAATTAGCCGTATACTTAAAATATATATTTTTGCACTTATAAACTAATAAGTAGAAGTAGTAGAAACTAGTAGGATTTATTTATTTATTTAGACACACCAACGAACAATTCACAACACATAGGATAACCTAATAAAACAAAACTAAACTACTATAACCCCGGCTTACACTCACGTTCTGTTCATGTGTCGAGACGATCGACCGGTTCCGGAGCCATTAGTGCTCCTTCATCAGGGAATACGCGCGCTCCCGGAGACGGACGCCCGCGTACTGGGGTGCGTTTATGTAGTCTGCGAATTTTTCACCAGCTAAAAATTTAACTAACGGAGGTTCGCTGAACGGTGTCATAGCTTTATGTCAATACTAGCTGTCAAATTCGAATAAAACAAACAAAAATAATGTCAACCACAGCTCAACCTGCTCAACAGCTGTCAATCTGACAGCAGACGAAAATTTAGCGACCTCCAAAGGTCGATAAAATGTAATCTAGTCAGGCGAAAACTTATACAAGCGAACGCCCGTAAACGGGGCAGCTTAAATTTTAACCGGCTCAACGTTTCACCTCGTGCAGTCTGTGAACGCGTGTTTTGACGTTTATCTAGTATAAGTTTTAGTCTGGATAAGTGCAGTAAACGCACCCCTGGCGATGCGAAATCGTGAGTGTAAGCCGGTGTTATAGTAATTTATAATTAATTCTCACGCAAGCTTTGATGAAGTAAAAGAATAGTATACTACCGATTAACCGTGTTATTACCAAATACGGTTTAGCTTTAGTACTGGGATTTGTACCAGATAGTAGATTGGGGTCAGACGACCGCGTGTGTAATAATATCCCGAATATAATGTTGATTGTAGTGCGAGGTATGTAGTATGTGTGCCTGTGTTACAGCCATGTCGTGCGGCACGCCGCCCCCGCTGCCCCCGCGGCGCCGCCGGGACTCCGCCGCGCCCCCCACGCCCATACACCTTGTGAGTACTCTCTACTGGACTGAACATTGTTCCGCCACGTTATAGCGCGATTTATTATAGGCATTATTTAAAGTAAATATCGTAAATAACGTGGATATTCGCCAAAGAACCAGAGTCACCGACATAGCTGTTAACATTTGCAAGTTGAAGTGGCAATGGGCAGGCCACATCGCTCGAAGAACCGATAACCGATGGGGAAGAAAGGTTCTGGAGTGGAGACCACGAACCGGAAGACGCAGCGTAGGGAGGCCTCCCACTAGATGGACCGACGACATAGTGAGAGTCGCGGGCATCCAGTGGATGCAAAAGGCAGGCTGTCGTTCAGTGTGGAGGTTAAAGGGGGAGGCCTATGTTCAGCAGTGGACGTCTTCTGGCTTGTAAATATCAAACTTTCGCGATTTGAACACGTTTATTGTAGGCTCTGTAATAGTTTATTTTTATTCCAAAAATGTGGAATAGCTTTTATTATATTTTAGGCTTACGTTTGGCCGCCACTCCGCCTGATGTTAAACGATGAGGCCTAGAAGAAACCGATTCACTGGCGATTTGAAGACACCTAGATTTTTTTTTATGCCATAGGTGTCAAACATGCAGACGTGCTGCCTGATGGTAAGCAGTCACCGTCACCTATGGATACTTGTAACACCAGAGGCGTCACAACTACATTGCCGACCCTTTCAGAATCTGTTAAGTCGCCTTTTGAAGAACCCCATTGTTGTATCTATCTATTCTCACCTACTTATGACAGATGACAGCTCTGTCTCCTGCCCCTAGTTAGTGTGTGTTTACCGTTGGTTACGTACAAAAAGTAATCCGTCGTATTAATTAATTACATTCAGGATATACATAGACAAAGCATTCGGGATATAGGAAGCTACAACACCCATGTTGTAGCTTCTCGGAAACACCACGGAAGGTAGCTCATTCCACATTTTGCAGGTATGTGGCAAGAAGGATCGCAATTGTAACTATCGGGGAACACCCATTGAGGCACCGCGTTCCACAGACTAGCACAGTAAAAATATTGATATTAGTAAGCAAAACCACGGCATGCAGGTGGTATAGTTACAAACGAGTTCCGAGCGATGCCGATCCCACTTCTGAAAACGACCAAAATGTCTTGTTCCTGTTCTCATACTTCTGTCAGCAACTACCTACATAACGGATTATTTCTACTTATTTGGGAGGAAAAAAGATGTAAACGTAAAATATTTATTACTAGCGGTCCGCCCCGGCTCCGCACGGGTATAGTTATATAGCATATTAAAATAGCCTATATTAATCATGGATAATGTAGCATTCAAATGGTGAAATAATTTTTTCAATCGGTCCAGTACTTTTTGAGCCAATTCGTTTCAAACACACTTACATACAAATGTTTCCTCTTTATAATATTAGTATAGATGTCGGCTTCTTTTAGAAGTTATATTAAACTTTGTAAAGTCGTCATGTATGTTGTGTATAATGTGTATGTAACGTGTTACAGTCGTCCGGCGGCGCCGGCGGCAGCGGGTCGTCCCCCGCGGGGGGCGGCGCGGGGGGGAGCACGCCGCCCCCGCTGCCCCCGCGGCCTGCCCCCGCGCCCGCGCTGCTCCGCCCCGCGCACTCCGCCATCCTGCAGCGCCGGCAGCACACCATCACCAACAACAACAACACGTGAGTACACCGACCCGCCACGCAGCTAGCAGCGTCATCACCAACACCATCAACAACAACACGTGAGTACACCGACCCGCCACGCAGCCAGCAGCGTCATCACCATCACCAACAACAACAACACGTGAGTACACCGACCCGCCACGCAGCCAGCAGCGTCACCAACAACAACAACACGTGAGTACACCGACCCGCCACGCAGCTAGCAGCGTCATCACCAACAACAACAACAACACGTGAGTACACCGACCCGCCACGCAGCTAGCAGCGTCATCACCAACAACAACAACAACACGTGAGTACACCGACCCGCCACGCAGCTAGCAGCGTCATCACCAACAACAACAACACGTGAGTACACCGACCCGCCACGCAGCTAGCAGCGTCATCACCAACAACAACAACAACAACAACACGTGAGTACACCGACCCGCCACGCAGCTAGCAGCGTCATCACCAACAACAACAACACGTGAGTACACCGACCCGCCACGCAGCTAGCAGCGTCATCACCAACAACAACAACACGTGAGTACACCGACCCGCCACGCAGCTAGCAGCGTCATCACCAACAACAACAACACGCGAGTACACCGACCCGCCACGCAGCTAGCAGCGTCATCACCAACAACAACAACACGCGAGTACACCGACCCGCCACGCAGCTAGCAGCGTCATCACCAACAACAACAACACGTGAGTACACCGACCCGCCACGCAGCTAGCAGCGTCATCACCAACAACAACAACACGTGAGTACACCGACCCGCCACGCAGCTAGCAGCGTCATCACCATCACCAACAACAACAACACGTGAGTACACCGACCCGCCACGCAGCCAGCTACTAAATCGGGGCAACTCCAATAATAAAAAAACACTTACTGATTTCGTTCTTCCATGTTTACCATCACTACCCCCCGCCGCCTACAATTTACCATTCTACAGGAATTGTCCATTTCCTTGATTTGTATAATAGTGTCCCGATAGCCGCGGTAGTGACGTGACGTTGTTACAGCGGCGCGGCGCCCCGGCTACCTCCCAAGCCGCCGCCGGTGTCCCCGCGCCCCTAGCGCCGCCCGCGGCCTCCCCCCCCGCCTGCCGCTTGCACCCCTCCGGCCGCACCAGCCGCCTGGACCCTGCCAGCACGCTGCCTCGGAGACAACCCCGCCTGGAGTGTCGGCACGCCAGCCGCCTGACTGGTGGTAACATGCTCACCTACTCCTACCGGGTGCCATGTTGCTGATCATCCGGTGCATCGTACTTCCATGGTCAACTCGAGCCAAATGTTTTTGCTTTTTGACGTACAAACGTACAGAAATGTTTGAATTTTACTATGAAAATGACGATTTATATTATCTTTGTTAACTGACGCAGTTTTCACACCTTGTGGTGTGTGTCATTATATTGTCATGTCACCAGGGGCGGATCTAATAATGGATATAATAATAACAATAAGGGCTGGGTCCAGGACCACTAATTAATATTTAAAAAAAAAATATCTTCTTGTGACTTGACCACGACTATGTGACCCCCCCCCCCCCCCCCCCCTGTCACCAAAGCTGGATCCGCCCCTGCATGATAGCAAGGAAGATATACTAAGAGGAAAGACAATAGCGGAACATTAGAGCGTAGCTCGGAACATTTGACTAAAAACTATATAAACTTAGATGGCGCCGTAATTTGAGCGTGCTATAGGTTGTCTCGAACTTCCGTAAGCGCTGCAGTCAGATAACGTATGAAAGGGTTCTACAAATTACCGTAGCGCTAGTATCGCAGACAAGTTTCACAACATTTCAAGAGAATAAAGAAAAGCGCCATCTGTTGGTATGAGTTGAGCTTCTCTTGAAATGTTGTGAAACTTGAGTGCGATACTAGCGCTACGGTAATTTGTAGAACCCTTTCATACGTTATCTGACTGCAGCGCTTACGGAAGTCCGAGATAACGTACAAAACGCTCAAATTACGGCGCCATCTAAGTTTATATAGTTTTTAGTCAATGTTCCGAGCTACGCTCTAATGTTCCGCTATTGTCTTTCCTCTTAGTATATCTTCCTTGATGATACGTAAGATGAAGTCTCCAATGTTACCGACTACAGTTCCCGAATAATTCCTCTATAACAATAATATAAATAATTGCTTAGTTTGGAAATTTGTAATAAATAATTCCACACTTAGTGTTAGGAATAGTGACGTTCCGAGCGACTGAAATTACAGGTTATCGATGTAATAATAATTCGATACCTCGTGAAAACAACATACGTCCACCACATCACCTTGTATCGACGGGATCCAGTGGGGAGAGGGCACAATATTACAAAGTACAGAACAACGATTAGACGAAAAATAATTGGCGGTACTTGTAAATAATTTCATAACATAGACATCCGTCATGTAGTCTGCCTGTGACCACAGACGATGCGCTCCAAACGTCACGAATTCAAATAATGCGCGATAAAATTCGTTACAATTGTTTTATTTTAATGTATTATAACGATTCGTCCAGTTTGAACTTTTTTATATATACGGTGTCATGTTAATGTTGGCTGAATCCAAATATTCTGTAATTAACTCGATTTTATCGACAAAGTAAACGAATACTTTATCGACAATTTTAATTTCAATTAATACGTTCAAACACTAGTTGTATCCGTCAAAAAGCAAGAAAAATGTTGGACGTTGTATAGCTGGTTGTACACACAATAACAATCGCACGGCCCACGAGCGGCCAGCTATGTACGTAGATGGATCGGTAACTGGCCATAAACAGGCAACACTCGTTCATTCTGGCTCACTAAATGCCCAACAGTGTGCAACACCATGGCGGAGATCACTCGGTGATAAGTGATATCAAGTCTGTAAAGTGATATTCGATAAATAATAGTGATTAGTGATAAAGTGTTGTATTGAATGATCAAACTCGCAGTTTGTGGCGAGATCAGGCCGGCGGGACATGTTGCATATTTATTTATTGTATTTAACATGCGAAAGTATCTCACAAACATCAAATAAAGAGTACATTTGTATACAAAATGGTTTAATCAAATGAATATAGTCTCTATGTTTAGAGCGTCAAGGTGTACAATGTTCGTACAAATTCAACGTATAATAAATTAAAATGTAGAAAGGGGAAGTGGTGCAAGTTTTCTTGCGACCGTATACAATATACACGTGGCGCTTAATAATTAGTGATACGCGATAAATTCAAGTGAAATGTGATAATTTTTTCAAATAATTTTCTTATTTGTAAGCTTTGAAAATAATTAATGCAAACAAAATTCTAAATTGTATTAACAATTGTTAAGTTAACATTCCATTGTTTCGAAGTTCTTTAAAAAAAATTAATTATAAAAAAACTCGGCTTAATTATATTTAGGATTTTGGATATGAATGGAATTAAAAAAAACTGCTTGGCTCTGTGAAAACGACACGATGTTCAGAGACCTTACGGCTAACTGCTTTAAGCGATTATCTTTAGGTGATGCGAAAAGTTCCGCGAACGCAAACCGTATCTCGGCGCGTTAAGGTTCACGTTCGCGTGGTTTTCCGCACTGCGCTGTTTCGAGCCCGCGTTAAGAGCTAGCCGTAAGGTTATGAATTTTTGTTTCACTAACGCATAATTGATGACGAAACTAGTAAATAAAGCCGGTAGCACATCGCCGCGAGTACAAGCAGCGAAACTGTAGGGGGGTTAGACAAGAGCCACTTTCTGTTAGTGTTAATGCTTGCGGAAACATGAAATTGTATGAAAATGACATTTGTTTGAGAGATGTTATCTCAAGCTAATGTCATTGTCAATGTCATTTTCATATAATTTCATGTTTCCGCAGCCGTTAACGTTAACAGAAAGTGGCTCTTGTCTAAACCCCCAGCTCGTTGAAAAAATCACGACAAAGTACAGCGCGACTCGGATTACAATGAGTAATGAATGACACTGCTTCTACGTGTATCTTTTAAAATAACGAGGAATTAAGATGACAGTTTTTTTTTGTTGATTATGTATTGACAGATTTGATTCCACGTGTGGTGAGTCGCGCTGTTAAATCCTTGAAAACAAAAATTCGTAAAATAACCACTTAAAATTAAAAAAAAAAAAAATGTGCAGTGCCAATAGAAGTAAACAGTCGCTAAACATAATAACTAATTGTAATAGGAAAAAAAAAACAACAAATTATAAATAAAAATAGGTATTTTAGAAAATGCATTTATTGTAAATATGAACATAAGGGTGCGTAGTTATATGTTTGTGTTATTTAAACCGTGTAGTTATATATTTGTACAAAGGTAATTATTGTTGTATTTAATACTTATTGTTGTATGTATTATTAAAAAAATTACAGAGTTGTTTTCTCAGGGTTGATAAAAATCATGTTTTTTTTTTATTTCTGACAATTATTTTAGATTTATTTTCCTAAACTTGTTTTTTTTCTTTATTGGATTATTTTTTACTAGCGGTCCGCCCCGGCTTCGCGCGGGTATAGATTATAGCCTATGTCACCCGGGGATAGTGTAGCTTCCCGTCAGTGAAAGAATTTTTCAAATCGGTTCAGTAGTTTCGGAGCCTATTCAATGCAAACAAACAAACAAATCTTTCCTCTTTATAATATTACTAGCGGTCCGCCCCTGCTTCGCACGGGTATAGATTATAGCCTATGTCACCCGGGGATAGTGTAGCTGCCCAACAGTGAAAGAATTTTTCAAATAGGTTCAGTAGTTTCGGAGCCTATTCAATGCAAACAAACAAATCTTTCCTCTTTATAATATTATATTAGTTTTAGATAAAAAAATATGTTTTTTTTCTGTCGTTTTATCTACTTATATCGGTAGTTTTGACTTATTATAATTATGACAACTTTCTAATAATAATGAAAAAACATTTTTTTTACCCTTGTAACACGAATACGAAGCCGGGGGATTCCCCCTATTCCTACTTACTGTTGTTGCGCGTCACAACAAGTTGTGTTGTTTTCATTGTTAGAATGTTTGGAGGAAACAAACTTTCTAACAATCACTTTGGAATTATAATTTTAATTAATTAATGAAGTTTTATGGAAAAAATAATCAAGTTTCTTTTTATATATATATAAAATAGGCTTGCGTTTAACCACCATCACGCCTGATGTTAAGCGATGATGCGGTCTACTTTGGAGCACGCTTGCCTAGAAGAAACAGACTCAATGATTCGATTTAATTTAAAAAAAACTGATTTGTTTTATCAACCCTGGTTGTATGACAAGTGATTCTGAAACGTCCGCTGCGAGTGTGTCACGTACAACACACTCTGTCTCTCTCTCGCACGTGTCACGTACAACACACTCTGTCTCTCTCTCGCACGTGACTCGTACCGTCGGCGAGAGGTTGACGGAGCACTTGTATAGATCAGTTTATCGCACGTTTGTGAATAACTATTCTATAGTATACATTTAAATTGAAATGAACCTTTGTTATACAGACAATTAATTACATGAAAACATATGATATAACCACTTGACTGCACATCCTGACCCCGCGCGATGAAAATGGTATATAATTTTCAGAATAATATTTTTCACTTCGCCAAAGAACCAGAGTCACCGACATAGCTGTTACAATTTGCAAGTTGAAGTGGCAATGGGCAGGCCACATCGCTCGAAGAACCGATAACCGATGGGGAAGAAAGGTTCTGGAGTGGAGACCACGAACCGGAAGACGCAGCGTAGGTAGACCTCCCACTAGATAGACCGACGACATTGTGAGAGTCGCGGGCATCCAGTGGATGCAGATGGCAGGCTGTCGTTCAGTGTGGAGGTTAAAGGGGGAGGCCTATGTTCAGCTGTGGACGTCTTCTGGCTGATGATGATGATAATCTTGTTCAAGCGGGCGCGAATTGAATTAATGACTTTTGTTGAGTCTCCAATAACAAGCCACCATTCGAGACCCCCCCCCGCGACCGACATGGCATACTCGTGCAAAAGGGAATTGTGACGATGAGCGCGATCAAGTGGTTATATTATGTTTGGATATGACCGCCAGTGAATACATCATGTACTACAGATGGCGTTGTATTTGTATTTTGTATTTGTTGTATTCGTTGTAGATTAAGAACAAAGGCCTAAAAATGTTTATTGATTGACAATATGATATAATATCTGAATATTATTTGTTTGTATATTTGTTTGAAGTTGTTTTATCTATGGAAATAATAAACAAAAAAAATTGTTAAAATTTGCATAATAAATTCATACAGGAAAATTTCACTTAAAACATTCAAAAATATAGGGTCTAGATTGATTTGGATGAAACTTTGAAAAAGTGAATGATAACAGTATGATTGTAATATAAACAAACAGGATTCCTAACGAGATGCCATAATGTAATAACTACATTTATATATATTACTAGCGTCCCGCCCGCCCGGCTTCGCACGGGTGTAATTTACGTGCGAAGCCGGGGCGGGTCGCTAGTTATATAATTATTTAAACTATCCTATATCTCAAGTTGGATCGAACTGCACATGGTGTGCGAATTTTATTATAATCGGTTAAGTGGTTTAGGAGTCCATTGAGGACAAACATTGTGACACGAGATTTATATATATTAAGATTATCTCTACATAGTATAAATTGAAGTCGCTTTCCGCGTCTGTCTGTCTGTCTGTATGGCCGCTAACTCCTCCTAAACCACGCAACGGATTTTGATGCGGTTTTCACCATCAGTTAGATACATTTTGACGGAAGGTTTATATATATAACTAGCGACCCGCCCCGGCTTCGCACGTAATTACACCCGTGCGAAGCCGGGCGGGTGGGTCGCTAGTTATATATATATATAATACAATACAATAGTATTGTAATGTAGATATGTACAGTACATGGAAGCCGACGCTTCTGTCGTATTATTGAATACTCTAGCTGTATACACTAGCTGTGGCACGCGACTGTACACATCGTGTTTTATATAAACCTTCAACCTTTACTTTGTATATGTCGAATTTCTAGTGTAATTCCGCTTCTACGTCGTTTCCAGTACAATAAGGATTTTGGGATAAATTATTTTCCTCTATAGATATTTGTGATGCTAATTTAAACCTAACCTGACATATAATATTAATTACTAGCGGTCCGCCCCGGCTCCGCACGGGTATAGTTATATAGCCTATTAAAATAGCCTATATTAATCAATGATAATGTAGCATTCAAATGGTGAAAGAATTTTTAAAATCGGTCCAGTAGTTTTTGAGCCAATTCGTTACAAACATACATACATACAAATCTTTCCTCTTTATAATATTAGTATAGACATAAATGAGAAAAATTATCCTAACCTAAAACAAAAGGTAATTAAATTTGTAACAAAAAATTCTTTATAACAATTTGTATTAATGTTATAATTTTTTTTTTATCTTTAATATAAATATAATTTAATATATTTATCCAATTTTATTCAGTTTTACTTCAAAAGTCACCTGGTAGGTAATACCAAAATCCAGTTAAAAAAAAAACGTTAAATATAATTTAATTGAAATGTAAATGAAATTACCAAACAATAAATTATGAAATTAATATGTTGAATATTAATTTCAAAATTAATATATGAATTTCAAAATTTATTGTTAGAAGCGGAATTACACTAGAAATTCGTCATATACAAATTAAAATGGAGTTCCGCAAATTGACGGCTGATCAATTTTCAACCTTTACTTGAGATCCTTGTCCCAGCGAATATACACCATCGTATGACTACAACCACAACTGTACCATATATATTTATATAATTATAACAAGATATGAATTTATATTACAATGTTAATAAAATACATTTTATATTAGATAAACAAATGTGTACAAATGTAGTTTTCTTCTTAGATATTAATGTCATAATATATCTATATAAACGGTTCCGATTACGTTCTACCTGTTTGTAAATTAACACGCGAACACAAAAACTATCTGCCTCTCTTTTCATTCCAGTGTGAGAGAAAGGGACGGCGATATTTTTGATTTGCCAGATTATCACAATGGTAGAACAAATTGGACGTTGATAAAACTAGCTTGCGCTGCTGTAGGGAAGGAACTTGCGAAATTAAACGCTTCCCCGTCTTATATCTTTGTATTCCTCTTGTTTATCATTAGGGTGAACCACACAGGTGAACTGAGGTGAACCACAGGCAAGAAAAGAACCCGTGGTCCACACAGGTGAACTGAGGTGAACCACAGGCAAGAAAAAGAGCTCGTAGTCCACACAGGTGAACTGAGGTGAACCACAGGCAAGAAAAGAACCCGTGGTCCACACAAGTGAACTGAGGTGAACCACAGGCAAGAAAAGAACCCGTGGTCCACACAGGTGAACTGAGGTGAACCACAGGCAAGAAAAAGAGCTCGTAGTCCACACAGGTGAACTGAGGTGAACCACAGGCAAGAAAAGAACCCGTGGTCCACACAAGTGAACTGAGGTGAACCACAGGCAAGAAAAGAACCCGTGGTCCACACAGGTGAACTGAGGTGAACCACAGGCAAGAAAAAGAGCTCGTAGTCCACACAGGTGAACTGAGGTGAACCACAGGCAAGAAAAAGAGCTCGTGGTCCACACAGGTGAACTGAGGTGAACCACAGGCAAGAAAAGAACCAGTGGTCCACACAGGTGAAATGAGGTGAACCACAGGCAAGAAAACGATCTCGTGGTTCATCCAGGTGAACTGAGGTGAACCACAGGCAAGAAAAACTGCCCGTGGTCCACACAAGTGAACCACAGGCAAGAAAAAGTGCCCGTGGCCCACTCAGGTGAACTGAGGTGAACCACAGGCAAGAAAAAGTGCCCGTGGTCCACACAGGTGAACTGAGGTGAACCACAGGCAAGAAAAGAACCAGTGGTCCACACAGGTGAAATGAGGTGAACCACAGGCAAGAAAACGATCTCGTGGTTCATCCAGGTGAACTGAGGTGAACCACAGGCAAGAAAAACTGCCCGTGGTCCACACAAGTGAACCACAGGCAAGAAAAAGTGCCCGTGGCCCACTCAGGTGAACTGAGGTGAACCACAGGCAAGAAAAAGTGCCCGTGGTCCACACAGGTGAACTGAGGTGAACCACAGGCAAGAAAAGAACCCGTGGTCAACACAGGTGAACTGAGGTGAACCACAGGCAAGAAAAGAACCCGTGGTCAACACAGGTGAACTGATGTGAACCACAGGCAAGATAAAGAACCCGTGGTTCACCCAGGTAGTGTTTAAAATGGACAACATTGTATGTGTATATGTTAGATAAATGTATATAATTAGATGTAAGTGAATGTATATTTGTATATTTACAGATGAACTGTACAAGTTTGTAAAACTGACATCGTGTCTGTAAATGAGATATATATATGTATTGTTGTATAATTGATATGAATAGGTAGTTTAAGGCAGCGAGTCACACCCGGCGCCCGTGAGGCGGTCGCGAGGTGTCGCAGTCTTAACAGTGTTGTCAAACATGTAGCTCTCTCTCTCTCTCTCTCTCACTCGCACGTCCACTCTTACTGTGTAGTTTGTGCTCTCGAACAATGTAGTTGGAACATCATCATCATCATCAGCCAGAAGACGTCCACTGCTGAACATAGGCCTCCCCCTTTAACCTCCACACTGAACGACAGCCTGCCTTTTGCATCCACTGGATGCCAGCGACTCTCACTATGTCGTCGGTCCATCCAGTGGGAGGCCTCCCTACCTACTTACGCGTACTTGGAACATCTCTTCTCTATCTCTACATAGTATAAATTGAAGTCGGTTTCCGCGTCTGTCTGTCTGTATGTCTGTATGGCCGCTAACTCCTCCTAAACCATGCAACGGATTTTGATGCGGTTTTCACCATCAGTTAGATACATTTTCACGGATAACTAGGGACCCGCCCCGGCTTCGCACGTAAACTACACCCGTGCGAAACCGGGCGGGCGATTCGCTAGTTGGTAGTGAATCTACCTTCTGCGCTTGGGGTCGTGGGTTCGATTCCCACCTAGGACAAACATTCATGTGATGAACATTTGTGTTTGTTCTATATCTGGGTGTTAATATCTATTTAAGTATGCATTTAAAAGTATATATGTATGTATATCAGTCTCTGGCAGCCATATCACAAGCTTTGCTTAGTTTGGGGTCAGATTACCGTGTGTGCAAAAATGTCCCGAATATTTATTTATTTAAAGTTGAAGAAAACTTGGACTCATATAGTACAGTTTGTCATGTTAACAATATTGTACGTGCGAGAGAGAGAGAGAGAGAGAGAGAGTGAGTGAGTGAGATGCGTGCGAGCCCTCGTCGCAGGCTCCGACCAGTCGCGGCGCTGCTCTCGTGATCTCTGTACAGTGGTGTCGCTGGCTTCACCTCTCTTCTGTATATACTCTGTGGCAACGGACGGACCACACAATCTTGCAATGTACAAATAAACTTCTTCCAGGCAACCTTTACAAATCACATGTACAGTACCTTTAGTACAAGTTTTGATAGTTTACGAAAACTTTTTTCGTTTTCGTCTTGTTCCATACATTGCTGGGCTGAAAGGTATTCGAAAACTTTTTTCGTATTAGAGTGAAGCAATCTATACCGCCGATTACTACCGATTTTAGTTCCTCCACGTTTCCGATAGAGGCGCTTTACTACAATGTATGGAACAATACGTAAACGAAAAAAGTTTTCGAAAACTAACAAATCTGGGACTAAGCGTACTGGAGTACTTGCCTCAATTTTTACACAATAAATTAGAACATATTTTGAAAGTTATATGATTATTTACGGGATATTTACCGTGGTAAGGTTGTGGAATGAGCTCCCGATATTTACCACGGTAAATATCCCGTAAATAATCATATAACTAGTGAACGACCGTGATAGTTTACAGTGTTTTATATTTTGATTAATTTCTTAATTGTGTCTAATTTCTACTACGTTATTGTATTAGGTTAATAATTTTTGTTCCAAAACGGCTGGACCGATTTGGAGGAAAATCATCAAACAGATAACATTGCGGTGGTCTTTAATTTGATCAAAATATGTTTAGCCATTCAAAAAATTTATTTGCTGAAATATTCGCGGTTTAAAAAAATAAATGTATTTATTTGTATGTAAATGTAACTTCGGTTAGTGTGACCGACAGTTTTATTTGACCGTTGTTATGAGTAGGGGCCTTACGGCTGCCTATTTTAAGCGATTCTGTTTAGGTGGTGAGAAAAGTTGCGCGACCGCAAACCTTATCTCGGCGCGTTAAGGTTCAAGTTTGCGTGATTTTCCGCACTGCGCTGTTTCTAGACCGCGTTAATAGGGAAATGACAAGCGTTGTGAAATGCAGTCTTATCGCTATTATACAATGTTACCAGAGTACTTGTGTGTAAACCAAATTACGTTATATTTTCACAAATCAAATGTGTCTACACCATTTCCATTCGTTTATTTCCTCTGACAGGTACAATAACATTGTAAAAAGATGGATACATTTCATTTTCATTTACTATTTCACTAAAGTATATCGGGTAGGTACTTGCTAGTCTTACCTACAAAAACCTAGCAAAAGTGATCAAAAGTCGTGTTTTTAATTGAACTTTTTTTACAAAGTTATTGCAGCTGTCATAACAAAAAAAATATGGAAATAGTGTAAGCGATTTTAGCATACTGTTATTTTTTTTAAATTGCAAGTAAAGCCGTCTTATGCAGCTAGTTTTGTATAGATATTATGTATGAATTGTTGCAAGTTTGTGTGTCCGCGTAGGAGGCGCGGGCGGGCGTCGCCGCGCGCGTGCGCTAGCTAACAAGGACCATCCCCGACTGTAAATGTATGTAAATATGTGTATGGTACAATATAGACACATTATATACAGTTTGTACTCGTTTAATTCTACCTGTAGGTATCATCATCATAATCAGCCATTTAACAGTCCACTGCTGGACTTTAGCCTACCACCGAAAGGGTGATTGGGCCATACCCACCACGCTGGCCCAGTGCGGGTTGGTGGATTCACATACGTCATTGAATTCCTTCTCCGTACGTATGCAGGTTTCCTCACGATGTTTTCCTTCACCGAGAAGCAAGTGATATGAAAATCCATACATAAGCTCCAAAGAGCTCATTGGTACGGGCCCGGGGTTTGAACCCGCGACCTCACGCTTTCATGTCTAGCGGTCTCCCAAATGGGCTACCACGGCTTCTATCTTATTTACCACCTATATGTATACTTGTACGCAACACGACCTCTCTAACATCCTCCAGTGAAGTTTGTCTCGCTCTCGCATCAGCCGAGAGAGCGAGACAGCTGCAAAACACGGCGAATTTTTAGTTTGGCGCTACTACATTTCTTTTCCAACATTAACGATACTCCCACAGAAAAGAGAAGTAAATAGAACGGAAACGAGAAGAAAAATCTGTTATCAGGCATTATGACAGAACCTTGATTGAACATTCATATTTAGATCAACGCGTCGATCACAGTTGCTAACGTTTATATGGGTGCAACTGGCTACAACGAATTTCTTACAAAAATACCTTCACAGCCGTTCTAAAAAAACCTTTCTTGTGGATACGACTGCCTTCTTTATCAGACCGATGAATATAGATTTTTTGTTTAATATAAAAGAACATTTCATTTCCAAAACTTCACATTTTATTACAAAGAAAACAACGTCTTACAAGCAGAAACTCGCCTGCAGGCAGGTCGGGGGGGCAGCGCAGCCGTACTGGGACGGCGGCAGGGGCAGCGGCGCCGCGTACATCGGGGGCGCGGCCAGACCGCACGGGGCGGGGAGGGCGTAGGGAGCGGGCATGGCACAGGGGGCAGGGGCAGGGAGGGAGTAAGATGCAGGCATGGCACAAGGGGCTGGAGCAGGGAGGGCGTAAGGCATCCCGCACGGGGGTAGAGCCGCCTGCAGTAGCGGCCCCGCCGCGGAGAGGGCTGAAGTCAACACGGTCGGTAACGCGGCCTGCAGCAGCGGCGGGAGAGTGCTGGAGATGGACTCCGACAGGGACAGAGCCAGGACGGGGGCGAGGCAGGGCAGCGCGGGGCCTAGCGCGGCCAGCGCGGCGGGGGCGCAGCCGCAGCCGCAGGAGGGCGCGGGGGCGGGCAGGACCAGCGGAGCGGGGGCACAGCCGCAGGAGGGCGCCGGCAGGATCAAGGGTGCGGGGGCGGCGCAAGGAGGAGGCATGCAGGGCGCGCCCGCAGGCGGCATCATGTATGCATATTGCGCGTCGGCGGACTGGAAACAAGTGTTTTTATTTTACAATGAATGGAAACTGACACTTTTTTATATTTGGTATAGACATTGGACAGTGTAAAAACGGGACCCTATTACTGAGCCTACGTCGTCTGTCTGTCTGTCCTACCTATTAACGGCTATTTCTTTCGAACCGTAATAGATAGCCGTTGAAATTTTCACAGAATATGTTACGGCGGATTATTATGTATTAAACCCTATGGTAAAAAGGGTAATACGTACAAGCGTCAAACTTGGCATGATTATAGTACACACTAAAGTATAACAACAAATAATAAATGGAAATAGCGAGTTATAATTGGTAATTTTTGTGGTGGTACGGAACCCTCAGTGCGGAGCCCGACTCGTACTTGGCCGTTTTATTTTTATTTTACATACCGATTGTTTTAATGCCTATCCAGCAGTAACATGACCGCAGGACTTCTTTCCTCAATGTGAACTCTGTACAAGTTAAATGGAACTAATATAAACTTACTTCCGTATTTAGTTAGCAGGTAGAGGTAACCAAACACTATAGAAGTTTAGAATATTATAAAAAGAATGTTACCCGAGCGATGGCGAGCGCACAGAGGACTAATAACCCGTTCATGTTGAAGCTGGTTCGAACTATGACCTTCCTTCCTCGGCGCGGACTATATCCACCTGCTATCTGTGGTGAGCACATCGCGGCTGACTGCCACCCCGCTCTTATCTCCAGCGCACAAGGGTTAGATTGCTTCGACACGCGATTACTTTCTTAACCGTTTAGGAAATGTGTTGCGTGGTTTGATAGAAACTAGTTATTTTGTTGTTTGCGGCTTCACTCGACTCTATGATAACTTTTTTAATATAGAATAGGTCTGCGTTCACGCAGAACAGATGGCCGATGGGGCCGAAAGGTTCTGGAATGGAGACCACGGACCGGTAAGCGCAGCGTAGGACGTCCACCCACAAGATGGACAGACGACCTAAAAGAGACCGCAGGGAAACGCTGGATGCAGGCCGCTTCCAACCGGGCCTGTTGGAGATCGATGGGGAGGCCTATTTCCAGCAGTGAACGTACCGAGTTAGTTATTTTTTACCATTACAATAAAATTATTGTATTTTTTTGCCACAATTTAAATGATGTCTATGTCTACCGTCCTATGGCTGAAATGATGATGATGAGATCTACGTTTAGCTACAATCCGCCGCTGATGGTAAGCGACGGTGTGGTGTGGACTGGTAGGTAGTCTACAATCTACCCGATGTTCTGTGATGGCCAAAGATGTTTGTGTACGTCAAGCTTAAGTGACCTCTTCAAGTGAGATGGTAAAAACCAAACAGTCCAGAGTTGTCGCGATGTTCGCTAAATAGGTATATTAAATAAAAAAACCCGGGATGAAGTCGTCATCATCAGCCAGAAGACGTCCACTGCTGCACATTAGGCCTCCCCCTTTAACCTCCACCCTGAACGACAGCCTGCCATCTGCATCCACTGGATGCCCGTGACTCTCACGATGTCGTGTTCTGGTTCGTGGTCTCCACTCAAGAACCTTTCCCTATCGGTTATCATTATTCGAGCGATGTGCCCTGCTCACTGCCACTTCAACTTGGTAATCCGGTGGGCTATGTCGGTAACTTTCGTTCGTCTACGGATCTCCTCATTTCTGATTCGATCTCGTAGAGAAACCCCGAGCGTAGCCCTCTCCATAGCTCGTTGTGCGACTTTGAGCTTGAGGCCCATAGTGAGAGACCACGTTTCAAGCCGTACCGTTGCCACGGACCGGTAAGCGCAGCGTAAGACGTCCACCCACAAGATGGACAGACGACCTAAAAAAGACCGCAGGGAAACGCTGGATGCAGGCCGCTTCCAACCGGGCCTGGGGGTTGGAAGCGGCCTGCATCCAGCTGGGGGATGCAGGCCGCTGGGGAGATGTCAAGCTATGACTAAAATTATGATGATGATGAATTAGATTCCTTGATTATGGGGCGTAGCGATCAGGTAAAGAATTTTGTGAAAGGGGCGCCAAAGGTTTACACGAAAGTGTAGGTACGCGTAGGAAGTCGCGGGCAACAGCTAGTGATCTCCTAGTAATATTGTAACAATAGATAAGGATGTAACAAGTGAGGTAGGTACGTGACCTTTCACAGATACTGCACTGTTTGTTCACGAGGTTGCGTTCCATTTCACCTACATTACAGTAATCAAGAGATAGCTGCGTCAGGCGCTGCGTGCCTACCTGCTGTTGTGTAGGTATTCTGCGATCAGTGGGCTTACTCTTGACACTCGATTTCAATCGAATTTGGGATTGGGATCGAAAACATGCCATTTTGGTACTCTTGAATTCTAAACTAGCGCACGATTGGAACCGATAATGGTGGAATTTTATGGAACTAAATAAAATCGACTCAACTCGACGCTTTAGGTACTCTTGACGCGATTGAAGAGTACCAAATGGCATGTTTTCGATCCCAATCCCAAATTACGATTGAAATCGAGTGTCAAGAGTAAGCCACAGGTCGTGACATCTAGCTGACAGTGCGTGTGCGTTATGTTATTTGTACCTACTCGTCATTTACAAAACGCTCTTTTTTTACACTTTAGAGGAAAATTAAATGCAATAAAACAATTGGGTAGAGTGAAATATCTCTCCATAGTGTCTGTTATCCTAGTACCTGGTATCGACTAATTCATTTATGTCTGGGCAAGTGCCTTTATTAACTAAACTAAACAAGCTAAAACTACATTACAGTTAGATTGCCCAGAGACCGTTGAAGGTCTAAAGGCAATCCAAATGCTCAAGCCCACTACCAGTTGGCAGCGTACCCAGCTTTATGTCTGATACGCCCGGGATTGTTCACTGTAATTTTATCGAATCTCCTTGTTACTTTAGCAAAAGTTCTGTTATAGATGGTTATAGGGACTAAAATATTTTTTTTTTGAAGTAGTACCTATGTACCTATAGCACAACCAGTAGTGTAAAGTAGTTGGTCCCGGGGACTACCTCGTCTCTTTTAGATCGTTTGTCCATCTTGTGGGTGGACGTCCTACGCTGCGCTTACCGGACCGTGGTCTCCATTCCAGAACCTTTCGGCCACATCGGCCATCTGTTCTGCGTGATATGTGCCTTGCCCACTGCCACTTCAACTTGCTAATCCGGTGAGCTATGTCGGTGACTTTCGTTCGTCTACGGATCTCATCTCCCAGAAAAACCCCAGCAGGCCTAGCATGGGCTGTGGATAAATTGTCTTTCCACCGTTTTTATCCACGCCTAGACGCGACAAAGCTAGAATATGGATACGTTTGTCTTTTTCTCGCGGGATAAAAACGGTGGAAAGACAATTTGTCCACGGCCCGTGCTAGGCCTGCTGGCATAGCCCTCTCCATAGCCCTATCATCATCATAATCAGCCATTTAACAGTCCACTGCTGGACTTTTAGCCTACCCCCGAAAGGGTGATTGTGCCATATCCAGCACGCTGGCCAAGTGCGGGTAGAGCCCTGTATATAACTACAGTAATATAATAAAACAATATGAACATCAGTACAATGTTTATTGACAGGTACACCGCGGAACCTTGTCGCAGCGAGTGTCGCGCGCGCTGCTTGTCAACTCCACGGAAACGTTACTGTACTCATTGCGACAAGGTGACATGTTAATGCGCCGGGTGAATATTGTAATACTTTAGTGCAGCAGAATCCGTATATAATGCCGAGTACAGACTAGCGAGCTAACAGATCGGTTAGATTCTCTCCAAATAATCAGTTCAACAAACCGCTAGGGCTCCAGGGCACACCCCTTCTGGGGTGCCTGGGCAAGTCTGATTCCCACCCCCGGCGACGGCCCAAGCCGAGGTTCGTACCTTCGAGGTGCCCTTGTGCTAGTCGCCCAAAAACTTAAACCATCAAGTTATGCCGAACGCACTCTGCGTTCGCTAACTAGTCCGGTCCATCTGTAGAGGCCAAAAGGCCAACATTACAAGTCAATATAAAAAAAAATATTGCGAGCTAACTGTCGAAGTACGGAAACTCGGTACGTAAATACGCATCCAACAGGCATGACACCAATATTATTATCTATACTAATATTATAAAGAGGAAAGATTTGATTGTTTGCATTAAATAGGCTTCGAAACTACTGAACCGATTTGAAAAATTCTTTCACTGACGGGAAGCTACACTATCCCCGGGTGACATAGGCTATAATCTATACCCGTGCGAAGCAGGGGCGGACCGCTAGTTTGTAATAAATTCAACATTAGGACACATGTCTATTGTGTATGGTATTTAAGATCACTTAAATTGGTAAAATAAAAAATATTAATGTACATACAAATTATAAACTTCGAAATTGAAAACTGGAATCCAATTCATTCATTTCTGGAATTTTTTGAATCTTAGTCCCAGATATGATAGTTTACGAAAACTGTATACGTTTACGTATTGTTCCATACATTTTAGTAAAGCGCCTCTATCGGAAACGTGGAGGAACTATAATCTGTAGTAATGGGCGGTATAGATTGCTTCACTCTAATACGAAAAAAGTTTTCGAATACCTTTCAGCCCAGCAATGTATGGAACAATACGAAAACGAAAAAAGTTTTCGAATACCTTTCAGCCCAGCAATGTATAGAACAAGACGAAAACGAAAAAAGTTTTCGAATACCTTTCAGCCCAGCAATGTATAGAACAAGACGAAAACGAAAAAAGTTTTCGAATACCTTTCAGCCCAGCAATGTATGGAACAAGACGAAAACGAAAAAAGTTTTCGAATACCTTTCAGCCCAGCAATGTATAGAACAAGACGAAAACGAAAAAAGTTTTCGAATACCTTTCAGCCCAGCAATGTATAGAACAAGACGAAAACGAAAAAAGTTTTCGAATACCTTTCAGCCCAGCAATGTATGGAACAATACGAAAACGAAAAAAGTTTTCGAATACCTTTCAGCCCAGCAATGTATAGAACAAGACGAAAACGAAAAAAGTTTTCGAATACCTTTCAGCCCAGCAATGTATAGAACAAGACGAAAACGAAAAAAGTTTTCGAATACCTTTCAGCCCAGCAATGTATAGAACAAGACGAAAACGAAAAAAGTTTTCGAATACCTTTCAGCCCAGCAATGTATAGAACAAGACGAAAACGAAAAAAGTTTTCGAATACTATCAAAACTTGTACTAAGGGTACTGTTCGGAGAATGTTTATTTATGGAATATGTAGCATGGTTTAAGGCAGGGACCACATAATGACTCTAACTCGGTAATATGGCAACAAAGTGCGGAGCGGCTTCAACCAAAATAAAATGAATGGACGAGCCCAGAAGAAGCGCATTTTTGAAGATTACAAAATGAGCGCAGGCGCTCACTTCGTTTCAGTCGGTCTCTAGCCGTAGGAAGTGCAACACAAGTCTATTGTTACATGATAACGAAACATCTGACAAAATTATGCCTTCGTGTGCTTTCCCGAAGTGTAAATACACAACAAATAACCGCTATCTATGTTTTGTAACAAATATACTGTACATGGTTATAATTAGGTGTTTTAAAATATATACTTCAGGATGTCCGAAAAATCAAAATAAATGTTGGTAAAGGATTGGATCTCCTCCTCCTGCAGGATCAAAAAATGATGTATTTAAATTTCGATCGGTTAATAATATAGTAACGGTTTTAATTCGTTTTTACTGAACAAGTTCAATGGTTATGGCCCGTCCATTCATTTTATTTTGGTCGAAACGGAACGGATCGATTTATTATATCATTAGGGATACTAAAGCTATTATTGGCGGGATATTTACTTTTATCTTCTAAGTCTGCGTGCTTCATCTTCGACCACATCGTCGCTTACCAACAGGCGAGTTGGTGGTCAAACGCGGACTTAGCAGCGTTAAAAAAAAAAAAAAGCTCCCGATATTTCAGCGCAGTTACATTAGGGATACCATTACAAAATTTAGATAAGTCCTGACCTAAAGCTGGATATTTCAATGAAAGTCATAATAGTATGTTGAATTTTAAAAACAAATTATATTAAAATTTTAGTTAAAATTTACTCGCATTACATGGCCCAAACTAAAAAATCCGGACCAAGGTCTTAAAGTCCGTACAAATAGACTGAAGGTAACCCTACTTAAGACAGCTGGGGACACTCGCTGGGTGTGTACACGGCATTAGCTGACGTGTCGTGTATATCGTCACGGTGAAGCTCACCGTAGGCCGCGGGGGCCCGACACGGTCGGTCCGCGTCACTCGACTACCCGATACATTACCATTATTCAAATAACGTACAAACCAATAAAACCTACTTAAAATAAACTAATTATATATATAATTTTACTCTATTATTATACAACAGTTTCTAAAATAACTCATTTTTAACTGTTGACATCAGCCGACATCTTTACAGCGAACACCCCCCCCCCCCCCCCCACCCCTCCACACAATCACATCTACCCTTAGTACAAGTTTTGATAGTATTCGAAAACTTTTTTCGTTTTCGTATTGTTCCATACATTGCTGGGCTGAAAGGTATTCGAAAACTTTTCCTTATTTGAATGACGCAACCAAAACCGCCGATTACTACCGATTTTAATTCATCCGCGTTTCCGCTGGAAGCGCTTTATTAAAATGTATGTAACGACACGAAAGCGAAAAAAGTTTTCGAAAACTATCAAAACTTGTACTAAGGGTACAGCTCGGCAAAAAAGTATTTAAACACAACTTTGTTTTTCTGACAATAAACGCGTCAGTGGATTACGTTTTTCATGACCATGGGTACAGAGTCCTTCAGTCGTAATATTAAACAAGTGTACATAGTATTAAATAGCGTCAAACAAGTCACAGTCAGTCAGAATCAAGCAACGTAAGTCACGGCCAAGTCAAACTCATACCCCAGTAAAGTGGTGGAAGCTTTATAAGAGACTTTTATGGAGTTTTGAAAATAACACGAAAAGACATCTTTCGCATCTTCATATCACCCACGCTCGAGCACGTTTACGAGTACTTAATAAATAATAATTCACCATTTACTACACATTAACACTCGAAAATACACAAGTTTAGGAAAGTAATCCAACGAGCCGACGATGTTTTTTCTACGTTGGCGCCAAAACTCATCTGCCTCAGATTTTTTTTGTTAAAATTTTCATGACCGTGGATTCAAAGTCCTTTAGTCGTAATATTAAACAGTTTACATATTATTAATAGCGTCAAACAAGTCATAGTCACAGTCATAGTCAAGCAAAGTAAGTCACGGTCAATCTGCCTCAGTGTGCTACAGTGTTGCTAGTATTTACAACTATAGGCGATAGTGGCGCCCCCATTTATTTCTACTCTTTTTTACCAAGCTGTAGTTTTCTGTAACATGTTATTCAACTGTTCATAATTAAACCCTTTTCTACGAAATTGAACTTTAAGGTGACGACTGTTTCTAGAGCAGGGGTGTCCAACATTCGGCCCGCGAATGAGTTAAAAGTCGGGTAGCTTTAAACTTTTTTAGACGTATTTTTGTAAAGAACGGAGAGTCATATCTATATCAGTGTGCCTGTGCATGCAGCTACAAGTGAAACCTGCTGTGAATTCCGCCAGAAGGTTATAATTATACCCTTTCTACCATTTTACTTATATTAGTCTTGATTTGCTCAGTTACGAAGCATCTCTTGACCCGCCATAGTTACAAAATTAATAAATCCGACCCGCCACATTTTTTTTATATATAACTAGCGGTCCGCCCCAGCTTCGCACGGGTATAGATTATAGCCTATGTCACCCGGGGATAGTGTAGCTTCCCGTCAGTGAAAGAATTTTTCAAATCGGTTCAGTAGTTTCGGAGCCTATTCAATGCAAACAAACAATCAAATCTTTCCTCTTTATAATATTAGTATAGATAAGTTGCAAACAAGCTACGGGCCACCTGATGGTAAGTGGTCACCGCTGCCTATAGACACCTACAATACCCGGGGCATTGTCAGTGCGTTGCCTATCTTTGAGGACTCTATTCACCCTTCGTTTGAAGCAGTCCAAATTATACTTCGGAGGAAAAACCGAAGGTGGTAAGCCATTCCACAAGTTACAGGTGTGAGGCAGATTTAGTTGGACACCCCTGCACTAGATCATTGATGACTAACTCCACCAGAATTAGCAAAATGACTCCGATAAAATATGTTTTATTGTTTTAATTATATACAATACACAGTGCATGTGCGCGCTGCCAGTGTGCGCCGACCTTTACACTGCACACTACTACTCTCTACATGGAGCTACACTTTACGCGCATTTTTCGAGATGAAAAGTATCCCATGTCCTTTATATTGAACACTACTTCCCTGCCGAACTGTATCGCGATCGGTCAAGCAATCACATTGACATTATAATTGTATTGTATAAACGTGTCGACCTTCCGACGACTACACTCGGTCCAAGCGTAGTGTTGTTCTGACAACTGCATAACATTGTAGTAAAAAGTCACATGAATATTTGTGAATAGACACATGTCCATATTTAATCTCTACATAGTATAAATAGAAGTCGCTTTCCGCGTCTGTCTGTCTGTCTGTATGTCCGCTAACTCCTCCTAAACCACGCAACGGATTTCGATGCGGTTTTCACCATCAGTTAGATACATTTTCAAGGAAGGTTTATATATATAACTAGCGACCCGCCCCGGCTTCGCACGTAAATTACACCCGTGCGAAGCCGGGCGGGCGGGTCGCTAGTTTATTATAAACTAGTAGGCCGCCCCGGCTTCGCACAGGCAAAGCCGGGATATATAGCCTATGTCACCCGGGGATAGTGTAGCTTCCCAACAGTGAAAGAATTTTTCAAATCGGTTCAGTAGTTTCGGAGCCTATTCAATGCAAACAAACAAACAAATCTTTCCTCTTTATAATATTAGTATAGATAACAAGCTTAGAGAAGCATATAACTAAATACATTACATATACTGAAAAAAATATTTAAATTGACTGATAAATCTCTGAGATATGAGCTTTTATAGTTTTAGATGGGGATAGAGAGGGGATGCTCTGTCCCTTTCACGCACAGCGTGTGTTAGTATAGCATTTGTATGGCGCGCCTGAGGTGTGACGTCATAACTCAGTATAGTGCGCTCTCTGTATAGTATGAAATTAAAATACTTATTAAATATAAACTTATTTATTTTTAAACGTGGCAATGCTGCCAGCATTTTGGGCACGCTGCCCACCGGTAGCGGATTGTTAGATTAGTTTTAGTTTTAGATTAATTTTAGTTTTAGATTAGTTTTAGTTATAAATTTAAGATAGTTTTTATTTTACTTGTAATTTTTATTGAATAAATTTGTTCATTTATTTTTGAACTAATTTGTATTTAAAGTTACATGATTATTTACGGGATATTTACCGTGGTAAGGTTGTGGAATACAGTGAACAACCGTGACAGTTTAAAATAGTGTTTAATTTTTTATTTTGTTTGCGTTGGTGGGTTCTATTTAAAGAGGTAATAAAAAAATCAATTTATAATAGCTATATTCAAATATTATATTATAACGTTTTCAATCACCATTTTACAATGTTATTGCAACTATCAGAACTAAACAAACGCGTGGCCAGAGTATAGCGGCTAAACAGATTTTGATGGAATTTCGTAAGGAAATAGTGTTAGAAAAAGGACATTAAATACGTTTTCTTCTGAAAGATGGCGAGTGAACCCGCGGGTGTAGTTACTAGTCATAAATAAACTTTTATAATATTTTACACAAACTTATTTCAATTTTTTTTTTTATTCGAGCGACTTTTTTTTACTGAATCGAATTAATTAGGTCGTGACTGATATATAGAGCAGAAACCTGAGACATTGTTTTTTACAATTATTTTGTTAATTTATAATAGGCTTGCGTTTGACCGCCATCTCGCCTAATCACGAGTGAATCTGTTTCTTCTAGGCAAGCGTGCTCCACCGTAGACCGCATCATCGCTCAACATCAGGTGAGTTGGCGGTCAAACGCAAGCCTATTACTAAAAAAAAAACTCATGTTACTTCGTGTTTACATGACGTCATAACATAATTAATACAGTTCAGTAAGTGAAGTGTCCCGGTGATGTGTTTTATGTTTTATTTAAAGTGTTGAGTCGGTCGGAGACTTCGCCCCACCGCTCCCCACCGCTCCCCCCGGCTCTCCCTGCCTCCGCGGCTCCTCCAACCTGCGACACAAACAATAACGTTAGTCATAAACATGTTTCAAACTATGTATCTAAAACTACTTTTAACGGAATCAGTTAGTCTAATACGTTTGACTGAAATGACAGTCAAAAGTAGTTTTGACTGATTTTGTTAGTCAAAAATAATTTTGACTGGTGAGTTTTGACAGCAACATATATAAAATATATTCCAAACTATGTATATTAAATCTATTTCAAACTATGGATATAAAACATATTTCAAACTATGTTAAGTGTATAAAATATAACACTGTTTTAAACTATCACAGTTGTTCACTAAAGTTATATGATTATTGACGGGATATTTACCGTGGTAAGGTTGTGGAATGAGCTCCCGATATTATAAAAAAAATATCGAAACATATTGAAATATCGAGAGCTCATTCCACAACCTTACCACGGTAAATATCCCGTTAATAATCATTCTCCTATGTCACTCTCTGGCTCTTGAACTATACCCATGCAAAAAATCAGGCCGATCCGTTGTTCCGTTGCAGCGTGAAAGAGGAACAAACATTCATACATCCATACATACAAACTTTCGCGTTTATAATATAAGTAGGATTACATAGTGTGGACCCCATTGGCGGATCCAGGGGGGGTCCCCATGCCCCCCCCAAAACACCTAGCAATTCCATACATTCGACTTAATTTTTCGTGTCAGAAATGTCAGAATGCCCCCCCCCCCCTCAAAATGAAATCCTGGATCCGCCCCTGGTGGACCCCCACCTGTGATAGTACAGTAGTAGTGTGCACTAGGCGAGGTAGCTGTATGTGTCGAGCGCGGCCGGGGTTCGCTCCAGGTACTGCTTGTCTATGTGCCCACCTCACCTGTGATAGTACAGTAGTAGTGTGCACTAGGCGAGGTAGCTGTATGTGTCGAGTGCGGCCGGGGTTCGCTCCAGGTACTGCTTGTCTATGTCACCACCGTCACCTGTGATAGTACAGTAGTAGTGTGCACTAGGCGAGGTAGCTGTATGTGTCGAGCGCGGCCGGGGTTCGCTCCAGGTACTGCTTGTCTATGTCACCACCGTCACCTGTGATAGTACAGTAGTAGTGTGCACTAGGCGAGGTAGCTGTATGTGTCGAGCGCGGCCGGGGTTCGCTCCAGGTACTGCTTGTCTATGTCACCACCGTCACCTGTGATAGTACAGTAGTAGTGTGCACTAGGCGAGGTAGCTGTATGTGTCGAGCGCGGCCGGGGTTCGCTCCAGGTACTGCTTGTCTATGTCACCACCGTCACCTGTGATAGTACAGTAGTAGTGTGCACTAGGCGAGGTAGCTGTATGTGTCGAGCGCGGCCGGGGTTCGCTCCAGGTACTGCTTGTCTATGTCACCACCGTCACCTGTGATAGTACAGTAGTAGTGTGCACTAGGCGAGGTAGCTGTATGTGTCGAGCGCGGCCGGGGTTCGCTCCACGTACTGCTTGTCTATGTCACCACCGTCACCTGTGATAGTACAGTAGCAGTGTGCACTAGGCGAGGTAGCTGTATGTGTCGAGCGCGGCCGGGGTTCGCTCCAGGTACTGCTTGTCTATGTCACCACCGTCACCTGTGATAGTACAGTAGTAGTGTGCACTAGGCGAGGTAGCTGTATGTGTCGAGCGCGGCCGGGGTTCGCTCCAGGTACTGCTTGTCTATGTCACCACCTCACCTGTGATAGTACAGTAGTAGTGTGCACTAGGCGAGGTAGCTGTATGTGTCGAGCGCGGCCGGGGTTCGCTCCAGGTACTGCTTGTCTATGTCACCACCGTCACCTGTGATAGTACAGTAGTAGTGTGCACTAGGCGAGGTAGCTGTATGTGTCGAGCGCGGCCGGGGTTCGCTCCAGGTACTGCTTGTCTATGTCACCACCGTCACCTGTGATAGTACAGTAGTAGTGTGCACTAGGCGAGGTAGCTGTATGTGTCGAGCGCGGCCGGGGTTCGCTCCAGGTACTGCTTGTCTATGTCACCACCGTCACCTGTGATAGTACAGTAGTAGTGTGCACTAGGCGAGGTAGCTGTATGTGTCGAGCGCGGCCGGGGTTCGCTCCAGGTACTGCTTGTCTATGTCACCACCGTCACCTGTGATAGTACAGTAGTAGTGTGCACTAGGCGAGGTAGCTGTATGTGTCGAGCGCGGCCGGGGTTCGCTCCAGGTACTGCTTGTCTATGTGCCCACCTCACCTGTGATAGTACAGTAGTAGTGTGCACTAGGCGAGGTAGCTGTATGTGTCGAGTGCGGCCGGGGTTCGCTCCAGGTACTGCTTGTCTATGAGCGCCTCGATGCACTTCTTGATCATCGCGACGGAGGGGGCGAAGCTCCCGCGCGCCTGCGACACCACCTCCTGGATCAGCTCCGTGTGCCGGAGCACCTGCGGGTCACAAAAAAAAATTAATAAATAAAGTTTTTTTTTTTTATAAATTTAACCGTCTTCCTCACTCCTACTGTGCTGTGTCCGACAGGGTCCATCCAACTAAATACTAATTACATTTTCATGTTTTTTACCATCTTGTACTTCATGGAAGCAATAAAAATGTAATCTAATATAATGTAACCCCCGGACACATGATGTAGTGTGCAACGTACACAAAGGTTCATGTCAATGGACATTTAGATGGCCGATGGCGCTGAAAGGCTTTTATCAATAAAATCTGTCAGAAAAAAACCATGATGTACTGGCACCGGTGCAGATAGCAGCACACGTACAGACCAGCTCCAGCACCAGTGGTGACCGCTTGTCCACCAGTGCTGGTACCACCGGACATTACACTATCATTATGAACAACTCAAACTAATATGAAAATGAAATGAAAATAGCCTTTATTTCTACTACATGCATTCATACAGGTACATATTTTTAAGTAGTTTATAATAATTAATTAAATGAAGGTACATTAAATATATTACAACATTGTTAAAATTAATATACTATCTATCTGCAAAGTATAGAAAGTTAAAAAGTTTACATAAATTATATTAAATTAATAATTTTTTTTTTTACTGGGCAAGTGCCTTTATTAACTAAACAAAATACAAGCTAAAACTAAAACTACAAATACAGTTAGATTGCCCATAGACCAACGGTCTATGGGCAAACTAATATAGGACAGCTAAAATCACAAAAAAAAATTATAATGATACTACGGAGTATTTTTATTTTATTTTATTGGCAATTTTAGGTAGGTTTTATTGAGGTGACAGTAATTTTCAAATGTACATAGATCCTGCTGTAACAGATGACAATCACCAATATCACATATTTGTTTGAAGATTTTCATATCATCTGCGTTTAATCAGCATCAGCAAGAATTCCGAATGTTGGAAACAGGCAGCTATATCGTTAATAAATAAATTAAACAACAAAGGAGCTAACAAGGAGCCTTGGGGCACCCCAGAAGGTACATAATTCCATTCTGAAGAGTATCCGTTAAGAACTACAGCTTGAGATCTGTTTTCGATGTACGAGGTAAACCACCTATACAAGTTGCCATGGATTCCGGCCGAGAAAAGCTTTTGGAGTAATAATGTGTGATCAATTCGATCAAATGCTTTGCTGTAATCTGTAAAAATGGAGTCCACTTGACCTCCCGAATCCATACTAGAAGTTGTGTAATTGACGAATGATAATAGATTAGATGTTAGGTTTAGATTAGAGCCATGTGTACAAGCTGTTCTCCAGAGTCATTACGAACCGTCTCGAAAGCAGGTTTGATGACTTCCAGACCCCCGAACAAGCCGGTTTCCGTAAAGGCTGGAGCACCGTAGACCACATTCACACGCTCCGCCAGATTATACAGAAGACTGAGGAGTATAATCGGCCATTATGCCTAGCGTTTGTGGACTACGAAAAAGCCTTTGATTCAATCGAGACCTGGGCAGTATTGCAGTCCCTCCAGCGTTGTCATATCGACTATAGGTATATCGAAGTGATGAAGTGTCTGTATAGAAACGCCACCATGTCGATCCGATTACAGGAAGAGAGCACGGAACCAATCCAACTGCAGAAAGGCGTGAGTCAGGGAGATGTTATCTCTCCGAAACTGTTCACGAACGCATTGGAGGACGTTTTCAAGCTCTTGAACTGGAACGGATTCGGCATCAACGTCAATGGCGAATACATCACTCACCTTCGTTTTGCCGATGATAAAACATGGCAGAGTCGCTGGAGGATCTCAATACGATGCTCAGCGACCTCAGTAGCCTTTCCCAACAGGTGGGTCTTAAAATGAACATGGACAAGACAAAAATTATGTCCAATGTCCATGTTGAACCCGTGCCGGTAGTCGTTGGGAACGATACTCTAGAAGTTGTTGACCATTACACCTATCTTGGACAGATTGTTCAGTTAGGTAAGTCCAACTTAGGCAAAGAGGTCGCCCGAAGAATCCAACTCGGATGGGCAGCGTTCGAGAAATTGCGTGACATCTTCTCGTCCAAGATACCACAGTGCCTCAAGACGATAACCGATGGGGAAGAAAGGTTCTGGAGTGGAGACCACGAACCTGAAGACGCAGCGTAGGGAGGCCTCCCACTAGATGGACCGACGACATTGTGAGAGTCGCGGGCATCCAGTGGATGCAAAAGGCAGGCTGTCGTTCAGTGTGGAGGTTAAAGGGGGAGGCCTATGTTCAGCAGTGGACGTCTTCTGGCTGATGATGATGAATAGATTAGACGTAGTGGAGCGATTTCTAATGAATCCAAGTATGGACTGTTTGTCTTCTGTTTAGTGTACCCTTTCTTTGTAACCCTGTCTAGTGTCGGGAGTGAGTGTAGTGTAGTGTAGTGTATGATTACCTTCCTCTGCTTCATGATGCGTACGATGGCGGCCTGCAGGTACATCTTGCGGTCGTCGTCGCAGTGCGCCGCCTCGGCCTCCGCCCCCGCGCCGCCCGCGCCCGCCAGCGGCCCTGCGCGCAACAACTAGTCAGTACACAGCTACTGCGCCGGGGGAGACCCGTCACCCGGACACTGTCAGTGTAATAACGTGTCCACCCTCCCCGGGCACACTCACCGGGCTGGTTGGCGGCCAGGGCGCAGGTGAGCCTCACTTTAGTCCGCTTGCAGGAGAAGGTCAGGTTGAGGTGCAGGGTTCCGTCGCACGCGTCTCCCTCACTCTCCACGTCTCCCTGCGGACATGTTCATACGAGCATCCGACAAATATACACTTTACAACAATCTTACACACTATTAACACCTGTTTAAAGTTAAAATAGAGATCAGCACATGATTTAAACAAATTGTTACTTATTAACGACTCTTAAAATTAAGAGCCTACTATATTATTTTTTATTTTATTTTACAAAAGAAAGCGGGATTAGAACGAAACGATTATTTCACTAAGCGTAGAAAATTGCCAGCAATGTATGTTTGCAAACAAGCCGGCCTCGTACCTGTGCAGTTAACAAGCCAGCCTCGTACCTGTGCAGTTAACAAGCCAGCCTCGTACCTGTGCAGTTAACAAGCCAGCCTCGTACCTGTGCAGTTAACAAGCCAACCTCGTACCTGTGCAGTTAACTAGCCAACCTCGTACCTGTGCAGTTAACTAGCCAACCTCGTACCTGTGCAGTTAACAAGCCAACCTCGTACCTGTGCAGTTAACAAGCCAACCTCGTACCTGTGCAGTTAACTAGCCAACCTCGTACCTGTGCAGTTAACAAGCCAACCTCGTACCTGTGCAGTTAACAAGCCAACCTCGTACCTGTGCAGTTAACAAGCCAACCTCGTACCTGTGCAGTTAACTAGCCAACCTCGTACCTGTGCAGTTAACAAGCCGGCCTCGTACCTGTGCAGTTAACTAGCCAACCTCGTACCTGTGCAGTTAACAAGCCGGCCTCGTACCTGTGCAGTTAACAAGCCAACCTCGTACCTGTGCAGTTAACTAGCCAACCTCGTACCTGTGCAGTTAACAAGCCGGCCTCGTACCTGTGCAGTTAACAAGCCGGCCTCGTACCTGTGCAGTTAACAAGCCGGCCTCGTACCTGTGCAGTTAACAAGCCAGCCTCGATGAGCGGCCGCAGGTGCCTGGGCCAGGCCTCCCCGGACAGCTGCAGCGTGTCTCGCAGCTCGCGCGCCGGAGCAGAGTCCGCGGTCTCGAAGCACAGCAGCAGCGCACACTGGTGCGTGGTGGCGGTGAGATGGTATACGCGCGGCGTGTAGCGCGTGCGCAGCTCGCCCGTGCACAGGTGGTGCAGCCACGCCAGCCGCCGGCCGCTGAACGCGCCGCGGTAGAACGACTCGAACAGCCGCGCCGGCCGCTCCAGCTGCAGCGGCGGCGCCAGCGGGGCCATGGCGCCTCCCAGCGGCCACGCGCCCGCCTGCAGCACCTGCCACACACACACACACACACGTCAACTGTCTGTACCGGGCGGCGCCAGCGGGGCCATGGCGCCTCCCAGCGGCCACGCGCCCGCCTGCAGCACCTGCCACACACACACACACACACACGTCAACTGTCTGTACCGGGCGGCGCCAGCGGGGCCATGGCGCCTCCCAGCGGCCACGCGCCCGCCTGCAGCACCTGCCACACACACACACACACACACACGTCAACTGTCTGCACCGGGCGGCGCCAGCGGGGCCATGGCGCCTCCCAGTGGCCACGCGCCCGCCTGCAGCACCTGCCACACAAACACACACACACACACGTCAACTGTCTGTACCGGGCGGCGCCAGCGGGGCCATGGCGCCTCCCAGCGGCCACGCGCCCGCCTGCAGCACTTGCCACACACACACACACACACACACGTCAACTGTCTGTACCGGGCGGCGCCAGCGGGGCCATGGCGCCTCCCAGTGGCCACGCGCCCGCCTGCAGCACCTGCCACACAAACACACACACACGTCAACTGTCTGTACCGGGCGGCGCCAGCGGGGCCATGGCGCCTCCCAGCGGCCACGCGCCCGCCTGCAGCACCTGCCACACACACATACACACGTCAACTGTCTGCACCGGGCGGCGCCAGCGGGGCCATGGCGCCTCCCAGCGGCCACGCGCCCGCCTGCAGCACCTGCCACACACACATACACACGTCAACTGTCTGCACCGGGCGGCGCCAGCGGGGCCATGGCGCCTCCCAGCGGCCACGCGCCCGCCTGCAGCACCTGCCACACACACATACACACGTCAACTGTCTGCACCGGGCGGCGCCAGCGGGGCCATGGCGCCTCCCAGCGGCCACGCGCCCGCCTGCAGCACCTGCCACACACACACATACACACGTCAACTGTCTGCACCGGGCGGCGCAGGGAGGCCAGGGCACGGTATACCTGTATGTTGAACCCGGCCGGCAGCTGCTGTCCGTTGTCCCGCAGGTGCTGCTGGAACTTGGTGTTGAGGTCTGCGGAGACCGCCACGTCCGTGAACATGCGGTGCAACTTGTTGGTGAACTCGTACCCGCACGCCGCCTTCAGACGGTTGATCATCGCCTCCTCCTGCAACACAGGCACACATACATCACACTCACCGCAGGTGGAACTAATACTACTGCGAGGACCTCGCTGTTCCATTTGCGTTAAGGCAAAGCGGAGGTGGGCCGATTCTTCACGACGCGACGTACGACGTATCTGGTTATGGCAAAATTACACCAGAAACGAAGCAATCGTCTATTTTGATTTGACCAGTTGGAGCAATAGTTTCGACTCCTTCGTTTCTTTCGTTTAAACTCGTTGGAGTGTTAACTGGTAACTGTTCTCACCTGTTCCATGGAGGCGGACAGCTGGTGGATGAGTCTCCGTGCGAGCGCCCGCGCGTAGTACTTCTGGAACACGTCCTTGTCGTCCACGTACTTGAACACGGTGATGGCGGCCGCGAGCCGCTCCTCCGTGTCCGACTCTCCGCTGCTCTGCGGACAGAGACCTGGCGTCAGTTCCGCGTGGAACTGCATGTCGGCCAGTCATCGTGTCTCGACTCACGGACTGTCAGCCGCTGGTCCAAGGATCGTGGACTACAATCACAACTCGGAGGCTCCCGCAAAATCTTCGGCATCGTAACAACCGCGTCTTCTATTAGAAAGACTGAAGCCAAATCTCTCAATAGAATTAATAGTAAAGGCCATGGTAGCCCATTTGAGCGTGAGGTCGCGGGTTCAAACCCCGGGCCCGTAACAATGAGCTCTTTGGAGCTTATGTACGGATTTTCATACCACTGGCTTCTCGGTAAAGGAAAACATCGTGAGGAAATCTGCATACGTACGGAGAAGGAATTCAATGGCGTATGTGAATCCATCAACCCGCACTGGGCCAGCGTGGTGGATATGGCCCAATCACCCTTTCGGGGGTAGGCTAAAAGTCCAGCAGTGGACTGTTAAATGGCTGATTATGATGATGATGAATAGGAAAGGCAAGTCTTCATCCCCAGTGGAATCAAGATCTAAATTCCCCAAGCAGAAGTTTTCAAGATAACAATGGAAATTTCAATCGGGGCACATGGCGGAGATGGAGATCTTCATTCCACGTATGAAGTCACGGGCAAGTCCCATGGACGCCGCCAGCGGAGCGTGGTGCAGCAACCCAGACCCACTCTCCGGTACTTCAAGGAGCTGGGTCAGCTCGGGCCAGGAGATGCTGTCTGCGGAGAAACTCCCAACACAGCGTTACTTCCATGTGTAACACGTATACTCACTCGCTTCCTGAGCAGACAGTCGCAGTACCTGGCCAGCAGCTCGGGCGCACGCGCAGGCTGCTCCGGCGCCGGCCGAGCGTTCACCACCTCACTGCACGCCTGCAACATGACGCAACAGTTCACTCCACACCGGCACTGTGCTACGTACCACTGTGCCCAGCACGGCGCTGTATAACCCCAGTCCCTCCGTGTAGTGCCACAGAGAGGGTCAGGTCACCTTGTCGAGTGCTCCCACGAAGGGCTGCGCGCCGTTGAACACGTCTGCGAAGAGCTTGGTGTACTTGGTGTGCAGCGCCAGCATGGAGTCCACGAAGCGCACGTGGGGCTCCTCCGAGCCGTACTCCGCCGCGTGGCCCTCCGCCGCCGCCTGCATGTGGGGACAACATCACTACAGTAATACCATGTCCCTTATGACGTTTGCTGATTTCAATTGACTGCCAACGGAATCAGGCTACAGAGTTCAATTGACTGCCAACGGAATCAGGCTACAGAGTTCAATTGATTGCCAACGGAATCAGGCTACAGAGTTCAATTGACTGCCAACGGAATCAGGCTACAGAGTTCAATTGACTGCCAACGGAATCAGGCTACAGAGTTCAATTGATTGCCAACGGAATCAGGCTACAGAGTTCAATTGATTGCCAACGGAATCAGGCTACAGAGTTCAATTGATTGCCAACGGAATCAGGCTACAGAGTTCAATTGACTGCCAACGGAATCAGGCTACAGAGTTCAATTGACTGCCAACGGAATCAGGCTACAGAGTTCAATTGATTGCCAACGGAATCAGGCTACAGAGTTCAATTGATTGCCAACGGAATCAGGCTACAGAGTTCAATTGATTGCCAACGGAATCAGGCTACAGAGTTCAATTGACTGCCAACGGAATCAGGCTACAGAGTTCAATTGACTGCCAACGGAATCAGGCTACAGAGTTCAATTGACTGCCAACGGAATCAGGCTACAGAGTTCAATTGACTGCCAACGGAATCAGGCTACAGAGTTCAATTGACTGCCAACGGAATCAGGCTACAGAGTTCAATTGACTGCCAACGGAATCAGGCTACAGAGTTCAATTGATTGCCAACGGAATCAGGCTACAGAGTTCAATTGACTGCCAACGGAATCAGGCTACAGAGTTCAATTGATTGCCAACGGAATCAGGCTACAGAGTTCAATTGACTCACAGATTAGAGATTAGAATAGATGTATGAAGTAGTAGTACCTGCGAGTGCGCGGCGGCGACGAGCGGGCGGAGCGCGGCGGCTCCGAGCGGCGCCAGCAGCGCGTGCAGCCGGCGCAGGTCCGCGCGCCGCTCGCCCTGCACACAGGGACAGTGTTAGTACATCGACACCGGGACACGGCGCGTGCAGCCGGCGCAGGTACCTGGTGGTCGTGCTCCCGGCTCGCCTCCTGCAGCAGGCGCGGCACCTCCGCGTGCAGCGCGCCCAGGTGCTGCGCCACGCACTCGTTCTCGTAGGTCGCGCGCACCGCCTCCAGCGAGGACGAGTGCAGGAAGCGCCGCCCCAGCGACACCTCGCGCTCCAGACCTCCACACACAATAACACACTAAATACAAAGTATCAACAGCGATCATCTCACAATCAGTCCACCACCAGTCGAACCAGAGAGACACACGGGTGAGCTCGCACACTCAGCCGGTGTCATGGATTACGAACACAGTGCAGTCACCAGAGCAGGGTGACTGTCAACTGTGCGCCTGGCACCCACAGAGTCCGGCTCGGCTGCAGTCACTCACCGGAGAGCGCGCGGCGCATGAAGTGCGAGATGTCTCCGTGCTGCAGCGCCGCGGCCGCGTAGCGCGCGTGCTGCGCGGCCGCCGCCGCCAGGTAGGGCTCCAGCACCAGCCGCTGGTACAGCGCCAGCGGGTTCCGCACACGGAAGCTGCGCACCTGCACACGTGACAGTGTTATCTCACGCTGCGTCAGGTCGGGTCAGGTCCCGGGAGTGTACTCACGTGCACGGTGCTGTGTATGGCGGCGCGCACGGTGTCCGCGAGCGCCGCGTCCGTGGTCTGGTCGCGCGCGGCGCACAGCGCGCCCACGATGCGCGAGCTGAGCGCCACCGACAGCGGACTCACTAGCACGCGCTCCCATATCTCCAGACCCAACTCTCCCACCTGGAACCACACACAGATATACACTAGACAAGCGTTCATCTGGACCCGGGTGTCCTGAAACTGCGACCAGAACCACCGGTGGATGGGCGGCAGCGTTCTATTAGTACACGGTGAACGTGCGATCCCCAAGCCGCCTGCCAAGCGTGGGGATTATGGCAACAAGCCTCTCTAAGGGGAGTTTTGGCACCAACGTGAAAAAAACATGTCGGCTCGTTGGATTATTTTCCTAAACTTGTGTATTTTCGAGTGTTAATGTGTAGTAAATGGTGAATTATTATTTATTAAGTGCTCGTAAACGTGCTCGAGTGTGGTAAATTGATATAACGAGGAGAAACATGTCTTTTCGTGTTGTTTCCAAATCTCCATATGAGCCTCTTGTAAATCTCCACCACTTTACAGGGGCATGAGTTTGACTTGACCGTGACTTACGTTGTTACGTTTACGTGTAATATTATGTAAACATGTTTAATATTACGACTAAAGGACATTCGTTGTCCTTCGTTAAGTCGATGTATTTATTCAAAAATAAAATTAAGGTCTTTCTGACTGATATGGCGCCGTATAGCGTAGAGGAGTTCATTCCAAAACTGGAGTGAATAATTGATGCTTAATTATAATTAGAATGACATAATTATTATTATTTTGCTTTAATTTTATTAATTCTATGATGTATTTTTTTATATTTTTAAGTGTTGACATGTAATTATTATTATGAATAAAATTATCATTATCATTATCATTGAATCCACGGTCATGAAAATTTTAACAAAAAAAGAGGGAGTCCTTGTTCAGCAGTGGACGTTCGCTGGCTCATGACGTGTGTGATGTGAAGTATTCATTGCACCAGCTCACAACAGGCTCCGACATGTTATTTGCCGCGACGGATGCGATGGGACCTGCAGGAGCGCCCCCTCGGGTGTGGAGCATCCTCCGCGAGACGGGCCAGCTCCTGGACCCGGAGCCAGGCTCTGCAGCGAGGAACACGTTCCAGACGTACACGGATGATGATGTTATTATGTTGCTTCACATCACACACATCATCAGCCATTAAATGTCCACTGCTGAACAAGGTCTCCCTCTTAGAGAGGGGTGTTGCCATAATCCCCACGCTTGGCAGGCGGCTTGGGGATCGCAGTATGTTCACCGTGTACTAAAAGGACGCTGCTGCCCATCCTCCGGTGGTTCTGGTCGCAGTTTTAGGACATACCCATTATGTTGCTTGTTTGCTATCAAATGGTTACGTTTTATTTTATTTTTGACTATTATTATACTATTGTTTTTCTATTTTGTATGAAAATGTGATTTCTTTTATAATTATTGTAATAGTTTTAAATTATTTTATCATCAATTATTTTTGTGACGTGTACCTGTAATTTGTTACCATTAAAGTACTATGACTATGACTAAGACAAATGACTGTGCATTGCCAAGAAATCGAAAAGTCCTTCAGTCACTTTTGGTGTAAATTTTCCTCTTCTATTGTACGGTCCCAACCGCACAGACTTTGTACCTACCTTGGCCTAGCGGCCGAATCTGGGACACACGTGTCTCTACCGCGGAAGTTAAAGTTAACCTTATTAATAGAATTAACTAGTACTATTGAGTAGTAACTAAGACACCACACGTGTAACATCGCTGGAGGAAATTATACAATCACCAACTATCAAGCAGAGTTTCTCTCCAGCACCCACTACTCCACAACAACGCTGTACAGTCTCAGCCACACTACGGCAGACTGTACATTTGGTCCTTCGAGCCGGATTAATCTGGCCAAAATCGATGTGAAATGGGAACTAGAAGATTATCTGAGCGTCCTCAAGTCAAAGTGGGAAAACATCGACAAGTTGCACTTGCAGATTGAAGTGCGGCTGAAGGGTGCGAATAGCGAGTACAACGAAACTTACAACAGAGTTGAAACTCGATATGATAACTTAAAGCGAGAAATTAATAACAAGATTTGGGTCAATAAGCAATACCAGGATTCTGCACCGCGAATAGAAATTACTGAATTCAACGGTGATCCTAGCAAGTGGATTGCCTTCAGAGACCTATTTTTAGAGCTAATTCACAAGAATCCCGCAATGTCTGACGCGCAGAAAATGAAACATCTAAAAACGAAGCTCAGAGGAGAGGCTGAACGAATTGTACAGCATCTTACCATTAGCACCGATCACTACAAAACATGTTGGTCTATTTTAGAGCAGCGGTATGATAACCATCGCCTGATATTTACGTCTTTCATGAATACAATGATGAATTTGCCGGTAACTAGGGCAAACTCAGTCGGCATTAAGAAAATGCACGACGTTATGGTAGAATGCGTCAGCGGACTACAGAACATCGGCGTTGACACGTCAACGTGGGATCCTATCATCGTATATTTAATGTCGCAGAAGTTAGACGAGGCCACATTCAGTGACTACATGAGGGATCTTCGTGATCCTAGAGAACTGCCTCGTCTAGACGAATTTACGATCTTTTTAGAAAACAAATTTACCACATACGATAGCGTGAAAAGCCGCTTAAACGAAATTACTCCAGAAGGGAGTTACGGAGGCCAGAAGAAGTTCGTCCCAGAAAACAAGTATGGGGGATTTAGAGGGCGTTCAACATTTTTTACTACGCACTTTAACTGCCCATTATGCAACGGTCCTATTGGGCTGAACATCGTCGTTAGCTTCACTCGTCGCCGGCGTCGTACGTAACATCGTCGATATGAGCGACTTAATAATCCAGAGTGAAGTTTTCGAGAACATAAAAAAACTCTGCGCAAACTACAACAAGGACTCCGCATCAAGGAAAACTACAGAGTACCTAGCAAAACGGCTACTTTCCTTGGAGTCACAATGGGAGGATTTCAAACAACGAAATATTGAACTTGAAAAGCTTGAAGATAAGGCTATCAACTACTTCTTGGAAGGCGTCTATGAAAAAACTAGGTTGATGTACAAAGATACCCGAAAAAACATACTGCAGCTTTTGTCAACGGTTCCTTCACAGTCTTCCCCTTATGCGGCAAGTGCATCGTCTACACCAAGGCCTCAGGGTCGGCCTGCCAGGGTAACTAGTACTATTGAGTAGTAACTAAGACACCACACGTGTAACATCGCTGGAGGAAATTATACAATCACCAACTATCAAGCAGAGTTTCTCTCCAGCACCCACTACTCCACAACAACGCTGTACAGTCTCAGCCACACTACGGCAGACTGTACATTTGGTCCTTCGAGCCGGATTACATCGTCCTTCGGTACGTTGGTCCTTCGAGCCTGTAAGTTAACTTGTTTGTTTTGTGTTTCTTTGTACGGTAGCGAATCGGCTTAGTTGGCCTGCCACAAGCGGCACTCACCAATTAAGTTAAGACAGTCGAAATCGCCGTGCAAAGAGTGCAATCGCATAAGTACTTACAACAACACCGGCGGCAACAGAGCTGCGGGGAACACTCGTCGAAGTTTACTGCAACTCCGGCTAACATCAACGAGCTGAAATCGTCGCCAGCAACAGCGCGACGGACAGCATACATCGGTGCTAAACGGGCGCCGAGACGTTGACAACACGGGTCTTGGCTAAACTAGCCTTGGGCTCGCAACTTGGTGTAACTGCACCACTAACATTTAACTAACGGAGCTAGACTAGCTCGCAACAACGGTCCTATTGGGCTGAACATCGTCGATATACGAACGAGGGCGAACGATAGAAAATACATAGCTAAGATGCCTATGACTCAGAATTACGAAGTCAAACTTGGTAATACGAGAGCCACAGCTGTAGTACAGTACTTGCAATCAGAAAGAAGAAAACTTGCAAAAAATAAAAACAAACTAGCTGCATTGTACAAGGAGTTCATTGCAGAACATAACAAACTACAACATTTGAAGCCTGCTGTTCCAACTAGAGAACCGCAGGACTACCTGCTATATCATGGAGTGTTACGAGATAAATTTTGCAATGCAAACAAAAATCTGCGAAAACGGTGGCAGCTAAAAAAACAGGCGTGCTAAAGCGGCCTATAGTTAAACTTTCACCCCTTCCCGTACAAACAGAAGGGGGTGGGCAGTCGCAGGATTTGTAATCGTCTATACCGATTATTCTTTTATCGATTTCTATACCTATATCACATACGATATAAGCAACTAAACAACTACAATCTGAACAATTTCCGCAGCTGAACGCAACGATCTGCATACTATGCAAAGATAAACTATGTAACTATGAACGACAATGACCTGACCCAAATGTCAACAAAGAAACGCTGACACATACCTTATGCAGCGTTAGATTACCTGTCCGCATTCTACATAGTCAGCGATCACCGTGCAAGGCTAAAACAGCGACCTTGCCATGCGAGACAGTGACGTCGTGGTGTAAGGAAACCCGGGTCAGGTTACACGAAACATATGGTGGCTCACAAGCTGCGGAAACTGCACAATCCGATATCGTGTGCAAGGATGCGTGCTGCAGGCGCGGGATTTAACTATATTCCCGATGACCATTTACACCCAAGCAGATTTACAACCTGCTCGGTGTGACCGCTGCTGCAGCGCTGTTTTGGCTTCGAAGAAGATACAGCACATGCCGCTACGGAGCCAGCGCCTTGAAACATCTTCGGAAGACGAGACACCTCGACCAACTCTCATCAGCAGACCGCATCCCGAAGACAAGCAATTTAAGTTTAACATATTAGAACTGTATAACCTTATTACCTTACCTTACTATAACTTTATTCTATTATACTTTTATCTAACACTTTCTGCGGGTGGAGCATGTACGGTCCCAACCGCACAGACTTTGTACCTACCTTGGCCTAGCGGCCGAATCTGGGACACACGTGTCTCTACCGCGGAAGTTAAAGTTAACCTTATTAATAGAATTAACTAGTACTATTGAGTAGTAACTAAGACACCACACGTGTAACATCGCTGGAGGAAATTATACAATCACCAACTATCAAGCAGAGTTTCTCTCCAGCACCCACTACTCCACAACAACGCTGTACAGTCTCAGCCACACTACGGCAGACTGTACATCTATGTTTGTTCAAAACACAAGCTTTACATCCATAAACACGGAGATGATTTCCTGATGGTGTACGTCCAGTCCATTTTTCATAAGGTGTACATTCTTTCAGGACTTTTGCCGGACATCGCTTTGTTAGGTAATTAGTTGTATACACCGCTTCCTTACATTTAGATGGTTTATCCACTTCGCCATTAAGGGTCCTGTATACCCTCTGCAGCTCTCTCGCTCGCACATTTTCACATTATTGAAGATATAAAATCAATGAGTGTGAATTTCCAAAAAGTAACAAAATCATGTCATGGTGTCTATCGTAACATTACAAACAAAGAAATGTTTGTTTCGATATCTTGTAATTTGACGGAATAAAATGACACGAGAAATAAAAATCACTTGTTACCATTTTACTGTGTCAAATTAAAATATATCAAATTGACAATTTCTATGTTTGTAATGTTACGATAGACAACATGACATGATTTTGTTACTTTTTGGAAATTCACACTCATTGATTTTATATCTTCAATAATGTGAAAATGTGCGAGCGAGAGAGCTGCAGAGGGTATACAGGACCCTTAATAAAATCAAGATATAGTGGAAGGCTCCAGCATCCTGCTACCTTATTATAGAAGTTTGATCGTGACCGAGATTGCATGCCGTCCCGTTCGCATCTACTTACTCGCACCACGTGCGTGAGTGAGATGGCACGCGATCACGATCACAATCCGAATCATCCATAATAAGGCATGCTGTACACCGGTACGTCCGGCACGTGACGTCACACGCTGGGCGCAGCGCTTACCTCGAGCTGGCGCGAGTCGTGCTCCGCGCAGCTGACGGTCGCCGCAGACCCGTAGATGATCTCTGCGTCCGACACCTGTACACAACATAACTACATTATCGAGGGTCCTGGAACGTTACTCAACCATCTTGTCAAATTCAAAATTCTTTATTAACTGATTTTTATAGTACACAGGTGATTGGTCTCTCCTGTTAAGTTTTGGCAACCTGTGTTAGGAGAGACCGCTCTTTCGTTGTTACAGTAAATTCACATGTATATATATAACAGTTTATAATTATGTAGATAATAGGTAGTTTGATATTTAAAGTTTGTAACATGGTGTGTGTGTGTGTGTGTGTGTGTTTATGTCAATAACTGAGTAAGTGCTCCGTTTGCTCGTAATCAAGTTGCTTTAACCATCTTAATATACATTTTTTACATTGATGAAGTGACATTGTGTAGATATTTTTGATTCTATTAATTTTGTTATAAATTTTTATTGAGTGTACTGAAAATTGATTTTCTGCAAAAAGTGTTCTTACGGGTGGTTGCTTTACTACTGAGTAAGGGTTCCTTTTTTTTACGATACCTGGGTCTACAGTAATACCTTTATGAACCTTCAGGATACATTGTAATATATATAATTGTCTAACAGTTAGAACGTTTGCGGGGATGTCTTGTGAGGGGAGTTCCACGAGAACTTGTTGTACACCAATGTTGTGAGCATGTGTCCCTCGGGTCAGACAGACATGGGAGTTACGGTAGGATGGCGTGGCGGGTGCGGACGCATCTGGCCTAAATCAGACTCGATGACTTTAGCCAAACTCATCTTGCAGATGACCTGGCTGTCAATTTTTTTGCACTATTAACCATTGGAGCGAACAAGCGACCTGCGGCCGGTCGCGTAGCGAAGGTCATCTGTTTTTTTCATTCTGCCACGTGCGGCCAAATTCGCAAAATTGCGATTGCCGCCTGAGTAATTAAGGTCGATTGACACATGTCAGTGAAGCCACAGTTCCGTCAGTTCAGTATCAGTGCTCCAGGGTTGCGTCAGTGATTCAATTCACACCATGTCATGTCAGTCGGGACTCAGTTCACGGAGCTTCAGTGAAAACGTCAGGTATCGTGATTGTTGCCACTGTTCAATACTACGGACCTAGCTTACAGCTAGTGTTTTAGATGAAAAAGAGCAGCGTCAAGAAAAAAATAAAAAAAATAGGTGCATCAAGCATGGCAATTAAGAGAGACAGAAGGAGTAATTCATGAAATCATACAAAACCTTATTTTCACGAACTATTTCTATCAATCGCTCGTCCTCCATTTTGTTTTTGATGACGCGGCGTCCGCGATCCGACAACAAATATCGTTTTCAATGAATACATCCGTGATTGTCGATGTCAGCACTGACACTGAGAGCACTGTGTCGTCACTGACACTGACAAGTGGAGATGCGTTGGGCATACACGGTATAACAATATACTCCGCCAGGTACAATACTCCGAGAAATAATGTGACATGGGCGTCCCGCAATGATGTCACGATGTCAATTTACAACAGGTTGATGACGATTCACCACGTAACAGCTGATTGGATAAAGTGGCAACTGGACAGTGACGTCATTGCGGGACCACTCCCAGATTGCTAGACCTTGTTTTCTTTGATCATGCGTTCATAGAGAATGTATGAAGGAATACTTGGAACTGTGACTTCACTGACATGTGTGAATCGACCGTTAGTTGTTAGTGTGCTGTAGTTACAGTGTGTGCGTGGAGATGAGTGAGTGTGCTGTAGTTACAGTGTGTGCGTGGAGATGAGTGAGTGTGCTGTAGTTACAGTGTGTGCGTGGAGATGAGCGAGTGTGCTGTAGTTACAGTGTGTGCGTGGAGATGAGTGAGTGTGCTGTAGTTACAGTGTGTGCGTGGAGATGAGTGAGTGTGCTGTAGTTACAGTGTGTGCGTGGAGATGAGTGAGTGTGCTGTAGTTACAGTGTGTGCGTGGAGATGAGCGAGTGTGCTGTAGTTACAGTGTGTGCGTGGAGATGAGTGAGTGTGCTGTAGTTACAGTGTGTGCGTTAAGCTACTGTGACACGTGTCCCTTGTTGGTGTGATGGTAGAAGCGTCCAACAGAGCGTGGATGAGGTTACCTTCTGTCGCTTGACGTGCTGCAGGTTCAGGTAGGAGTAGAGACAGTTGAGGTACGCCGCGCCCTGGCTGTACTCGCGCCACGCGCTCACGTACCTGCGGACATGCACTCTCACTTATATACGGAGGTGTAAGGGGAACACTCTCAAAGACATAAGAAGGTAATTGTACTCATCATTATGAACCACTTTTACTATGGGACCAACCCTGAAATCGAGAAAAAAATATCAGCTGTTCCATAGAAAACGGCCATTGACACTCGACAAAATGGATGGAACAGCTGATATTTTTTCTCGATTTCAGGGTTGGTCCCATAGTAAAAGTTGTTCATAATGATGAGTACAATTACCTTCTTTTGGCTTCGAGTGTTCCCCTTACACCCTGTATGTAAATCTCCACACGCGCCATTAACTCTATTACTATTGAGGTGGTAAATCAATGTTTTATGTTATAGCTGTCTGCCGTCCTCCTAATTTTTTTATATTGTTTTTATAAATAATAGGTTTGCGCTTGACCGCCAACTCGCCGGATGTTAAGTGATGATGCGGTATACGTTGGAGCACGCTTGCCTAGAAGAAACAGATTCACTCGTGATTTGAAGACACCCAGATTGTATCTATCGGGGAACACCCATTCAGGCAGCGCATTCCACAGACTAGCAGTTCGCACAATAAAAGTGCAATCAAAGCGCTTCGTTCGGGTTTTCGGAATATCAACCATAAAGCGATGTCGCATTGTCGTGCCCGCTCTGGCAGTCCGATAGAACAATGTGCAGGAGGGAATTAGATAATGCAGATCCGATGCATACTCTCCGAAATATATTCGATAAAAGACCTCCTTGTTTCCTGAGAGATTTTATTTAATCCATAGGTGGCGAACAAGCTGACGAGCCGCCTGATGGTGAGCGATCACTGTCGCCTGTGGATATCTGGAGCAACACTGGGAGCATCACAGATATGTTGCCGATAAGACCATGTCTTCTCTGCTATGAAGTGTGGTGTCCATTCTCTGACAAGTGTGTTGGTTGGCGGAGTGTTATGTACCTGGTGAGCAGGCCGTCGGCGGGATCGTCTCCGTGCAGGGGCGCAGCGCCCGCCACCCGCCGCAGGATGCACGACACGTGCTCCTCCAGGAAGCTCCTGCAACATCACAACAGAACATCACTTCACCTGGAACCCTCCAGTGTTCTAAAGTTTGGCAACATTACCATCCGGCGGCTTGTTTGCTTGTTCACCGCTTTTTCTATAACCCGTGAGGTGCCTTAACTTCTAATCTGAACTTAAGCAAAACAGGCTAATTTTAGACCTTAATTTGTAAACGTTTAGACTTGAATTCGGAATGAAATATTGGTATTGCTATACAAGGGCTCCAGTTGCTGGCGCAACACGGGTTAACAGGGGAGAGGTGTGACTGATGCTAGAATAGTGTATTATTTGAATTACAACAAAGTAAATACACATGGCGACCAGCGTTGCCAGATTATTTTTTTGCCAAGTTGGGATTTTGAAACTTTTTGAGTGAAAAAAGCGGGATTCTGTCTTCGAAAGCAGGACATAGTAAAAAAACGTATATAATCACAAGTTTTTAAATGTTTATCTTTTTATTTGAGGTCAAATTATGTTTACGTGACAATAGATAGCAAAAATAGCCATAGAAAATGTATTTTAATAAAAATATGATATTTTAAATCAGATTTACCCTATAGTTGAGTCTTATTCGTCTTCTGAATATCGAGTTATCTCGGAAAACCGGGACTGAACCTGTCCCGCGCGGGACATTTAATTTTGATTATAAAAAAACGGGACGTCTGGCAACCCTGGTGGCGACGTACCCTGGTCCATACAGTTACAGAGAGTTCCTATCACTTGAGTGTCGCTGCGTTACAGTTCTCGTGACTATCCGAAGTGCGCTGTTTCAGCGCTGATTCGAGCCCGCGTTACAGTCAGCCGCCCGGCCCCTGGTCACACTGGGTACTGTTCGCCAGGAGCTGGTGTCACTCACTTGGTCTCGTGGTAGAGTCGGTCGTACGGCCCCTGGTCACACTGGGTACTGTTCGCCAGGAGCTGGTGTCACTCACTTGGTCTCGTGGTAGAGTCGGTCGTACGGCCCCTGGTCACACTGGGTACTGTTCGCCAGGAGCTGGTGTCACTCACTTGGTCTCGTGGTAGAGTCGGTCGTACGGCCCCTGGTCACACTGGGTACTGTTCGCCAGGAGCTGGTGTCACTCACTTGGTCTCGTGGTAGAGTCGGTCGCACGGCCCCTGGTCACACTGGGTACTGTTCGCCAGGAGCTGGTGTCACTCACTTGGTCTCGTGGTAGAGTCGGTCGTACGGCCCCTGGTCACACTGGGTACTGTTCGCCAGGAGCTGGTGTCACTCACTTGGTCTCGTGGTAGAGTCGGTCGCACGGCCCTTGGTCACACTGGGTACTGTTCGCCAGGAGCTGGTGTCACTCACTTGGTCTCGTGGTAGAGTCGGTCGTACGGCCCCTGGTCACACTGGGTACTGTTCGCCAGGAGCTGGTGTCACTCACTTGGTCTCGTGGTAGAGTCGGTCGTACGGCCCCTGGTCACACTGGGTACTGTTCGCCAGGAGCTGGTGTCACTCACTTGGTCTCGTGGTAGAGTCGGTCGCACGGCCCCTGGTCACACTGGGTACTGTTCGCCAGGAGCTGGTGTCACTCACTTGGTCTCGTGGTAGAGTCGGTCGTACGGCCCCTGGTCACACTGGGTACTGTTCGCCAGGAGCTGGTGTCACTCACTTGGTCTCGTGGTAGAGTCGGTCGTACGGCCCCTGGTCACACTGGGTACTGTTCGCCAGGAGCTGGTGTCACTCACTTGGTCTCGTGGTAGAGTCGGTCGTACGGCCCCTGGTCACACTGGGTACTGTTCGCCAGGAGCTGGTGTCACTCACTTGGTCTCGTGGTAGAGTCGGTCGTACGGCCCCTGGTCACACTGGGTACTGTTCGCCAGGAGCTGGTGTCACTCACTTGGTCTCGTGGTAGAGTCGGTCGTACGGCCCCTGGTCACACTGGGTACTGTTCGCCAGGAGCTGGTGTCACTCACTTGGTCTCGTGGTAGAGTCGGTCGTACGGCCCCTGGTCACACTGGGTACTGTTCGCCAGGAGCTGGTGTCACTCACTTGGTCTCGTGGTAGAGTCGGTCGTACGGCCCCTGGTCACACTGGGTACTGTTCGCCAGGAGCTGGTGTCACTCACTTGGTCTCGTGGTAGAGTCGGTCGTACGGCCCCTGGTCACACTGGGTACTGTTCGCCAGGAGCTGGTGTCACTCACTTGGTCTCGTGGTAGAGTCGGTCGTACGGCCCCTGGTCACACTGGGTACTGTTCGCCAGGAGCTGGTGTCACTCACTTGGTCTCGTGGTAGAGTCGGTCGTACGGCCCCTGGTCACACTGGGTACTGTTCGCCAGGAGCTGGTGTCACTCACTTGGTCTCGTGGTAGAGTCGGTCGTACGGCCCCTGGTCACACTGGGTACTGTTCGCCAGGAGCTGGTGTCACTCACTTGGTCTCGTGGTAGAGTCGGTCGTACGGCCCCTGGTCACACTGGGTACTGTTCGCCAGGAGCTGGTGTCACTCACTTGGTCTCGTGGTAGAGTCGGTCGTACGGCCCCTGGTCACACTGGGTACTGTTCGCCAGGAGCTGGTGTCACTCACTTGGTCTCGTGGTAGAGTCGGTCGTACGGCCCCTGGTCACACTGGGTACTGTTCGCCAGGAGCTGGTGTCACTCACTTGGTCTCGTGGTAGAGTCGGTCGTACGGCCCCTGGTCACACTGGGTACTGTTCGCCAGGAGCTGGTGTCACTCACTTGGTCTCGTGGTAGAGTCGGTCGTACGGCCCCTGGTCACACTGGGTACTGTTCGCCAGGAGCTGGTGTCACTCACTTGGTCTCGTGGTAGAGTCGGTCGTACGGCCCCTGGTCACACTGGGTACTGTTCGCCAGGAGCTGGTGTCACTCACTTGGTCTCGTGGTAGAGTCGGTCGTACGGCCCCTGGTCACACTGGGTACTGTTCGCCAGGAGCTGGTGTCACTCACTTGGTCTCGTGGTAGAGTCGGTCGTACGGCCCCTGGTCACACTGGGTACTGTTCGCCAGGAGCTGGTGTCACTCACTTGGTCTCGTGGTAGAGTCGGTCGTACGGCCCCTGGTCACACTGGGTACTGTTCGCCAGGAGCTGGTGTCACTCACTTGGTCTCGTGGTAGAGTCGGTCGTACGGCCCCTGGTCACACTGGGTACTGTTCGCCAGGAGCTGGTGTCACTCACTTGGTCTCGTGGTAGAGTCGGTCGTACGGCCCCTGGTCACACTGGGTACTGTTCGCCAGGAGCTGGTGTCACTCACTTGGTCTCGTGGTAGAGTCGGTCGTACGGCCCCTGGTCACACTGGGTACTGTTCGCCAGGAGCTGGTGTCACTCACTTGGTCTCGTGGTAGAGTCGGTCGTACGGCCCCTGGTCACACTGGGTACTGTTCGCCAGGAGCTGGTGTCACTCACTTGGTCTCGTGGTAGAGTCGGTCGTACGGCCCCTGGTCACACTGGGTACTGTTCGCCAGGAGCTGGTGTCACTCACTTGGTCTCGTGGTAGAGTCGGTCGTACGGCCCCTGGTCACACTGGGTACTGTTCGCCAGGAGCTGGTGTCACTCACTTGGTCTCGTGGTAGAGTCGGTCGCACGGCCCCTGGTCACACTGGGTACTGTTCGCCAGGAGCTGGTGTCACTCACTTGGTCTCGTGGTAGAGTCGGTCGTACGGCCCCTGGTCACACTGGGTACTGTTCGCCAGGAGCTGGTGTCACTCACTTGGTCTCGTGGTAGAGTCGGTCGTACGGCCCCTGGTCACACTGGGTACTGTTCGCCAGGAGCTGGTGTCACTCACTTGGTCTCGTGGTAGAGTCGGTCGCACGGCCCCTGGTCACACTGGGTACTGTTCGCCAGGAGCTGGTGTCACTCACTTGGTCTCGTGGTAGAGTCGGTCGCACGGCCCCTGGTCACACTGGGTACTGTTCGCCAGGAGCTGGTGTCACTCACTTGGTCTCGTGGTAGAGTCGGTCGTACGGCCCCTGGTCACACTGGGTACTGTTCGCCAGGAGCTGGTGTCACTCACTTGGTCTCGTGGTAGAGTCGGTCGTACGGCCCCTGGTCACACTGGGTACTGTTCGCCAGGAGCTGGTGTCACTCACTTGGTCTCGTGGTAGAGTCGGTCGTACGGCCCCTGGTCACACTGGGTACTGTTCGCCAGGAGCTGGTGTCACTCACTTGGTCTCGTCGTAGAGTCTGTCAGCGAGCGGCTCGGGGTGCGCCACACACAGCGCGTACACGTCGGAGAACCGCGTGTTCCACACCGAGCGGTCCACCGCGCGCAGTCCCACCACGCCTGCCACCTGTGCACGACACGCCTGTTACATTACCAGCACTACCAGCACATGGCATGTTGCCAATTTTTGTGTGAATAAATTTATCTTAAAAAAAATCTTATTCTCATTCGAGATGGGGGTGATAAGTCCTGCACTGACGTCCCGCTTGGGGTGTATTGTGCATTTCCCCCTACCAGCACCTACCCGAGCCAACACAACTCCTTGAAATATCGGAGTGTAGCTATGGAGCGCTGGCACACACACTCCATTGCCGTAGATGGTAGTGTAAGTAATGATGATGATAAGCAGTCCAGCTGTTGTGGCGACATGGATGAAGAAGGCAATGCTGCCTCATACAACCCGGTAGTGATTCTAGTTTCTTCTGTGGCTTCACAATGCCACAGCACATGCTCTACAGTTTCGTTCTCTTTCATGCAGCCGCGACACAGTGGACTGTCCGTGGCTCCTAGCTTATACAAGTGACTATTCAAGTTGCAATGACTGGTTATAAGGCCTACTATCAGGTGAAGGTCCTGTCGTTGCAACTTCAATAGGTTGTTGGTGATCTTCTTGTCAAGTATTGGGAAAGCGGCTGTATGTAATGACATCTTGCATTCCAAAATGTGTCACCCGTTTAGGCTACTACACACAGACAGACAAACTTATAATCTGGTAAAAACCACCTTCATGGGCAGTCAATACACGATAGTATAATACGAACTGCACAGGAATGGAATGCGCTTCCTGCCTCGGTGTTCCCTACAAGGTACAACCTGGGTCTCTTCAAGACAAGAGTGAATAGGCATCTCATGGGCAAGCGTGCCCCATCTTAGACTGCATCGTCACTTACCATCAGGCGAGTTGTGGTCAAACGCTAGCCCATTTCATCATAAAAAAAAAAAAAAAAAAAAAAAAAAAACATACGATTATTGGTTATTTGGTGAAATGCAATGTAACATTATGACAGGGAGGGGTGTTATATTACTGTTTCCTTGAGGCTGGCCCATGTCTCCTGGAAGTCCACGTTACGCGGCTTCAGTGACATCATCAGAACCTGTTGACATGTACCTGCAACACAAACAATACATCTATCATCATCCACCAGGAGACAAACATAGGCCTCCTCCTTAGCACGCCACACTTGGCCAGCCTGCCATCTGCATCCACTCCATGCCCGCGACTCTCACAATGTCATATCCACACGTTTGCAGTTTATTTTTGATGACCCGGTGTCGGATAAGCGCATGGCCGAGGCAGATGGCAGCAAGAGAGACGTCTATACCCAGATAAAGTTAAGTTTGTTTTGATAATGTTTGGTACACAGGACTACTGTTTAAATAAAATCCTATCTACCATACAACTGTTCCCTCCTGGTGCAGCCCTACTTGTCAGATAGACTCCCAAGTGCAGGAAATGAATGCGAGCTCCCAAGTTTATTTATTTATTTTATTACATACACAACACAAATTACAAAACATTATATCTATTATCTGTACAGATCTGGATTGTAACTTAAAAATAATTACGTGTAAACATAAAAACAAAATGATCAGACATGAATGAGGTTAGTGCTTAATATATACAAACTGTGTATAAACCTGCCGAGCGCACACTACCGCTACAACCAAGTCTATGATATTGGAGCCAAAGTGCCCCAGCGATCAGTTCTCTACACCCTCGATACTGCAGATCTTCCCCAAGTAGAAAATGTCATAACAGCCATATTCCCCGACGATACGGCTATTCTCGCCGACAACGACAAACCTAAAGAAGCACCATCAAAAGAGCCAGGATGAGGTGAAAGAGTCTAGTTGCCAAAATGGAGAACAAAGGCGAGCGCATCGAAATCTATTCAAATAACCCTTAGGTATATTTTTTTTTATAAATAATAGGCTTGCGCTTGACCGCCAACTCGCCTGATGTTAAGCGATGATGCGGTCTACGTTGCAGCACGCTTGCCTAGAAGAAACCGATTCACTCGTGATTTGAAGACACCCAGATTGTATCTATCGGGGAACACCCATTCAGGCAGCGCATTCCACAGACTAGCAGTTCGCACAATAAAAGTGGAATCAAAGCGCTTCGTTAGGGTTTTCAGAATACCAACCATAAAGCGGTGTTGATTTTTTGTGCCAGCTCTGGCAGTCCGATAGAAAAATGTGCAGGAGGGAATTAGATCATGCAGATCAGATGCACACTCTCCGAAATGTATTGGATAAAAGACCGATAGACTAGGTACATAGAGAAACTATCTGCTAGAACTACTCCAAGGAGTGACACTGTCACTGTTTTGTTATTGTTGACACTTTCACTTTGTCTTGTTGGGCAACACAAAGTTAAATACTTGAGACTCCATCTAGACCTTCATTTAATGACTATTCTTGGCTACAGGGTCGTAAACAAGCAAATTGACAATCTCTACATAGTATAAATTGAAGTCGCTTTCCGCTTCTGTCTGTCTGTATGTCTGTATGGCCGCTAACTCCTCCTAAACCACGCAACGGATTTCGATGCGGTTTTCACCATCAGTTAGATACATTTTCAAGGAAGCTTTATATATATAACTAGCGACCCGTCCCGGCATCGCACGTAAATTACACCCGTGCGAAGCCGGGCGGGCGGGTCGCTAGTATACTATAAATGACTGATTTACAACCAGGACCCGGGTATGTCTTAAAACTGCGACCAGAACCACCGGAGGATGGGCAGCAGCGTCCTGTTAGTACACGGTGAACGTACTGCGATCTCCAAGCCGCCTGACAAGCGTGGGGATTATGGCAACACCCCTCTCTAAGAGCCTATCTTAGCCTCCCTATCTATCTATCTATCTGTCTAGCTATCTTAGCTCTTCTTTGGTTTTTTTTTTTGGGCCTGTCTTAGAGCCTTGTTCAGCAGTGGACATTTAATGGCTGATGATGTGATGATGTGACTGATTTACAAGAGTGGTATTTCAGTGGTATTCAATTGTGAGGAACCGCTTGTAGTTCTAACATCTCAGTTGTCCAAAGGATGCAAAACACCATTCAGACAAGTCTTCTGAATGACACAACCAATGCAGAAATTCATATAAATCTGGAGCTGATAAGCACAGTCAAAGGAATGACAAAAACCAGCAGAAACTATTGACATCGCCTGCTCTGGCACCCCAATAACTTGGCAGCTGAACTCACGGAACGAGGGTACAAGCCCAGGCTAAAAACAGGCATGTTGACCAGCGGTTGACGAAAGTGCAAGGGTCATCCAGAAAATACAAAGGATAAAGAATGCAGCGTTTCAAAATTTTGGGTGGGATTGAACTATTATAAGAACCATAATGCGCTTACCATCAGGCTAACAACTTCGTCCTCTCGTCACTGCGTTGTATAATAACACTACGAAATCGAACAATATACACATAAGGGAACTGAAGCAGGATCGGCGAGAACACACGCAGCTGTTTAGAGCTTGCAGAGCACTTGGCACGATGTCAAGAATCGAGGAATAAGCTCGGTACTAGCTCCCGACACTAAATTACTCAGCACAATACGAGCACAACACAAATAAACGACAAAACACATCTCTGACGGCCATTAGAACGGCCTCACGATTCACTTACGGATATCTTGATTCCTGGAACAGTATTGCACGGTGTAGATTGTCCTTCCGCTCCTGATAATTTGTCAATTATTGCTAAAAATCTGTTTTATAATTGTTTTTTCTCAAAATGCAAAATAATTGTCTTTCGCTTGTCGTGCGTGATACCTCGATTTGACTATTTTGACATTATATTAGAGGACGACTTTGACGTTTCAGATTGCGTTCCAAATCACAGTCACACGTCGCGAATGCGATAAGCAGGTGCGACGGCAGCGGTGTTCCAGAGGCTCAATGAAGTTTTGAAAACAACATTAAATACACCTGTCATTTCACCACACTTGAGCACATTCACGAACACAATAACTAATAAATTCTCGAATATGTTACTTTGTCTGGAAAAAGTGAATAAAAATACTTTAGACGAGGTGGTACGGTTTATATAAATTTAGCCTGCCCAGTAATTACGTAAAAAAATATTATTTTTTTCACCCAACATTAGTGGCTAGAGCTAATGAGGCCATACCCGCCTTGTCTTCCACGTAACTAGATATTATCTGATGTGTATTGCTGGATCCTCTCGGTAGAGAGAAGGTAGTGTATTCCTTGGCTGGATCAGCGCTTGGTTGGATTCCATCGCTCCGTCCGATGACACGAGGTTGTGCTTGCAAGGAGGTGACTGCCTGACGGCGGAGAGCAGCCGGTATTGCATGATCGGTTCACAAAGCAGGCAATGTATAGAGTGTGTGACTTTATTTGCAAAGAAGATTCCGAAGACTGATAATAAATTATATTTGGACATAATTTATAGACAATCTGCGTAGTAAAAGGTGAAATTTAATATTATGAGATTCTGATAACCAGATGATAGAAAGTCGAAAAGGGCTCGAGTTGTATTGAGAATAAAAAATGCGTTGACTAGAGAACCTCTTCCTTTTTTGTCGGTAAAAAGGATTCCCAGTGGCGGCCGTTAGCGCGGCGCGGCGGCTCCACTGCCGACTGCCGCGACTCCTGACAGAATACTTGGAGCAAGTACAAACACTAATAATAATAACTGATTGAACCAGGCGTCTCTGCGGAAGTTTGTCTTCAAAACTACCTAAACACACTGGTTCTTGTAAGAATCAGTTTTAAATCATCATCATCATCCATAGCCTTCCTTTTCCCACTGCTGGGTATACCTAGTATAGGCCTCTTTCTTGCGGCTCCATCCTCGGTCCAGCGTTAATTGAGCCCGTTGGACCCGCGATGGTGACAATATCATCGACGCATCTTGCAGCTGGCAGCTTTTTAGGGTTCCATACCCGAAGGGTAAAAACGGGACCCTATTACTAAGCCTACGATGTCTGTCTGTCTGCCTGTCCGTCCGTCTGTTTGTCCTACATATTAACGGCTATATTTTTCGAACCGTAATAGATAGCCAGTTGAAATTTTCACAGAATATGTAATGTTACGGCGGATTGACTAACAAATAATAAAAAAGTCAAAAAGTTAAAATGAAAGGGTCCCCATACAACAAACATATTTTTTTTAACGTATTTTCGTTTTAGCTCTAATGTAAAAACGATAATACGTACATACAAGCATCAAACTTGGCACGATTGTATAACAACAAATAATGGCCAAGTGCGAGTCGGTGACAAATTTCTGTTCATTATACAAATATCTGAGCAAGTAAACTGCGTAGCAAATTACTCTAAATAAAAAAATTATAATTCATAAAATAAATCTAAATAAATAAATTTTAAAATTATTTATTTGGTAAATATTATAAAAAATAGAATAATTTTTTATAATATTAAATATTCCCCATCCACTATACAATTCTCTTCGACGATTCGAAGGCGTTATAATAACTGGTTATTCGGTTACTTGGACAACCTTATTGTATTTTGTGGTGGTATATTTGGAACCGGCCAAGTGCTGAGGGCAGCGCACGAGCCCGACTCGCACTTGGCCAGTTTATTTATAGGTTGATGATATAAAAGGCAATTATATTTTATTATATTTATTTACTTTAGGTAATATAGAACGTTTAAGTCATATAGCAGTCTAGCTCCCCACCAGGATCCCTCGTCTCGGAGATGTCACGGAACACGCGCCGGCGGCGGCGGCGGCGGCCCGCGGCCGGGACTCGAGCCCCCGGGCTTCGGTTCTCAGTCTGTGTCGCTGTCCCGTGCGGTGACCGAGCCGAGCCGAGCCGGGTGGTGATGACTAGTGATCTCGTATAGATCATCTCACTACAACAGTAGGTAACTTCAGGACGACACGTAAAACCCAAGCGATGATAATAACTGATTTATTTTATTATTTATATGGTAAAGAGCAGTCAAATGGCAAAACCAAGATAATGTAATCTGCGAAGCTAGGTAGGTACCTACACTCTACGCGCTTTGTTCGTTATACATACTTAGGTAGCATTCCGATGTTGGCGACCGCGACCGACGACCGGCGGCAGCGACCGCGTCGCGCGACCCGGGTGGACTGCTAAACAATGCAAGCAATTTAGCACTCCATAATATAAATTGATCCTGAGCATAGCGTAGTGTTTAGTTTATATGTTGTATGCAACGCCGCGCGGTCCGCGCATGTCGTGACGGTTGCTTCATCATGATGTTTGAAAAACCGAAACTAAACCGTATCCCTAAAGACTTGCGATCACGACACAAAAACAGTTTACCATATCTTATCAACATTTATAAATATATTGTTAGGAGTGCCACAAGGTAGCATATTAGGACCACCCCTATTTCTAATATACATAATAAGTACCTAATTACTTTTCAGATTGATTGTATCATAATATTCTTAGTAGTACTATTTGGAACAAAATTTGCGTGTCCAATCTGTCCGACTGGCCAGTCGGACAGATTGGAATATTTTTGTCCAAACAGTCCGATCATCGGACAAATAGTCGGACAGAATGGAATAAACGAATGAATTACCCTCAGTTACAAAGCATCTAAGTATTATGTTTGCTGACGATGCGACAGTATACATTCCATAAAATGCTCAATCCGAAAAACAATGAGTTATATTTAGTTTTTCGTTAGCCTAGTTTTATACATTAAAATGCGCGCCCGAAATGGATACCTAATCTGTTGATACTGTAGAGAATATCTTTTGTGCACAGTTTTTAAATTTATTCTGATTCTGATCATCATCAGCCAGAAGACGTCCACTGCTGAACATAGGCCTCCCCCTTTAACCTCCACACTGAACGACAGCCTGCCATCTGCATCCACTGGATGCCAGCGACTCTCACGATGTCGTCGGTCCATCTAGTGGGAGGCCTACATACGCTGCGTGACGGTTGCTTATACTCTACCAAAGATAATAGTTCATTTAATTTATTCAATAACATACAAAACAGCATGCAACATACAAAATAATATTGAACCACCGATATGGTTATATCGTCCTTGCATTGTACCAAGCACAAGTTCTGTCGTGCATGGAGTACCTCTCAGCTGTGGGATGGATCAGCTAAGCACCAGCTTGGGGCGTTGGAGTCTTGAGAAACGTGCCAAGAGGCTCATCAGCAACGAGTCCCTGGTTCAGACTAAACTCCTTAGTCTTGAGCATCGGCACAAAATTGCTATCTAGCGGTATTTATTTCGGAACTAGACCCGCCCGCCTGGCTTCGCACGGGTGTAATTTACGTGCGAAGTCGGGGCGGGTTGCTAGTTATATATAATACTATTGGTCCGCCCCAGCTTCGCACGGGTATAGATTATAGCCTATGTCACCCGGGGATAGTGTAGCTTCCCGTCAGTGAAAGAATTTTTCAAATCGGTTCAGTAGTTTCGGGGCTTCAATGCAAACAAACAAACAATCAAATCTTTCCTCTTTTTAATATTAGTATAGATAAACCTTCCGTGAAAATGTATCTAACTGATGGTGAAAACCGCATCAAAATCTGTTGCGTGGTTTAGAAGGAGTTAGCGGCCATACAGACATACAGACAGACAGACAGACACGCGGAAAGCGACTCTAATTTATACTATGTAGAGAAGAGAAGATAGAGATATACATTTCGGAGAGCGCGCATCGGAAAAAAAACCCAGTCGGAGTATCACGGGTCGAGGGGTTACAATAATATTTCACAACTAGTATGTAATATAGTGTGTATATAAACCGGCCGACAGTCCGCCGACAACAGCCCCTCGCGACAAGTGCTACCTACTCAGACAGCCGCAGGTCACTTAGTTCTTCTAAGTTATTTTACAAAATGGAAATAAAACCGGGTTGGTTTTACTTGTGTGTAACTTTGTTAAGTATAAGTTTTCACACTGGCAGCAGCTCCTGGTGGGACAGCGATGGATTCGTGAAAGGTACGTTTATTGTGTTGTATTATTTTGTATTATTTCCTCGCTGCTCCGCGGAGTCCTGGGTAGCAGTACCAGTGTTCCGTATCCCGGGTCCGTGCTATATTTGTCAACTTACACAATTTCTTTTTCATCCCCCCGTTTTGGAAAGAGTATTTTTGCTCTTCGATATCTGAGTGCAAAAGCCGTTTTTATCCGCTATCGTTAGCGCATCGTGTGCACTAAGTTTGTGAATTCAAAACATCATTAAACTAAGAAAGAAAAGAAAGAAAGAAAAATGTTAAACCTATTAATTCTACCTCCGAGAACCCGTACGAAGCGCTATGATTCCACATTTATTGTGCGAACTGCTAGTCTGTGGAATGCGCTGCCTGAGTGGGTGTTCCCCGATAGTTACAATTTGCGTGTCTTCAAGTCGAGAGTGAATTGGTTCCTTCTAGGCAAGCGTGCTCCATCGTAGACCGCATCATCGCTTAACATCAGGCGAGATGGCGGCCAAGCGCAAGCCTATCAACAATTTAAAAAAAAATACCTCCATGGTGCCGAATTTATCATACAACCTTTTTTAAATATGTTAAAATATCAGACTCAGAACCTACTTGGTGTATTTCGTTTAGTAACAAGGAACACTTGCCCAATAAAAAAATAAAAATAGTGCGTGGAGTCCCTCCGCGAGGAAGAAGTTATACTTCAACAAGGAACCCTATAATTATAACTAGGGCATTAATATCAACAATTTAAAAACATGCTTTTAGACAATAGACAAAAGACAATAGACAATATTTTATTTGTAACAAAAATCCATTATATAATACACATTCTCGAGACTAGAACCTAGCTCCTTAGGCTTCTCAATCCATTAGCGACACCATTACACTACCGGGTCTGCAAGTCGCAAAGCGAAAAAAAGATACGCATTTCGCAAACATACGAGAGAGAAAAATTCCCCCTCCATGGTAGCGTTAAACGTTTAACGCAACCTTGTTGCAAGTGGCATAAGAAGTATAACTTCAAAAATGCATAACTATATAGATAGATGTTACTATATATAGAGGCTAGTGAGATTCATGTAAGTTTGTTGGTTTGTTCGCCCTCTTGTTCGTACGTCTCGTATAATGTATCGTACTTATATACTCAGCATATTATTTGTGACAATTAAATTTAATACAAAACATTAATTAAGCGCTATCTGTACACATATTAAAGTAGAAGTCATTTTGTATAGATTAGCGGAGTTAGTCAAGTAATGATGATGAACTGTTGACATTCTGTCAGTTCCACGGGACGTGTCTCGTACCTTGTATTCATACTTTATATTTCAACAACACGCAGAACTCGAGTACAATGAGACCAAGCACGAAAACTTCATGGCCGAGATCCTGGACCGCAAACTGGAACCATTGAGTGAACGAATATCAGACTTCCAAGACAGCATCGCTGTGAAACTGGAAGCGGTCACTGCCCTGCAATATGACCTGAACAAAAAAATAACAGAGGTCGCTGACAACAAACTCGCAGAACAGGCGGCAGATATCAAGAAACACGTGACTGATAAAACACAAGCGACTGCCAAGGACGCTCCCGTATTGGAGTTATTTGAAAAAATAAACTTCAGATTGACTGCGATGGAGATTAACTTGCAAAACCAAATCACGGAGAAATTTGATAAATTAGAAACTAATAGAAACAAGGAAATGAAAGAATTAGTGGACAAACTTAACTTCCTTACTAAAAACACTCAGGAACTGACTGAGAAAATGGACTCGTCTCACAGAGGAACAACTGTACCGGAATCCGTAGAAACGACAAGCATCCAACCAGCTGAGGACGTTACAGATATGAACAAACTAAACCAAACATATGAAATTGTACAAAATAATTCAAAAGTATCGGAGAGTGTTGGAAGTATGATGAGTCCGTTCTGCGAGCTCTCTGTGCCGAGCTCGGTGCAGGCCGCCAGCCGCTGGTACAACAGCCCAGCTCCGCGGGACGAGCTGGACATCTTCATGGCGAACGCAACAGGTGACTTCTTGTTTCTTATCACATATCACATGACTCATCACTCCAGCTTGGTTCATATTCAGAAACGACAGCGTATTAAATTATCTCATTTGAGTATTATAAAATATCCTCACAATTTCCTGACCAAATTTCAATAAGATCGGTTCAGACGCGAGTTAACAAACTTACAGGACATGGTATAATTAAGTCTCGCAGAATTTTAGAGAAAAATCATATTTTCATACATCACCTTACCTATAGTAGAATTTGTGCGATTGGTGTGGCACGGCCACTTCCATGACTGCGGGCAATTCTGCATTCAATCGATACGACAGTTTGTTGTTCGTGAGACAGGGACGCACTGAATCCGCTGTTCTATCGAGTGCAAGGTTGACTCCGACGTATCGAGGAGCAACTGTTCTATATATCACGTGTTCTAGTTGTTTGTGTGGAGTTGAAGCCGAGTTCTGTCCGCAGGTTGCACGTACAAGGGTCTCGGCTGCAGGGAAGACTTCTCCGTGCCGCCGGTCACGTTCGACGGCACGCTGTTCGAGTGGCACGGCGCCATACGTGCCGCAGAGAACGGAGACATCGTGGTGCGCTGGGCCGACCACGCCGGATATGCTTTCTGTAACTAATATTACTTCATGTACACTCTCCTAGCTGTACCACGCGGTCCTCTCCGTGATTTCCTAGTTCCTCGCATTTCTGGGGAAAAAGTTTGCAAGCTCCCCCCGTGTTATATAGCATTTCCAACCGAACAGAGGGTCGCGCGATCCGTTCCTGGTCGAGTACACGTGTAATACAGTGAGAATACAAGATAAAAGTCCATCAGCTGGAGTTTGATCTGGTGGATGGGTGACGTTATAGGGAGTAAAATAGGCAACTATTCATTATGATCATCACGACGAGGGTGAAACCGCGGGGCACAGCTAGTTCCAAATGACTATCGGTTCAGTAGGAGAGAGCACTACTGGTTGTTTATAAATAATATCAATGTACCTACAATTATTTATAATTCCTTTATTTATAAACATTCTCGGCTCTAGCTGGGTTATTTGACAGACGTTGGTGGAGACGAAGCCAACACCAAGAGGTGCTACAATTGTGGAATGTGTATATAATGGAATATGAAACTATTGTACAGTATAGGATTAAAAAATCTGGGCTATTGAGGTAAACTAGTGGATAGGAGAACAGATCTATAGGATGAGAAACGGCACCTGCCTTACCCTGTCTCATCTCAAAATATATTTAGGCAGGTGATGACTTGTCACCCACTAAATGGATCCCTCATAATGGCTGCCGGATATTGGCATCGGCGAGGCAACATTGGCGTGGGTGGCTTAGGGTGTCGAGACGTGTGCTGCACTTTCACTAAGAGCTACTCGCGGCGTTTTCCCTTTAATACTTCCACCTTGGAGCTTACGTTCTTAACTGTTGCGGTTTCCACCCCTGACGGCCGGTTAAGGCGAGCCAGGGGTCGGGGTCTCCAGCGTTTTAGTCCCATGGAATCGGGGTACGCGGTGTTGCCACTCACCGACGGCTCGCCATTAAGCCGCCCCTGTGTATTTATTATAATTATTACACATTTTTCCAGACATTGGAGATCACGGCAATTCAGATATCGTAATGTACCAACGGCGGCCGTGGATGGGAGTCCAAAGACACCTCACCCCCGACGTCCTGTCGGCCGACCGCTACGTGCCCTTCTACATCAGGATACACGCAGGTGAGGGTCGTCTCTCTCGCTCGCACCGCGCCCGCGCTCTGTGCACTGCAGATACAGAGACGGTCCACCCCGGACATCCTGTCGGTGCCTTTCTACATCAGGATACACGCAGGTGAGGGTCGTCTCTCTCGCTCGCACCGCGCCCGCGCTCTGTGCACTGCAGATACAGAGACGGTCCACCCCGGACATCCTGTCGGTGCCTTTCTACATCAGGATACACGCAGGTGAGGGTCGTCTCTCTCGCTCGCACCGCGCCCGCGCTCTGTGCACTGCAGATACAGAGACGGTCCACCCCGGACATCCTGTCGGTGCCTTTCTACATCAGGATACACGCAGGTGAGGGTCGTCTCTCTCGCTCGCACCGCGCCCGCGCTCTGTGCACTGCAGATACAGAGACGGTCCACCCCGGACATCCTGTCGGTGCCTTTCTACATCAGGATACACGCAGGTGAGGGTCGTCTCTCTCGCTCGCACCGCGCCCGCGCTCTGTGCACTGCAGATACAGAGACGGTCCACCCCGGACATCCTGTCGGTGCCCTTCTACATCAGGATACACGCAGGTGAGGGTCGTCTCTCTCGCTCGCACCGCGCCCGCGCTCTGTGCACTGCAGATACAGAGACGGTCCACCCCGGACATCCTGTCGGTGCCCTTCTACATCAGGATACACGCAGGTGAGGGTCGTCTCTCTCGCTCGCACCGCGCCCGCGCTCTGTGCACTGCAGATACAGAGACGGTCCACCCCGGACATCCAGTTGGCCGACGGCACTCCAGGTGCACCGTGAGCGTTGCCAGCTTCACCTGTGGCCACGATGTTTGTATGGCGCAGAATACTTTATTCATAATCCGTTGTATGTCCCAGGAACCCTGACGTTCTGGCGGGCGTGTGAGCGCGAGCCGCTGTTCTCCCAGGCCGTCTACCTCGAGAGAGGACAACATATCTACATGGAGTTCTATCCGTTCTCACTCTCCGGGGGGAAGCATCTCTACAACTGTCCCGCGCGCGCCTCAGGTAACAACACGTGCTTTAATTAATATACAATATATTATACAAATATAACTCATGCGGTTATTTTTGTAACTAAAAATGATTGGCTTCAGTGATATGAAAGTTTTGAAAATCTATGTAATCTTAGTTGTTTCATTTAAATCGGTGGAACCGTTTGTGTCAGAGGCGTCCTAAGTGTTGTATAAGTGCTGTAATGTGTATTGTTGTTCCAGCGCCATGAAGCTGACCGCCAGGCAGCGAGCCGGCGCCGCGCCTGCTGTCTCACACATAACTACACTGAGAATGGATTCATCATTTTATAATAATATGAATGAATAACTTACAAACATATTCCATGAGTAATGTAATATTACATACCTACTTATTACATTATATTGAGTTAATTTAATTAAATGTGTATAATAAACTAGATTCAAATAATCAATTATTCACAATTATTGTTGTAACTGATTGATCGTTCCCTCATCCGACGCGTCTATTTTTATCATCAAATAATTATGGGATTGTTTTTTGTGAGAACTACCGTCTTGTTAGTATATTATCTTGTCTAGGAAAATTATTTGAGTCACTTTTCGATGATTGTTTGTACAATCATATTGAGCTACTATTGTCGCCAAGGCAGCATGGTTTCATCAAAAACTGATCTACTACATCTAATCTACTTGATTATAAAATACTATTTATGTGGAGCCTTTGCCAAGACATCTCAAGTTGATAGTGTGTACATTGACTTCTCAAAGGCTTTTGATTAGGTTAACCATGGAATCATGTGTGCTAAATTGACGAAGTATGGCATATATGGCAACCTGTTGCGCTGGATAGAATCCTACATCAGCAATAGAAACCAGTTGGTAGCACTCAAGGGCTTTGTATCATTAACGTAACATCAGGTGTGCCACAGGGATCACATTTGGGCCCTCTATTCTTCGTTGCGTTCATCAATGACCTTATTGACAAACTTTCATGTCCTTGTTTGCTATGTGCAGATGATTTAAAAATATACACTACAGCCAAGAGTGTAGCTGACACTGAAGTTCTGCAAAATGATTTGAATACTATAAATAAATGTTGCAATGACAATAAGATGTTCCTAAATCTCAATAAATGTTTTGTTTATATCCTTTACTAGTAGGCCGCCCCTGCTTCGCACGGGCGAAGCCGGGATATATAGCCTATGTCAACCGAGGATAGTGCAGCATCCCAACAGTGAAATAATTTTTCAAATCGGTACAGTAGTTTCGGAGGCTATTCAATGCAAACAAACAAACAAACAATCAAATCTTTCCTCTTTTTAATATCAGTATAGTAAATAAAACAAATAAGATTCTCAATGACTACAAGTTGAAAGGACGATCATTAGAGCGGGAGTATGTAGCAAGAGATCTGGGAATTCTATTTGATGATAAACTGACATTTACAGAACACCATGATAACATAATTAAGAGATGTAACCAGTTGTTAAGCATTTTATCAAAGATAACAAGACATTTCAAGAACCCCTAAAGTTTCTTGTATCTGTACTGCACACTTGTCCGCAGTATATTATAATATAATTCTTGCATCTGGTCTCCATACTAAAAGGTTCATACGAATTGCATCGAATTGATTCAAAAGAAATGTCTCCGAAGTTTGTGCTACAAACCAGTTCATCGACAGTAGCAGGTCCACGTTGAGCCCTGTGTTAAGACACGATATGCCAATGAAGTATATCCGTAGTGTCATCACCCCACCGTCGAAATAAAAATACAAACATATTCATGTAATCGTGGTTCATTATAAACTCTTGTATCTGCTCTACTTTATCGCGGGTCAATTTTACTAAATACCTTCTGTTTTTATGGATGATAAAATAACTGGAGACATTTACATACCTGCATATTAATTTTCTGACTTCCAGAATAAAGAAAATGATGTATTGTATGTTTTTTTTAGGACAGCTGTGGATATACAGTTTAAGGCATTTAGATGAAAGAACTTAGGATGTGACGTGAACACGAACACTGTCCTAAGTGATTTTAAAATCTCATAGACGAATTTACTGTTATGGAACATTTTTGTTATTTTATTGATGGGGTGCTACTGTAGATTATGGGTGAAGCATCGTACAGCTTGCGCGGAGAAAGTGCACACGGCTGAGTATCTGTGAGGAGTGTTTGATGCTATGGGAAATGTGTTTCGGGTGCAGTCAGTAGGTACACAACTGAGCAGACATAGTGGGCGCATCTTCCATACTCGTCACAAGTTCTGGCCGAGTACTTACAGCCCCTCGCTACCAGACCCGCACCCTGCACCCCTCGCACGCGAGGACTGTGAACCAGTGGACCAGTGAAGTGGAGTCCGCAGCTGTACCGCGTGGTCAGTCACTCAGACATGGTCTCCTAACGGCGGGAGTATCGCGGGTCGGGAGGTCACAATAATACTTTCGTAGGCATGTTATATAATGTATATATAGAGCGTGTCCGACGGTCCGCCGACAGCGCGCCGCGGCAGCTCGGCTCGACACGTACTCGGCCAGGAGGAGATCATTATTCAACCACATCTTGGTTATTTGATCAAGTTTTTTTTTCGAAAATGGAAATAAAATCAATATTGTGTTGTTTGTGTTTCACGTTACTTAGTACAAGTTTGTACACGGACGTGGCGGGTAGTCCGGTAGAAGGTATGTTGTTTATGATTAACTGCATGGCTAGGTGGTTGACCTTTCTTCATCCATGAAACATCGCCGTTGTGTAACTTGAATCGGCTTCTTTTAAAGTCGATGGTTTGTTCGTTCTCGTGTCTCGGTGGGTAGTCAGTCATCATCATCATAGGCAGCCTTTTAACAGTCCACTGCTGGACTTTAGCCTACCCCCGAAAGGGTGATTAGGTCATATCCACCACGCTGGCCCAGTGCGGGTTGGTGGAATCACATAATTATGCCATTGAATTCCTTCTCCGTACGTATGCAGGTTTCCTCACGATGTTTTCCTTCACTGAAAAGCCAGTGGTATGACAATCCGTACATAAGCCCCAAAGAGCTCATTGGTACGGGCCCGGGCGACCTCACGCTTTCAAGTCTAGCGGTCTTCCAAATGGGCTACCACGGGTAGTCAGTACGCACAGGTCAGCCGCTCGGTCGGGTCGGCTAATATTATTAATAACAATGTCATCTACACTCAGATCTTTACACATTATTACAATTGAGATATACGTGAGTTACAAGCATAGAGTGTAAAGTGAGACACTCAAGTCAGAGACCGTGTTGAATCGTACTGGTATTGAAGACCGTGTGTTGACACTCTGTGGACAGTTTGCGGGACTCGTCCTCAACTCGTATGTTTCCATCTGCGACAGGCTACGGACGAGCACCACCAGGAGATGACGGCAGGGTGATGAGCTCGTTCTGTGACCTCACAGTGCCGAGCTCGGTGCGAAGCAACGCCAGCTCCTGGGCCGAGTACAAGACTCCGGTGCGGGACGACCTGGACATCTACACGGTTACGTACACAGGTCACTTATATACATAATAAGAAAATCAACATCATCATTAGCCAGAAGACGTCCACTGCTGAACATAGGCCTCCCCCTGTAACCTCCACACTGAACGACAGCCTGCCATCTGCATCCACTGGATGCCCGCGACTCTCACGATGTCGTCGGTCCATATAGTGGGAGGCCTACCTACGCTGCGTCTTCCGTCTCGTGGACTCCACTCAAGAAACAAAAAACAAAAAAAACATACTTTTGTTTAATTTGAGGGTAAACAGAACAATATTACTCACTTAATGCCTTTGATGAAACACTTTTCACTAAAGATAAAACATAAACGGTAACTTGTCATTTTAATGCTAATTTTAGTAAGATTCCAATTTATAGTTGAGATGGCAATTTTATATGACACCTAAGAAGTTTTGACTCATTGACCAAGGTCAATGAGCGACGCACGCATAATGTAATGTTATGTCTGTATTTCGATACGTGTGGCGCCATCTCTTTTAATACTTTTGTACCAAATATTGTGGGTACCCATTTAAACGAATAAAATCAAGAATTGGAGGGTGTGCCTAACATTTTCTGTCAAATAAGTAGTCTTTTGAATTACGAAGCCGTGTCACAGGCGTAGCAATATCTCCCAGAACAAAACTGTAAAATTAAATATATTTGTGCTTTATCCATAATGGAAGTCGCGCCGCTGCTCTTCTTCTGTGCCATGAAAACAAGGAATTTCATTTAATCCTCAACATACCTCATTCATTTTATTACCATTATGTGCAATGTTATGCTTCATTGGGATTGTAGTATAGTAGGTATCTATATGACCATTATGTGCAATGTTATGCTTCATTGGGATTGTAGTATAGTAGGTATCTATATGACCATTATGTGCAATGTTATGCTTCATTGGGATTGTAGTATAGTAGGTATCTATATGACCATTATGTGCAATGTTATGCTTCATTGGGATTGTAGTATAGTAGGTATCTATATTACCATTATGTGCAATGTTATGCTTCATTGGGATTGTAGTATAGTAGGTATCTATATTACCATTATGTGCAATGTTATGCTTCATTGGGATTGTAGTATAGTAGGTATCTATATTACCATTATGTGCAATGTTATGCTTCATTGGGATTGTAGTATAGTAGGTATCTATATTACCATTATGTGCAATGTTATGCTTCATTGGGATTGTAGTATAGTAGGTATCTATATTACCATTATGTGCAATGTTATGCTTCATTGGGATTGTAGTATAGTAGGTATCTATATGACCATTATGTGCAATGTTATGCTTCATTGGGATTGTAGTATAGTAGGTATCTATATGACCATTATGTGCAATGTTATGCTTCATTGGGATTGTAGTATAGTAGGTATCTATATTACCATTATGTGCAATGTTATGCTTCATTGGGATTGTAGTATAGTAGGTATCTATATTACCATTATGTGCAATGTTATGCTTCATTGGGATTGTAGTATAGTAGGTATCTATATTACCATTATGTGCAATGTTATGCTTCATTGGGATTGTAGTATAGTAGGTATCTATATTACCATTATGTGCAATGTTATGCTTCATTGGGATTGTAGTATAGTAGGTATCTATATTACCATTATGTGCAATGTTATGCTTCATTGGGATTGTAGTATAGTAGGTATCTATATGACCATTATGTGCAATGTTATGCTTCATTGGGATTGTAGTATAGTAGGTATCTATATGACCATTATGTGCAATGTTATGCTTCATTGGGATTGTAGTATAGTAGGTATCTATATGACCATTATGTGCAATGTTATGCTTCATTGGGATTGTAGTATAGTAGGTATCTATATGACCATTATGTGCAATGTTATGCTTCATTGGGATTGTAGTATAGTAGGTATCTATATTACCATTATGTGCAATGTTATGCTTCATTGGGATTGTAGTATAGTAGGTATCTATATGACCATTATGTGCAATGTTATGCTTCATTGGGATTGTAGTATAGTAGGTATCTATATTACCATTATGTGCAATGTTATGCTTCATTGGGATTGTAGTATAGTAGGTATCTATATTACCATTATGTGCAATGTTATGCTTCATTGGGATTGTAGTATAGTAGGTATCTATATTACCATTATGTGCAATGTTATGCTTCATTGGGATTGTAGTATAGTAGGTATCTATATTACCATTATGTGCAATGTTATGCTTAATTGGGATTGTAGTATAGTAGGTATCTATATTACCATTATGTGCAATGTTATGCTTCATTGGGATTGTAGTATAGTAGGTATCTATATTTTTTTGGTATTTAATTTCGAGTTGACTGGCCCGAGCCAATCCGTGACCACTTGTATAATTTTCTTAATTTCCATTTCATATTCTATGGGCGACAGTTTCTTCTGAGATATGAAGACAATAGCTTCATCAGCAAACGTGGCGCATACCTAGCTGTGTAATGATATTAGGTGGGCGATTTATTATTACCTACATGGCTGCCTGAGTGGGTGTTCCCCGATAGTTACAATCAGGGTGTCTTCAAGTCGAGAGTGAATAGGTTCCTTCTAGGCAAGCGTGCTCCATCGTAGACCGCATTGTCGCTTAACATGAGGCGAGTTGGCGGCCAAGCGCAAGCCTATTTATAAAAAAAGGTAGCTCATTGATATAAACAAGAAACATTATAGGGTCCTAGAATACTGCCTTATGGTACTCCGAAATGTATACATTCAAATGTAGATTGAACTTGCTCTGTTGCTTTTTAGTATAATTATGCATTTATGGCAGTAGTCAGGCATCTTTTATGGAAGTATGACTAATGCTAAAGCGGTTCTTCTAATTCTAAATGCTTCTAGCTATTTGAGAAACGTTTGTGAATCGCAGTCAAATGCCATCGAAAAGTCTAGGAAATGAGAAATCCCTGTTTTTTTGTATTAATTTTGTACCAAACTTGTTCTGCCAAAGATTGGATTTGCTTGGAATAGTTGACAAACTTACAGAAGGTCACATTAAGTACAAGTTTTGCGTAATTTTAAGAAAAAAACAATTTTTCATTGCAAGATAGTGTAGATATCACTTCTCAATCACAATCATCATCAGCCACATCTCATGTTTCTGTAATATACATAGGTGGAACCTGCACTGAGTTTCATTGTAATATACATAGGTGGAACCTGCACTGAGTTTCATTGTAATATGCATAGGTGGAACCTGCACTGAGTTTCATTGTAATATACATAGGTGGAACCTGCACTGAGTTTCATTGTAATATACATAGGTGGAACCTGCACTGAGTTTCATTGTAATATACATAGGTGGAACCTGCACTGAGTTTCATTGTAATATACATAGGTGGAACCTGCACTGAGTTTCATTGTAATATACATAGGTGGAACCTGCACTGAGTTTCATTGTAATATACATAGGTGGAACCTGCACTGAGTTTCATTGTAATATACATAGGTGGAACCTGCACTGAGTTTCATTGTAATATACATAGGTGGAACCTGCACTGAGTTTCATTGTAATATACATAGGTGGAACCTGCACTGAGTTTCATTGTAATATACATAGGTGGAACCTGCACTGAGTTTCATTGTAATATGCATAGGTGGAACCTGCACTGAGTTTCATTGTAATATACATAGGTGGAACCTGCACTGAGTTTCATTGTAATATACATAGGTGGAACCTGCACTGAGTTTCATTGTAATATGCATAGGTGGAACCTGCACTGAGTTTCATTGTAATATACATAGGTGGAACCTGCACTGAGTTTCATTGTAATATACATAGGTGGAACCTGCACTGAGTTTCATTGTAATATACATAGGTGGAACCTGCACTGAGTTTCCCTAGTAACTGTATGTGGCAGGCGTGTCTCCAGCTAGGTGGCACTGAGCTGGTGGTAATGCAAAGCCGGGACCGTCTGCTTCGTACACTACCGCGCCGCGGGCACGGCCACGTCCGCCAGCTAGTCTGCCTTCAATCGTACGTTGTTCGTGAGACAGGACGCAGTGAATCTCCTGCTGATGATGTTCTTGTTGCATTCCAACGAGTGTATCGCTCTATTCAATATAATATACAATCGATTCTATTAATACACATTGAATGTTTTGGGGAGCAACTGTTATATAATATCGCGTGTCTTCTTGTTGTTTATGGAGAATTGAAGACGAGGTTTGTCCGCAGGTTGCACGTACACGGCGTTCGCGCATCAAGAAAACTTCAACCTGCCGCCGGTCACGTTCGACGGCACGCTGTTCGAGTGGCACGGCGCCATACGTGCCGCAGAGAACGGAGACATCGTGGTGCGCTGGGCCGACCACGCCGGATATGCTTTCTGTAACTAATATTACTTCATGTACACTCTCCTAGCTGCAGCATGCGGTCCTCCCCGCTGCAGAGAACATGTGCAGGACATGGACGAGTATACGCCGTACGTCCGCATGTAGTAACTTTACGATTTCTGGAACAAAATAACGGTTCCTGTAGGAGAGCTGGTGAAATATTGAGTCGCTGCTGGTGGTTTATAAATATTTACAAGATTTCTTTCATAATTTTTTCCAGACATTGGAGTCGAGCGCAATCAAGAAACGATAATGTACCAACGACGTCCGTTTATAACAATCCAGAGAAGGTCCACCCCGGACATCCTGTCGGCTGACCGCTACGTGCCCTTCTACATCAGGATACACGCAGGTGAGGGTCGTCTCTCTCGCTCGCACCGCGCCCGCGCTCTGTGCACTGCAGATACAGAGACGGTCCACCCCGGACATCCTGTCGGTGCCTTTCTACATCAGGATACACGCAGGTGAGGGTCGTCTCTCTCGCTCGCACCGCGCCCGCGCTCTGTGCACTGCAGATACAGAGACGGTCCACCCCGGACATCCTGTCGGTGCCTTTCTACATCAGGATACACGCAGGTGAGGGTCGTCTCTCTCGCTCGCACCGCGCCCGCGCTCTGTGCACTGCAGATACAGAGACGGTCCACCCCGGACATCCTGTCGGTGCCTTTCTACATCAGGATACACGCAGGTGAGGGTCGTCTCTCTCGCTCGCACCGCGCCCGCGCTCTGTGCACTGCAGATACAGAGACGGTCCACCCCGGACATCCTGTCGGTGCCCTTCTACATCAGGATACACGCAGGTGAGGGTCGTCTCTCTCGCTCGCACCGCGGCGCTCTGTGCACTGCAGATACAGAGACGGTCCACCCCGGATATCCAGGTGCACCGCAGAGCGCTGCTGTCAAGATATTTGTATGGCGCAGCATACCTTACATTATGAGTTTGGATCCGTTGTATGTCCCAGGAACCCTGACATTCTGGCGGGGCTGTGAGCGGGAGCCGCTGTTCTCCCAGGCCGTCTCCGTGGAGCCAGGACAGGAACTGATGCTGGAGTTCTATCCGTTCTCACTCTCCGGGGGGAAACATCTCTACAACTGTCCCGCGAAGTTTGCAGGTAACAACACGAATCAAAATACAATATACAAATATATCTATTTTTATTTCTGCATCCCTACTAATATAATGAAAGTGTTTGTTGTGGTTTTGCCTGACCATTGGCCACATAGCAACAACATAATGTGGTATTATCATGGCTGCAGTCACAGGATCGGAGTAGCAACCAAACTCAACAACTTATATAATACTTATAACTTGAATAACAACAAATTATACGTCACAACTTGAATAGTTTTCATTCAAGGTTAACTAAAACTAAAAATAAAAACTACAGCACAAACTAAAAAAAACAGACCTAAATTAAAACATTGAACAAAATCTTAAATAAATACTAACAATTGTATAAAAACTACTATACTTTAAACCCTATTATCTAAACTAAACCATACAATAATAATATACAACAATAACATACAATCATTTATAAGTACGCCAGCTTTGGACTGGTAATGACTAAAAGCATTGCCACTCTGTGAAACTCGTCATAGGAACTAAGGAACAAATCCAGATCTCGATTCCGGTCAAGTACAGCATTGATTAGCCGCACTGCTTTTTGCAGCGGGGCCTGTCTTCCGAATTCAGTCCTACAACCTGGCGCCATGAACAGCTTATGCCGACAAGCTCTAACATTGTTGCTGTTCGGAACGGCAATAAATATTTGCTCCAGTACTGATGGGTTACCGAGACGCCCCACAACAATGCGCAGCACATACTCCATCAGTGATACGATACGCCTCACTTCTAGAGTATTGTAGCCCGTTGTACCAAGTAGAAACTCACTTGGATATAGATACGGATATCCCACATAATACCCATATTGCTTCTGATAGAGCCATCGTATAAACTTTTTTTGAATTTTTTCAACCATTTGTACGTATTTAACCTCGTGTGGACACCAAATAGCTGAGTTGCACTCCAGTTTGCTTCTCACAAAGGCATTGTACAGCACCTTTATAGCAGGAATGCTATCCAAATGTCTTGCCTGCCGCAATACAAAACCAAGAGATCGGAAAGCTTGTGTACAAATTTTATTTATGTGACTCCGAAATGACAAGTCCTCGCTTAATGTAACTCCAAGATCTCTAACCAACTTAGCACGGGGGATTTCTGAGCTACCGAGACGATACCGATAATTAAAGTGAGTTAATTGTTTATGTAATGTGTGTTGTTGTTCCAGCGCCGTGACACTATCTCTACCGTTCTTCTTCTTCTAAGGGTGCCTCTCCAACTAGTTAAGGTCAGCTCAGCATAATATGTAATAATGTTAAGTACTAGTGTGTATTAGTATTGGAATGTATGTGTATGGTATCAATAAAAGAATTTCATAGTCCATCCTCTATCACAAAACTGTCTTCTAGTACGTCTCTATCGGAGAGGCAGTATGCTTATCGCAGCGGGCGCTCCACTACTACTCTCGGTCGGGAGTTACTTCGGAAAATCGTGGACGCACGGGAAAGTCGACAGCAGGTTGCGGTGATTTTTTGTGACCTATCCAAAGCGTTCGATGTCACCGATCATAACGTCCTCGTTGCAAAACTCGAGCACTACGGAGTCGTGAATCAGGAGTTACGACTGCTGACAGACTTTATGAAGGATCGCTGTCAGGTGGTAGTGGGAGAAGGAGGCGCGGTAAAATCGTAACCACTCATGACCGTAATTGGAGTAGCGCAGGGATCCTCGCTCTCTAATATTATGTTCTCTCTTCTCCTTAACGATTTACCTGACAACATAAAGGACGGCCACGTACTGATGTATGCCGATGATGTCGCCGCAGTGGTAACTGCTCCAACTGACGACCAATTAGAGCGAAAGCTGAACCAAGTGGCGTCCGATCTCAATCATTGGTTCAAACTCAATGGTTTGATCTTGAACTTAACCAAAACGCACTTCGTTAAGTTTGACCTATTGTGACGTTGCGGTTAGCGCCGTCATTTATTTAAGAAAATAAAACAATAATATTATGCGGAACCAGGTGTCTTTAGATAATTTGAAATGGCTTCGTAATTCCTTGCCGTGACCTCACGGAACGCTAAACGCAATTACTACTGCCTAAGCTGTGACCGCTGTGCATTCGACGCCGCGCTCTGGGTGCAAGGAGTAACAGAGCCGATCTACTTGTGCTGACAAATAGATGTGCCGCATAAAGTGATTTAAAAAGTCTATCATCCCTCTAGGGTGAGTTTCTATTATTGTTACTACTACTACTGTGTCATTTCAGTGCTTTCTTAAAACTGTTTAATTATTACTAAGCTGTTCTGCCGCGTCTAGCTGACGGCAGTTAAAGGGTATTTAGTGATCGCTGAGTCCGCTCTGGATTCGCATCGCGCCACCGCTGGAGACTAACCTTCACGCTACCCTACATGGCCTGGCAGACAGAACTTTCCGGAACGAAATACTAATGCCTACCTCGTTCCAGGATTTTTTACTTCACGGCACGACCTACTCACCTCCATCTACTATCGGACGTTGCCTCACTACCTGAGAGCAACCCAGGATTGTCTGGACAGCTCATCCCGGGTCAACTGCTACCTACTACCTGACGGCATCCACCAGGAGCGTATCCTGAAGGCACGACGCGACCGCGAGTGAATAGCGTTCAGGCCAGTGATCCCAATCTACATCTACCTACTTGGTGTGAAAAATGTGCGGCCGTGCAATGTTGAAATGAACAATACACCCTGAAATAGTTTCTCTGTGGTTTCCTTGCCTAGCCGGCACCCTAACCATCTACCTACCTGCGAGCAGTGACGGGTCCTACGAAAGCTACTGAACCCACAACGCCGCATCATCGACGCATCATCGACGGGTCATCGAAAGAGACCTCTCTGCGTGGTAGTCGGAAGGGAGAAAATGAACCAGGTATACGATACGACATTCTTAGGTTTCCAGATCGACAGTTCCGTCACATGGATAAGCCACGTGGACAGACTATGCCATAAAATCGGGCGTGCTTGTTTTGCGCTGTGGCGACTTTCAACCATTTTGCCGAAGAGCATGGTCCGAAGTTGTTATTTTGCTTCTGTGCACTCTCTGCTACAATATGGTGTTGAGTTCTGGGCGCGGTCTGCTGATTGGGAGCGTGCCTTTAGAATGCAAAAAAGAGCAGTGAGAGCCATTGTGAGAGTGCCACACAGTGTCTCCATATACACGGTAATTACCGTAGATGTACCGTAATCTGATATAATCTACGGTCAACGGTAAACGTGCATTACCGTGTCGTAATTCTACCGTATTATGGTGATGAATAACTTTTCACATTTTTTGATATTTTTTAAATTTTTTAACTTTTCGCATTTTTGTTGATTTCATGCCCACTAAAGAAATGATCAGCAGAATGAATGCTTCTATTTACGAAAAAGAAATCGTCGTCTTAGATTCGGATTAAGGAACTAGTTTTTTATAGGTAAGTAGGTTTAAATTCATTACAAAAAATTAGAAACATGTAACACTTAATAATAAGTAGGTATTAAAAATTTAATTTTGAATGTAATTTAAATATTGCTTTTAAATTCCCTTTAAATTTGTTTTTTATCTACTTATTTACCAATTTTACCATACACTTAAACATTACACGGTAATTACGGTAAATTTTTAACTGACACACCGTAAAACACCGTAATTTCACCCTGGCAACACGGTAATCCTTTATTTTATATGGAGACACTGGTGCCACAGGACACATCGGCACTGCCTCTGTTCCGGTCCATGGGGATACTGACTCTTCCATCAATGGTAATTCTGGAAGCGGCCATGTAAGCTCGAGACAACCTGGATGAATACTCGTGCCTGGGCGACCAGCGCGCACATGCCCCTCGGCGCGAGCGCGTGCTGCGCGCGCCCACCCGCCGGCTAGTGAAGATGTCCAAGCAGGTCCACGTAATGGCGACGGACGTTTACAACCGTCTCCCAGACGACATAAAGGAGGCACCGTCACGACACTCATTTAAAAAAAATCTGCTATTTGGTGTTTTAAAATATAAACAGCCTTCCTATCTCTACGAGAAATTGACTTGGATGTACAGTCATAGATCCCAGAAGTCCCGTCTGTGTGCACCAGTTCTCTCCACGCAACGCCATAGGTCAGCCGCTTTCAGAGGTAGTTTCCGGTATGCTGCTAGTAAATGCTGGAATAATATTCCTCCGCCGTTGAGGAACCTGCAAAATGTTAAAAGTTTTAGTTATAAACTTAAAAAATTTATTACTGCACATCAGCAACAAGAGGAAACTCAAAAGCATGACACGAGTGCAATATAAGGAACTATGTTTTCAAAGTATATAATATAGTATAATATATAATAATTACCTCATTGTCATCATATTAGTATTTGTTTTTAGATTGGTTTATTTATTATTTTATTTATATTTTTATTTGGTCGTGTGTACTGTATGTGTGCTTGTACCGAGACATCACCAAACGGCTCCAACGGAAGACCAGCGCTGGTTAACAGCCGGCATTATGCTGAGTTGGGGCCGATTTGTGACCTTATATTATAACTAGTCAATAAGCTATTTTTTTAAAAACCTAATTTGGTCACAAATAAACTTTTTCTTTCTTTCTTTCTTTTCTTTCTTAAATTTAGAACAAAGAAATGGCTTGTTGAGAAAACATTTTATAAGGTGGATGACTTTCTACCTAAGGTAGAGAAAGGCATTCATTCATTATTTACAATATTTTGCTGATAACTTAATGTAAAACTGCCTTTTTAAATTATTATTCTTTATTGACTAATATTATTTGTTTATCCTAATTGTTTAATATAATTTTGACATTACGTAATTTAATAATTCTAATTATTTTTTTTTGTATTATTTGAATGTTTTTTTTTCTATCATGTTTTTTTTTCATTTTTGATGATTATGTAAGATGATTATGTTTTGAAGATAATAAGAATTTATACACTGTGACATGTAACTAATATTGTTATGAATAAATAGGTGGATGGATGGATGGATGGATGGATGGATGGATGGATGGATGGATGGATGGATGGATGGATGGATGGATGGATGGATGGATGGATGGATGGATGGATGGATGGATGGATGGATGGATGGATGGATGGATGGATGGATGGATGGATGGATGGATGGATGGATGGATGGATGGATGGATGGATGGATGGATGGATGGATGGATGGATGGATGGATGGATGGATGGATGGATGGATGGATGGATGGATGGATGGATGGATGGATGGATGGATGGATGGATGGATGGATGGATGGATGGATGGATGGATGGATGGATGGATGGATGGATGGATGGATGGATGGATGGATGGATGGATGGATGGATGGATGGATGGATGGATGGATGGATGGATGGATGGATGGATGGATGGATGGATGGATGGATGGATGGATGGATGGATGGATGGATGGATGGATGGATGGATGGATGGATGGATGGATGGATGGATGGATGGATGGATGGATGGATGGATGGATGGATGGATGGATGGATGGATGGATGGATGGATGGATGGATGGATGGATGGATGGATGGATGGATGGATGGATGGATGGATGGATGGATGGATGGATGGATGGATGGATGGATGGATGGATGGATGGATGGATGGATGGATGGATGGATGGATGGATGGATGGATGGATGGATGGATGGATGGATGGATGGATGGATGGATGGATGGATGGATGGATGGATGGATGGATGGATGGATGGATGGATGGATGGATGGATGGATGGATGGATGGATGGATGGATGGATGGATGGATGGATGGATGGATGGATGGATGGATGGATGGATGGATGGATGGATGGATGGATGGATGGATGGATGGATGGATGGATGGATGGATGGATGGATGGATGGATGGATGGATGGATGGATGGATGGATGGATGGATGGATGGATGGATGGATGGATGGATGGATGGATGGATGGATGGATGGATGGATGGATGGATGGATGGATGGATGGATGGATGGATGGATGGATGGATGGATGGATGGATGGATGGATGGATGGATGGATGGATGGATGGATGGATGGATGGATGGATGGATGGATGGATGGATGGATGGATGGATGGATGGATGGATGGATGGATGGATGGATGGATGGATGGATGGATGGATGGATGGATGGATGGATGGATGGATGGATGGATGGATGGATGGATGGATGGATGGATGGATGGATGGATGGATGGATGGATGGATGGATGGATGGATGGATGGATGGATGGATGGATGGATGGATGGATGGATGGATGGATGGATGGATGGATGGATGGATGGATGGATGGATGGATGGATGGATGGATGGATGGATGGATGGATGGATGGATGGATGGATGGATGGATGGATGGATGGATGGATGGATGGATGGATGGATGGATGGATGGATGGATGGATGGATGGATGGATGGATGGATGGATGGATGGATGGATGGATGGATGGATGGATGGATGGATGGATGGATGGATGGATGGATGGATGGATGGATGGATGGATGGATGGATGGATGGATGGATGGATGGATGGATGGATGGATGGATGGATGGATGGATGGATGGATGGATGGATGGATGGATGGATGGATGGATGGATGGATGGATGGATGGATGGATGGATGGATGGATGGATGGATGGATGGATGGATGGATGGATGGATGGATGGATGGATGGATGGATGGATGGATGGATGGATGGATGGATGGATGGATGGATGGATGGATGGATGGATGGATGGATGGATGGATGGATGGATGGATGGATGGATGGATGGATGGATGGATGGATGGATGGATGGATGGATGGATGGATGGATGGATGGATGGATGGATGGATGGATGGATGGATGGATGGATGGATGGATGGATGGATGGATGGATGGATGGATGGATGGATGGATGGATGGATGGATGGATGGATGGATGGATGGATGGATGGATGGATGGATGGATGGATGGATGGATGGATGGATGGATGGATGGATGGATGGATGGATGGATGGATGGATGGATGGATGGATGGATGGATGGATGGATGGATGGATGGATGGATGGATGGATGGATGGATGGATGGATGGATGGATGGATGGATGGATGGATGGATGGATGGATGGATTTATTATTAGCTCTCCACAGACACCAGGGTCCGTGCCTTTTTTTAACTTGTTTTTATTTTAATTTGATTTAACATAATTATATCTTAAAATCTACATGACGTACAGAAGGAATTTTTTCTTATAGCTACTTAAAATTACTGTTAGTATTTTGTTACAATTTGTCCAATTAGCGTGTATACCACGAGCAATCCAGCTCCCGCAAGCAGCACCCGTTCACGAGTGTGACGCACACGCCAGCCGTCGCTCTCCTCGCCATGTTTTAGGGAAGAGGGCGACCCGCCATATGACGCCGCCGCAAGAAGAAGCTTTAGGGTGAGCGTGAGTGCTCAGGGCATACACGCATTTATTATTTTAACATGAAACATAAAACATAAAACATAAACACAACTAAAAACATCTACAAATACACATAATGTTATAACAATTTAATAAGTGAGTTTAATCTACTTGGCCCAACTCATCCACCCGTCTCAGAGCCTCCATCACCGCCGCGTTTCGGTCTTTAATCGCCATTTGCAAATTGTAGTCTCTGATGGTCTTTGGTGACGCTGCCGTCGCACGCCTTACAAAGAGACTGATGCAGTCTTGCTCGTCATCGGCATAATAGATGAAAGTCCTAGAGTGCCGCGAGACTGCGACAACCGCGTGAGGTACGCTCTCATGCAACCTCATTGGGTCCCTGATTTTAATGGCGATAACCGACTCATACTTCAGCCCTTGAGCTTCATGGATGGTAAGCGTGCGCGACCCCGTGCCTCCGCCGTAACCCTGGTTGATGAGGGTCTCCTTTTCTTCTTGTGTGTAGACTAAAAAAAGGGTATTGGGGAGGGTGCTGGGTATGTGCGCACCGGTATACCTTCTCTGCTCCAAGGACTTAATATGGCTAACTGACGAGTATATACCAGAGTATATTTCCCTCAGCGCGTACGCGACATCCATCGGGTTCCGATGTGAGCACAACCACTCCTGGCTGATGTTGGATACCAGGTTCGGGCGACAATACCTTAGCTCGAAGAGATTTTCTCTGTCGATATAAGGCAACTGATTGACGTCTCCAATGAGTTCAAGTTCGCTAGCACCAGACAGCCGTGAAGCCATTACAATGGCCCCAAAATGGTTCATGAGAGCCTCATCCACGATTAGGCGGATAACATTCTCACGTTTGCTGAAACCATTTACGAGAACCGAAGCCATGGTGCGCACTCTGGTTTTCACCAGGTCACCTATGCGGTGCGCAAGCTTCTCTCTCAGATCTTTGGCTGCCTCAGATGTTGTGGTGATAATAACGTCCTTGTCCACATCAAAGTGTCTAATCGCCCAGGTTGTTTTTCCACACCCTGGAACTCCATTGACCCATCGTATTTTCGGAATCTTCCAGTTTTCCCACAGTGCATCGACTTCAGGACTCCCTTCAATGGTTTTCGCCAATTCGAGGATCCTGTCATCTAGCATGATCTTGGTACACCGGGCAATTACTACAATGGGGTCGTTTGGTGGAGTTACGTACTTCGGGTTTCCCGTCCGCTCCGTCCCATCTCCACTCAGTGCCACAAAACCACTTTTCTCGCTGTACGCTGCCATATACTGACCTTTCATTGTTCCCTTGATGACTTGGGAGGTGTCATTATTGTATATGGCTGCTTCTGCCTCCTTGAGTCTCACCCTTAAGAGGCTTTCGTCGTCTAACCTAAAGGACTGCATGATGTTATCGCAGTTCCTGAGGTTGACAGTTCTAGTCGCTCTCGTAATGGCAAGAAACTCGAGGAGGGCGTTTCTGGCATGGTCTGATGGCTCCGAAGCAGGAATGAATCGGGGCGGACTGACTTGTCCCTTGTCGGCTTTCGTCCGGGATGATTGCGGCGGCTGTGAAGTCGCCCTCAGAGTCGCTGGTGAAGTTTCTGTTGGCTGATTTTGTTTAGGGGTGATTCGGAACAAGCTCTGTGCTGCCGAGCTGAATGCCGTCAGGAGAGCGGAGACATGACCTCCGCTATCCCCACGGCTACCACTATGATGTGATGTGGCTTTGTCAGCAGCTGCCTTTTGCTGAGCCCTTTCGGAACCGCTAATGATGCTTGAGCTCGGAACGGGATGTCCCCAGCTGTCCGTTGCACATGGGCTGCCGTGTATCGGGGTCTTGAGATAACTCAAGTTTTCTCCCCTGTCCTCGTACACGACGACTTCATGATGTTCAGAGGCCTTTGTGCAACCTAGCCGGTCTGTGACTTCTCCCTTCGAGTATTCAATCATCATAGCGTCGACGCTTATCACTCTGGCGATGTGGTCTGGGTTGTCTGCCAAATTGGAGAGAAACGAGCTAGCCTGCGCAAAAGGCGTCTGGTCTGCCCACTCGAACAGTGCGATCGTTTGGTTAGGTTAGGTTAGGTTAGGTTAGGTTAGGTTAGGTTAGGTTAGGTTAGGTTAGGTTAGGTTAGGTTAGGTTAGGTTAGGTTAGGTTAGGTTAGGTTAGGTTAGGTTAGGTTAGGTTAGGTTAGGTTAGGTTAGGTTAGGTTAGGTTAGGTTAGGTTAGGTTAGGTTAGGTTAGGTTAGGTTAGGTTAGGTTAGGTTAGGTTAGGTTAGGTTAGGTTAGGTTAGGTTAGGTTAGGTTAGGTTAGGTTAGGTTAGGTTAGGTTAGGTTAGGTTAGGTTAGGTTAGGTTAGGTTAGGTTAGGTTAGGTTAGGTTAGGTTAGGTTAGGTTAGGTTAGGTTAGGTTAGGTTAGGTTAGGTTAGGTTAGGTTAGGTTAGGTTAGGTTAGGTTAGGTTAGGTTAGGTTAGGTTAGGTTAGGTTAGGTTAGGTTAGGTTAGGTTAGGTTAGGTTAGGTTAGGTTAGGTTAGGTTAGGTTAGGTTAGGTTAGGTTAGGTTAGGTTAGGTTAGGTTAGGTTAGGTTAGGTTAGGTTAGGTTAGGTTAGGTTAGGTTAGGTTAGGTTAGGTTAGGTTAGGTTAGGTTAGGTTAGGTTAGGTTAGGTTAGGTTAGGTTAGGTTAGGTTAGGTTAGGTTAGGTTAGGTTAGGTTAGGTTAGGTTAGGTTAGGTTAGGTTAGGTTAGGTTAGGTTAGGTTAGGTTAGGTTAGGTTAGGTTAGGTTAGGTTAGGTTAGGTTAGGTTAGGTTAGGTTAGGTTAGGTTAGGTTAGGTTAGGTTAGGTTAGGTTAGGTTAGGTTAGGTTGGGGTGCGGTGCCGGCTACCTCCTCGAAGCTCATCCAGTACTATCCTTTGCGAATTCATTAATCCGGGGGGATGGTACTGGATTGGGCGGGTGCACCCTGGGTACGGTCAACAACTTCTCCTGAGTTTGGAGATCTTGTTGGCCGTAGCTAAAGTCCGGACTGGGTGGGGAACTTCTGCGCACGCCCCTAAGCTTTTATTAGGAGCGCGTGCAGAAGCTGGGGAAGGTGCTCGGTGTAGCTGAGCGGGGCCAGGCAGGTGTGCCTGAGCCAGAGGGCCCTCCGCGTGTCCCTCTGATTAGCAGAGGGCACAGTGGATGGGCGAGGCTCTTTACTGAGCGGGGATGGAAGGATCCGAGATGGATCGGAGTCGCTGCGAGTGGCGACATTTTGCGGGCTGCTGTCTCTCCGAGATCATCCATAGTGGTGTGGTATCGGGGGGGCGGACGTGCGCCGGGTGTCGCTGCGCGGAGCATACCAAGTCTCAAGGTTCGGGGGTCGCTGAGGGGAGTGTCCGGTCTGCGAGTCCGGAGCTGTGTTGCCTGCGCGATGCAGCTCCGGGCTCGCATGCCCGGGCATGGTCAGCGGGAAGTTCGGCCGTTAGACCCCCACAAGGGGACCGCACCCCTTAAAAAAGGAACAAAAAATGACAATGGCAAATGATAAAGTACAATGTCCCCGAATGGGTAGATCGGCCACGGCCGGCAAATCCCGTCCTTCTACGGAAGGCTGCCCTACGTACTACGGGGTGGGCACCCATTGCCAGGAGAGTGAGGAGGAGAGTTTTGGGAGAGTGGAGAGAGAGAGGGAGGATGGTAGAAGGACAAGACTGAGCCAGAGACTTATGTCTCAATCTCTTTCTTGTCTTCTATCTCAGAGGACGGAAGGCAATTCTGACAACAATGTCAGCTTGCCGAGGTCGGAATCGCGCGGGTCACTGACCGAAGGCAGATTCTGGGGGAGTGGCTCTAAGCGACAGCGTCGAAACGATGAGCCGTCAAATGACGAGCCGACAAACAACGAGCCGTCAAACGACATTGAAGAGTTGCCTCCCGCGGATTTCAAGGCAGCTGCCACATCGACAGCTGCCTTGAATGCTGCGGGAAAGATTGAGAGGAGGAAATTCCTTAAACAAAAAAGGGATGAAACAGCCGAGAAGCTCGAGAGGGTCCTTTCGGAGAAGGCGCTCTCAGCCCGTCAAGATAGAGCTGTTCTTGGTCTGGAGGTGGCCGAGGTAGGAGACGAGCGGCTGGTGGAGGCGCTCAGTCAGAGGGCCCTTGGGGACTTGGAGGTCATCACATCGGTGGCGGCCAAGTCAAGTCACCTAAAGGGCACTTTCCAGAAGGCGTTGAAGGAGTCCGCGGCTTCAATCGGATCGGTGGTCGAGGCTCTCTGTAAGAGAACCGCTACGGCCGAAACTGAAAAATTGCGGGCCCTTAACGCCCGCCTGGAAGGGGAAGTGGCAGAGCTACGGCAAGAGATGGCGGATCTCCGAAACGAGATGGCTCGGATGCGTGGCAATCCTGCGCCTTCTTCCCCCCAGCGAGTTTCGTCTGGTGAGTTGAGGGAGTTGGGGCCTGCACCCCGGCCAGTAGGCAACCCGTTGGAGGAGCTGACGCGTTCGATCATGCTGCAGGTTGGTGGCATGGTAAATGCACGACTCGAGGCGCTTGAGGGACGTCTTTTGCCCGAAAAACGCCTTCGACCGTTGCTTGCCGCTGACCGTGCGCCGGCTAAGCCGTCAGCCCAGCCTGCCAGGCAAAATCCAGGGACAAGTGGTGCAAAGAGAGTGCCTGACCCTGAACCCCAGAAGGGGCCTAAGGGAAAGGCTACAGTGGGTATCCCTGTGAAAGGTGCCAGGAGGAATGTTCGTCCTGTAATGGAAACCCCTGATCAGGGGAATCCAGTACAGGCCAAACGTGGTCCACCCCTCCCGCCTCCTCCCAAGTCTGTGGACGAAGGCTGGGCAGCAGTGGTCAAACGTGGCGGAAAAACTAAGAGGCCTCAGCAGCAGTCGTCGGTTCCCGCTGGGCCCAAAGGCCAACAGGTAAAGCTGCGCCCTCCTCGGTCGTCGGCTGTGGTGATAACGCTACAGCCGGGGGCTGAGGAGAGGGGTATGACTTACCCAAAAGTGCTGGCAGAGCTAAGATCAAAGATTGACCTAACCAGCTGTGGCATTGTGGGCACCGGTTTGCACTGCCGGCGAGCTGCCACCGGAGCTCGCAAGCTAGAAGTTACCGGCGCAACGAGTGGTGAAAAGGCGGACTCCCTAGCGCAGAAGATTCGCGATGCCATAAGTCCGGAGTTGCTGATGGTCTCCAGGCCTTTGAAATGTGCAGAAATGCGCATCACGGGCCTGGATGATTCAATAAGCGGGGATGAATTGGCGGCAGTTATTGCCCAGCGCGGTGGATGCTCTGTGGAGGCCGTTAAGGTTGGAGAAATCCGCCAAGGCTCCCAGGGCGCTGGTTCCGCCTGGGTCCGCTGCCCAGTTTCAGCGGCGAAAAAACTGCGCGAGGGAGGCCGCCTATTGGTTGGCTGGGGCGCGGTGAGCGTGCGGATTCTGCAGGCCAGACCGATGCAATGTTATCGGTGCCTGCACAATGGGCATGTGCGTGCCCAGTGCACATCCGAGGTCGATCGCAGTGCAGACTGCTACCGCTGCGGTCGACCAGGACATAAGGCGAGTCAATGCACAGCGAGTGCAAGGTGTCCGTTATGTTCAGCGGCCAACAGGCCCGCGGGACACAGAATGGGCAGCAAGGCTTGCTCCCCACCCAAGCCCAAGAAGTTCGTCAGAGTTGTCGCCACACCCAGTGCTGCGCCAGCCGTTGACTGCCCCCCCACTCAGGAGCGGGGTGAGGAGGCGATGACCCTTGATTGTTAATCAATGGGTCATCGTTTCCTTCAGGCGAATCTCAACCACTCTGCGGCTGCACAGGATCTCCTTGTGCAGAGCATGGCAGAGTGGCTGATAGAGATTGCGGTGGTTGCCGAGCCGTACTTCGTCCCTCCTCGGGATAACTGGGTTGGTGACGTTGACGGCGTGGTGGCCATTGTTTCCTCGGCTGCCGTTTCGCCCCTCCCTGTAGTGGAAAGGGGCAGAGGCTACACGGCTGTAAGGTGGGGAGAGATCGTCCTCATTGGGGTTTACTTTTCTCCCAACAGACACCTCTCGGAGTTTCAGTCGTTTCTGTACGGGGTAGGCGCTCTCATAAGGCGAATGCTGCCCCGTCGGGCGCTTGTTGTGGGGGACCTCAACGCCAAGTCCATGGCGTGGGGGTGCCCGGCGACTGAACCTCGAGGAGAGGTCCTGGAGGAGTGGGCGGCGGACAACGACCTCCTGGTTCTGAACAGGGGGTCGGTCGAGACCTGCGTGCGATGGAACGGGGGTTCTATTGTCGATTTGACACTGGCCTCTCAACCCGTTGCACGCTTGGTTAGAGACTGGAGGGTGGTGGAAGAGGTGGAAACAGCTTCCGATCACCGGTATATCCGGTTCGACGTCTCCACTACTCCCACCACCACAGGTGCTCGCCGCCATGGAGGGTATGCCCCAAAATATCCCAGATGGGTCCTGGGGACGATGGACAAAGAGGCGCTGGTGGAGGCTTCTATTGTCCAGGCCTGGCTGGCCACACCGGACGTGACAGAGGGGGTCGAGGAGGAAGCGGAGTGGTTTCGGAGTGCTCTGTCGCAAATATGCGACGCTAGCATGGCCCGAGCCAAACCGCGGCCTCCAAGACGACAGGTGTACTGGTGGTCTCAGGAGATAGCTGCCCTCAGAAGCAGTTGCGTGGAAGCAAGACGCCGGTACACCAGACAGCGTCGACGGCAGCGCAGGGATGGAGTTGTTGAGGATCAGCTGTATGGTGAATATCGGGAGCGAAGGAGGGACCTGCAACTGGCTATCTTCAACGCCAAGACTCGGGCGTATAACGAGCTGCTGGAAACGCTCAGCCATGACCCTTGGGGGCGCCCCTACAAGGAGGTTAGACGGAAGATCCGTCCCTGGGCGCCCCCCCTGACTGAGACACTTGAGCCGCGGTTGCTGGAGGATGTTATGACCGCCCTGTTTCCTAGCGGCGCGGTCTTTCGGCCTCCGGTAATGGCGCCTCATTGGCAAGAGACTCAGGCCGAATTTGAGGAGGTGCCGCCAGTTTCCGAGGGGGAACTTTGCGCGGCGGTGCTCAGGCTTAAAGCCAAGAACAAGGCCCCGGGGCCAGACGGCATTCCTGGACGAGCCTGGGTTCTGGCGTTGGAGGTACTCGGGGACCGATTCCGACGGCTGCTAGATGCCTGTTTGGAGACGGGTCGATTCCCGAAGCTGTGGAAGACGGGCAGATTGGTTCTTCTGAGGAAGGATGGGCGCCCAGCGGATTCTCCTTCCGCATACCGCCCAATCGTGCTGCTGGACGAGGCGGACAAGCTGTTCGAACGCGTAATAGCTGGTCGCCTTGTCCGGCACCTTGATAGGGTCGGTCCGAACCTGTCGGACGAACAATTCGGTTTCCGGGTGGGCCGGTCCACGATTGACGCGGTCAAACGCGTCAAGGCCCTCTCGGACGAGGCGGTGGCTCAGGGTGGTGTGATGGTGGCGGTGTCTCTTGACATCGCCAATGCCTTCAACACGCTGCCGTGGGCCTGTATAGGGGAGGCACTGAAGTACCATGAAGTGCCACCCTATCTCAGCCGAATTGTTGACGCCTACCTCTCCGAGAGATCAGTCTCGTATTCGGGGAGGGAGGGACGACTCCTGCGGAAGGAGATGTCATGCGGTGTGCCGCAGGGTTCGGCTCTTGGGCCGGTCCTGTGGGACATCGGCTATGACTGGGTGCTGAGAGGAGCTCTCAATCCGGGCGCCAGCGTTACCTGCTATGCGGATGACACGCTTGTGACTGCCCGGGGCGAGACCTATGAGGAGGCTGCCCGTCTTGCCACAGCAACGGTGGAGGAGGTGATGGGGAGGATAGAGATGTTGGGACTTCGGGTGGCGCTCAACAAGTCGGAGGCCTTGGTCTTCCACGGCCCCCGACGGGCGCCTCCGAGGGGTTCCCACATCTCTATCAGAGGTGTGCGCATCGAGGTGGAGTCTACAATGAAGTATCTTGGACTCCACCTCGATGGAAGGTGGAATTTCCGCGAACACTTCGCGCGGCTGGTGCCCCGGTTGATGGGTGCGGCTGGTGCCCTCAAGCGCTTGCTGCCCAATCTCGGGGGGCCGAAGGCTGGGAGTCGCCGCCTATATCTGGGAGTGGTGCGGTCCATGGCGCTTTATGGAGCGCCCCTATGGGCTGATGCCCTAGATGGCCAATCGGTTGCCCTTTTAAGGCGACCGCAGCGAGCGATGGCCATCGGGGTGGTACGGGGATACCGCACTATATCCTGTGAGGCGGCGTGCCTTTTGGCTGGGTCGCCTCCCTGGGACTTGGAGGCGGAGCTCCATGCAGGCATGTACGCATGGCGCACGGAGCTCTGCCGCCGTGGACAACGTCCCGCACCGAGGGAGGTCGAAGTGTGGAAGTTCCACGCTCGTCGGTCCTTGTTGGAGGAGTGGAGGGAGCGGCTGGCCCAACCTAGAGCTGGCAGCTGGACCGTCGAGGCTGTCCGGCCCGTCCTCGAGGACTGGCTGGACAGGGCGCACGGGTCGCTTACCTTCCGGCTTGTGCAGGTGCTTTCCGGGCATGGATGCTTCGGCAAGTACCTGTGCCGTATAGCCGGGAGGGAACCGACGACCGAGTGCCACCACTGCAGCTGCGGCGAGGACACGGCGCAGCACACGTTGGAGGAGTGCCCTGCATGGGCAAGTGAGCGCCGTGATCTCGTCGCAGCTGTAGGGAACGATCTCTCGCTACCAGCGTTGATAAGTTCAATGCTCGGTGACGAGAGATCGTGGGAGGCGGCAGTTTCCTTCTGTGAACAAGTTATGTTCCAGAAGGAAACGGCGGAGCGGGAGAGGGAGAGCCTCACGGAGCTCCCCATGCGCCGCCGGAGAGTTGGGCGTCGGAGGAGGATCTTCCACGCCCTCCAACGACCCCCATAACAGGGGCCTTGGGCGGCGGACTCGGGGGGGTCCGCCGCCCGACAAGCGTAGCCCCTGAGGTGGCGCGCGCGGTGTTTCCACGCGCCCCTCAAGGAAAGAGAGGTGGAGGGTAGCAGCTCCACCTCTGAAAGGGAAGGGTCCCAGGGGACCAGCGCCGCCGGGGAACGGACGATTGCGAAAGCGCTCCCGTAGACCCGGCGTTCGGGCGCCAGGAGGAAACACCCCAGGGTTTTTAGTGGGTAGGCCGCCCTTCTGGCGGAGATTCCCACATCACCACCCTGCTCCCCCCCGGGGGCCGGTGGTATCCATTAAGGATTTTCCCTGGGCAAAAAAAAAAAAAAAAAAAAAAAGGTTAGGTTAGGTTAGGTTAGGTTAGGTTAGGTTAGGTTAGGTTAGGTTAGGTTAGGTTAGGTTAGGTTAGGTTAGGTTAGGTTAGGTTAGGTTAGGTTAGGTTAGGTTAGGTTAGGTTAGGTTAGGTTAGGTTAGGTTAGGTTAGGTTAGGTTAGGTTAGGTTAGGTTAGGTTAGGTTAGGTTAGGTTAGGTTAGGTTAGGTTAGGTTAGGTTAGGTTAGGTTAGGTTAGGTTAGGTTAGGTTAGGTTAGGTTAGGTTAGGTTAGGTTAGGTTAGGTTAGGTTAGGTTAGGTTAGGTTAGGTTAGGTTAGGTTAGGTTAGGTTAGGTTAGGTTAGGTTAGGTTAGGTTAGGTTAGGTTAGGTTAGGTTAGGTTAGGTTAGGTTAGGTTAGGTTAGGTTAGGTTAGGTTAGGTTAGGTTAGGTTAGGTTAGGTTAGGTTAGGTTAGGTTAGGTTAGGTTAGGTTAGGTTAGGTTAGGTTAGGTTAGGTTAGGTTAGGTTAGGTTAGGTTAGGTTAGGTTAGGTTAGGTTAGGTTAGGTTAGGTTAGGTTAGGTTAGGTTAGGTTAGGTTAGGTTAGGTTAGGTTAGGTTAGGTTAGGTTAGGTTAGGTTAGGTTAGGTTAGGTTAGGTTAGGTTAGGTTAGGTTAGGTTAGGTTAGGTTAGGTTAGGTTAGGTTAGGTTAGGTTAGGTTAGGTTAGGTTAGGTTAGGTTAGGTTAGGTTAGGTTAGGTTAGGTTAGGTTAGGTTAGGTTAGGTTAGGTTAGGTTAGGTTAGGTTAGGTTAGGTTAGGTTAGGTTAGGTTAGGTTAGGTTAGGTTAGGTTAGGTTAGGTTAGGTTAGGTTAGGTTAGGTTAGGTTAGGTTAGGTTAGGTTAGGTTAGGTTAGGTTAGGTTAGGTTAGGTTAGGTTAGGTTAGGTTAGGTTAGGTTAGGTTAGGTTAGGTTAGGTTAGGTTAGGTTAGGTTAGGTTAGGTTAGGTTAGGTTAGGTTAGGTTAGGTTAGGTTAGGTTAGGTTAGGTTAGGTTAGGTTAGGTTAGGTTAGGTTAGGTTAGGTTAGGTTAGGTTAGGTTAGGTTAGGTTAGGTTAGGTTAGGTTAGGTTAGGTTAGGTTAGGTTAGGTTAGGTTAGGTTAGGTTAGGTTAGGTTAGGTTAGGTTAGGTTAGGTTAGGTTAGGTTAGGTTAGGTTAGGTTAGGTTAGGTTAGGTTAGGTTAGGTTAGGTTAGGTTAGGTTAGGTTAGGTTAGGTTAGGTTAGGTTAGGTTAGGTTAGGTTAGGTTAGGTTAGGTTAGGTTAGGTTAGGTTAGGTTAGGTTAGGTTAGGTTAGGTTAGGTTTTTTTTTTTTTTTTTTTTTGTCCTGTCCGGGCGCTTGTAGGCCCGGCCCGCGAGCTTCTCCCTAACATGATCAGGGTTTTTTATTACAAAACATATTTTGACTTTAATAGGTTACATCTTAAACTATGTGGTTTTATTCATAAGTACATTTTTATCTTTATTTTAGGTTCTATTATTTAGAGAGGCTTTCGCTCTCTGAAGTTTACAATTTATTTCTTAAAATTATATTACCTTTTAACATTTATTCTATTTATTTAAGTTCTATATTTAATCTAATCACTATAATATTATACATCTTTCTCTTATGTCTATGTTAGTGCACGTATATTATAATATATGTGTTAAACATTGTTTATTTATCTATTACTTATTTCTAATCACTACTTTATTTGTTATATATATACAGAACTTTAAGAAGTTTTCACATGCTTCTTTACTATTTATAATTTTGGCTATGTTTTCTATTTTTAATTCAGTTTCGATCAATTGCTCAACCTCGAACCTTTCTCGACAAAATATTGGGCATTCTATTAGGATATGGGGAACTGACTCGAGTTTGTTTGGTTCACAAATGCACGATGGGCTCTCTTTGCACTTGAATCTGTGCAGGTATTCGGAGAACCCACCGTGCCCTGTGAGGATCTGTGTGAGCAGGCCAGTTGGTTTTATATTTTTCACGGGCCTGAAAGCCAAGACCGCATCAGGTAGGAAAATTTTTGTGATGCTTGCGGTTTGCTCAGACTTATATCTCCGATTCCATTCGTCGAGCGTGACCCTTCGGATCTGTCGCTTGACGAATGAAATCGGACAAAGCTCGTAGTTTGGTTTGGTCTTGGATTTCAGGGCCGCGTCTTTGGCCAGACTGTCTGCTCTCTCGTTCCCTTCGAGTCCCGCGTGCGCCTTTATCCAGTACAGTTGGACCTCCTTATTTTGGATGCTGCACTTTTGAAGGTTCTGACGGATTTGGACTGCGAGGGGACCGAGCGAGCTGTTATTGACCACTGCTTCCAGTGCTGACCGCGAGTCACTATAGATTCCGACGCTGGGCTCCGGATTTCTTGCGATTTCTTCGGTGGCTTTGCAGAGGGCTAACAATTCAGCCTGATAGACCGTGCAGTAGGATGACAGCAGAAATTTTCGGTTTTTGGTTTCGGCGGCATCCTTCCAAAGGGAATATGCCGCTCCAACTTTACCTTCAATTTTGCTGCCATCAGTGTAAATTCGTACTGCATGCCCACTGTACCTATCTACGGCATCTTGGTCGCCCAGGCAAATGAATTGTCTCCCTCTGTGCTCTGCCGGGTGTGGGGAATCTGTGTAAGCTAACCTCCGCTCGATCTCTCTGTCTCCCAGCTCCGGCCGTGCTACCCCCCTCCTAGCCTCGTACAGAGCTGCGGCTTCTTGTATCCTGAGGTCTAGGGGTAGGAGCCCGGCCAGGACCAGTGCCGAGTTCAGAGAGACCGTCCGGTAGGCTTTACAGATTTTTTGCGCAAATCCCCGTTGTAATGCGTTGAGTTGCTTCCGGAGCCCTCGTTTCTCTGCCGCCGGCGCCCATGCACCAGCTGCGTACGTGACCACTGGCTCTACTACTGCCGTGTAGATTACTCTAATTACCTCCGGGTGGAGGCCCCAGCTGACCCTGGCGGCTCTGGATAGCTGTTTGTACAGCATTGACACCTTATTGCAGATGTAGCTTGCATGGGTGTTAAAGGTCAGCTTGTGGTCGATCCAGAGTCCCAGGATCTTCATTTCGTTCGTCAAGGCAATGTCGACTCCGCCCATGTTCAGGTGTGGGGTGTCAAATTTCAGCTTCCGCGTCAGGACCATTGCATTTGTTTTATGCGGAGCGAACTTCAGCTTGTTTTGTACACCCCACTCCCGGACATGTGCGAGGGCGGCATTTGCCTGTTGCTGAACTTCCAGCGCAGTATCCCCATCGAAGACTAGCACCACGTCATCTGCAAATGCCTGACAGTAGTCACCTCGCTTTATCAGGCTTTGGAGCAGTGGATCGATGAGGAGGTTCCAGAAAATCGGTCCGCCGATCGATCCTTGTACACAACCTTTCGTTGTGATTCTGGAGACCTCCTCTCCGGCGTACCTGATCCGCACCTTGCGGTCTCTCAGGTAGCTGTCCACCACTCTTCTGATATTTATTGGACATTGTTCCTCAGCCAGACGGGTTCTAATCTTAGGCCACCAGGCGCTGTCGAAGGCTCCCTCTATGTCCAATGATACCATAACTAGCAGTTTTTTCTGTCGTAACTTGCCTAGAATATACTGGATCAGGTCATAGAGGGAATCTTCCGTGCTTCTCTGGGGCATAAACCCGTACTGGCAAGTACTCAACCTTGGTGCGAGGTGCCACTTTATTCGGCCTACAATCAGTTTTTCCAGGATTTTGCCCATCACTGGCAGAAGGCCAATCGGTCGGTAGGATTTCGGCGCTGTGTAGTCGTCCTTCCCAGGTTTCCGGAGAACCACTACGGTCGCCTCCTTCCAGATGGTAGGGAAGTATCCGAACTCTAGGCATTTATTTGCCAGTGATAGGCAAATCTCCGGTTTTTGAAGGATTGCTTTTTTGCAGATGTCCGCTGTTATTCCGTCGGCACCGGGTGCTTTTTTGGGGTTAAAACTCTCCACAGATGCCATAAGCTCTACCATAGTAAACGGCGGGTCATGTTTTTCAGCATGCGTCCAACTGTTTACTTTTTCGGCTTCTATTCTTGTTAATCTGTGGTCGTTGTTGTCTTCCGCTGTGTCGTCTTCTGGGTAAAATGTTCTGGCCAGAAGTTCAGCCGATTCGTTTTGGCTCAGGACTCTCCCATTTTCGACGAGGGGCAGATCCTCTCGCCTTTTTGTTACCCTACCTATAACTCTATAAATCCCCTCCCATACCCCCTCCCTGTCCTGTTTCTCACAGAAATGCTTCCAACTTCTTGTCTGTGCTAGTTTGGCCTCGTGTTCATACTTTTCTTTTGCTTGCAGGTACTCACCGACTACTCTGGCTCTCCGGACCGGCGCTGCGCAGCGGATTCTACGTTTCCTGGTGGCGACTTCCTTCTTCAGCCGGACGAGCTCTTCTGACCACCATGGTAAGTTATTTTTATTTTTGATTTTTATTTTGGGTATACTAATATTGCTAGTTTCTTTTATTGTATTTATGTATGTATGTATTATATTTTCTAAATGCTCATTGTTTGCTATTTTATTTATTTGCGAATCGTTAATATTATTTTCGTTGAGCAACTGGTCCAATTTCTCATGAAATTGGGCCCAGTTCGCTTTTTTAGTATTATAGATTCGCGTTGTTCTACAAACTTTTATGCCTTTAGATCTTTTTAGATGAATTTCGAAAAGTATGGTGTTGTGGTCGGAGCTCGTCATGCCTTCGTCCAGTCGCCAGTCGTCGACCAGGTCCAGCAGTTCCGCCGAGCAGGCCGTGACGTCCACGTAGCTACTGTATACTTTCCCTCCTCTAACAGTGTAGAAGGTAGGGATGGTGCTGTTGTTGAGTACCTGCAGGCGCATGTCTTCGAAGCATCCAGCTAGGTCTTCGCCTCTTTGGTTTATAATAGGGCTACCCCACCAGGCGCTTTTAGCGTTGGCATCTCCTGCCATTAGTGTTTGGCGGCCAAAGTGTTGCTCTATTCTGGTCAGCTGGTCCAAGTATGGCCCTATCGGAGTCGGCTCGGGTTCAAAGTAGAAGGAGATCGCGAGGATCTCCCATGCGCTCGTCCTGACTTTCACCACTACGATGTTAGGCGTGGTGAAATCAGGGCATTGGACGACTTCCAGGTCACCGTCGAATACAGCTATCGCTGCTTTGACCGGGCCGTCGTCCGGTTTCACGCTTTGGAAGATCCTCACACCCCGATACTCTTTCACCCGACCCGTGGCTCCGATGTATGGCTCCTGGATCAGTGCGAAGGCCACCTTCGAATTCGTTGCTTCAAGCATTAATTCATCGGTCGCTAACTGCATCCGCTGCAAGTTAGCTTGAGCTACGATGTATGGCCTCGCAACAGCTGAGTCAGAGTTAGCCGCCGGGACCACCTTAGCAGTAAGCTACAGTGGCTCTGGCCAGCGCGTCCCATCTCCGCCTGATTGGGCACTCCGCGCTGAAGGCGCTGTGCTCTGTCTTGTCTAGCTTTGCATGCAGACAGTTGCAGCAGGAGGGGGGCACATGAGCGAGCCACTCCGCGCACCCGTCCCTCATGTGGGGGCCTCCGCAGTGGCTGCACTTCGGCAGCGTCTCTTTACAGAGCCGCCGGCCGTGTCCGTACCCGAGGCACAGAGAGCATTGTACGAGCGGCGTCTGGTCCGCCACTCGTATCCTCTGCAGGTCTATGTGGACTGCCTCGGTGTGGACCAGACGTTGCCACAGTGCGGGGGAGACCCTCAGCACGATATGACAGGTGTGCGGGTTCCTGGTTCGCTTCTTGTACGCCACTTCTGTCCTGGCGTCGTCTGCGCTGAGGTCGCGGAAGATTGTTTTGTTTTGTGTCCTCAGGGCCCCCAACACCTCCTCGTCCGTGTTGTGTTGTAATACGTCCCTGAGGATCACCAATGGGTCTTTATTTTTCATATTTTCCACGTTTAATCCTTCTGCCTTTGCCAGCTTATCCTTAACCTTCTGCCTTTCTGCCTCAGTGCGGCAGCCCACTATAATTTTCCTGTCCTTCGCCTTACGAATTCGTTCTATCTGAACGTCCCCGTCTCTCGCGTTCACCACCTTCCGGATGGTGGTGAGCACCTCTTCCCCGCTCTGCGCTTCGTCCTTGGCGGTGACCACCACGGAGTGCAGCGCGGTATACTCCGGTAGCTGCCTCCGGGTGGGCGCCGCCGCGACGCTAGCGTAGCTCCTTTGTTCGAGGCTCTCCTTCAGTGATTGTATTTTGTCACTGTTTTCCTTAGCCAGTTTGTTATTCTCGCGTATCAATTCCAACTGGTTTTCTATAATCCTGTCCAATTGTTTAATGTCGTCTCTGAGTCCCACTTCGGGTACCCTCTTCGGCTCCCCGGACGTGTCTCTCGTGCCCTGAACATTGACCGCCTCCGCCTCCTCCACCAGCTGGTAGAGACGGTCGATGTCCAGATGCACCTCCTCCTTGACGTCACGTCTCAGGTTGCCGGACAGGCTGAGGTTTGCCTTCACCCTGTGGACGCGTGCTCTCGCCTCCGCCGTCCTGTCGGCGTAGTCACCGCTGTCGACCCTGGGCGAGCACTCGGTCGCCTTCGTCAGCTGTTTGCCTGCAGCGGCCAGTTTGGTCCGCGGGGGGCACGCTGCTGCGATTGTCTTTTTCGGGAGAGGGATGACGGGCGCGGCTGTTATGGTTTTACGAGGAGGCGTCGGACTAGCTCGCTTCTGGTCCGGTTTCCCGGTTTCCCAGTCGCCGATGCTTCGTCTGACGTTCCGGGTCAGTGAGTCGTCCCTGATGGTGTTCTCTGTACCGGACAGAGTCACCGTTTCGTTTGGGTCCATTGTGGTATTTGGTTTAACGGGAGTTCGATACATTAATTGTTTGAGGGGGGGAGAGAAGAGGAAAGGAGGAAGATGATCTTGTCGGTACCACTCGCGGGTTAATTATATTTAGATAGATTTGTAAAAGTTTTAAAAAATTTAACACGAGTTGCAATAAAATAGTCAATAAAATAGTCAATATATAATAATAATGTCAATAACAATAATATTGTGTGTTATATTTATTAATGTTTTGTTTATGTTTCAGGTCCCGGTTCCTGCGGAGGTGGTCGGCGCGTGCGGAGCTACTCAGGTGAGTGTGTGTCGGCGCCGGCCGGCTCCGGCCGAGGAGCGCTGTCAACTCACGCACTACTGTACGTAACTATGTGTTACGCAATGAACCTACTCAATAGTGTTGTATGTAGGCCACTAGCCCTGGTCGGGGAGATATGAAGTAGTCAGTGTTGGCAGTTGGCCTCCTGTTTACAGTCAGACAACAATATACCTAGTCAGGCACAATATGATGTATCATACGCGGTTAACACAATTATAATTATATTGCTAGTCTTTAAGAGCGTGTAAAGCGCTCTGTCAGAAAATAAAGTACAAGTATATAAAATAGGAATGTCTGTCAAAAGAACAGAACAAGTCTTTCACTTAACTAATTGATAATTCTATTATACCTACTGATTTTAATAATATATTTACTTATGTTTCAGGAAGCGGTTGCGGCGGACAGCGGACGGGCCCCCGGTCGTCGCGGCGGTCACAGGGAGGTATGTAGGTGTCTATATACAACTAGTTTTATTTATTTCCAGAAGTTCCGGAGCGCAGCAGAGCTACAGCGGCAGAACTACGGTACAACAACACTCCCGGTGTCCGACGCCACGATACAAACACGCCGCACTGCACTTCAGACCCGGTATGTATATATTAACGATATGTTATTTATATGTGTATTATTATTTTTACTAGTTTAAATGTTTATGTGATCGGTCCGAGTTTATTTAAAAATGTATATTTAATAATCTAAAATTTTTAATTTTTCTAGTGAAATTTGGATGGTCAATGTATATATGTAACACTATGTACGTAGTACATAGATGCCAATTTTGTTCTCAGAATGCTCCTATCTCTTGCCGTTCCCGAGATACGGCGTCTCAAAGCGCGCGGCCGGTGTTGCGCTCACCACCACGCCGGGTTCCCGCTCGCGGTGTAAGGCAACGTGCGGGTGACGCGCGCGGCGCGGGAGGGGAGTACGGGACGGAGGAGATGGCGCGCGGCAGGCTCCGCCTCTCGCGGTCGGGGGCGGGGCTTAGCCTCTGTGTTTCAAAATGGCCGACCGACGGCGCTGGGACTATTGTGTCTTCTGTGGCAGGGAAATAACTCCACTATCACTAGACTGATAACGGAGGAATGCAGGCGCTCGCTCGGCTTTCGGACGCCGTAGCTTGTTTAAAAATGGACCGATTTGATTTTAAGTTTTTACGTTCGATTGGGGAAGTACTTATGTAAGTGTCTGTGTGTGAAACAAAATTGGTCAAAAAATAATTTTCGAGGTGGGGGAGGGGGTCTAAAAATGGGGGAAGATGCGATTTTGAGTTACACGCTGCAAATAATACAATAAAGCCCAAACGCAGTTAAGTTAGATATAGGACAAAATAAAATAAATTAAAAGTGGGTATGAAAATAATAGTAGGTACTAAGCCAATTAAAAGCAATTTAGCCGGGGAGATAAACGACGTTGTAGGGGGGATAAGTACGGATGTATATGTGTCTATGCTCCAAAATTGACAAAATATTTTTTGGGGAGAGGAGGGGTCAACGTAAGGGGGGGGGGAGATGCGATTCCGAGTCTCACAACTGTACAACCATAAACTACAACACAACAAAGCCCAAATAATTATCAATACAAAGAAAAATGAAACAAAGTAAATTAAAAAGTGGGTACGAATATAAAAGTAGGGTACCCACGTTTATATTCGATTTATATACTAAACAGATTAGACGCGACTTGGCCGGGGACTTCACAGATAGTGTAAGTAGAGGTTACACTGTTAGATCACAATTATTTCTAGTTAGAAACTTGTGACCCACACCACTTCGGTGCAATTTCAGTTACAATGTTATTTTGCGGTTGGTAAACAGGGAAGGTTCCGCCTGAAATGTCACAAATCCGAAAAGGCTGATGCCAAAAATCCAATACACAAATATTATGTTTTTACTAGATACAGTTTATAATTTAAAGAATGTTTTACTGTTTACAGTTACATAAAAGTTCAAAAATTTTACCAATACTTTTTGTTCTTATAAATTTACAACTACTTTTGTTAAAGAACCTGTTTGCGTAATTCGATTTCGAAAATGACCCCACCGAAAGATCAAGCTAGGAACCGGTTTCTGGTGTCTATTGGTTCGTCCTCCGCAAGAAATAGCTTCTGCGGCGGCAAAATCAATTTTCAACCCCCCGTTCCCGAGCTTGAGCCCCCGAAACACCTACCCCTAGTAAAAGAAGCAGGCGCCCGATGACGCACTTTCGGAATCGAACAACTTCCGGGTCTTTACTCTTAAAAATCTAATTCAAACGGGTTTCAACCTTGTGGTTCAGTGGCCCACGGGACCAATAACACAATTACCTTAAGGGTCTAACTGGCCACCCGAAATTAGGTTCTTGTCAGGAACGGAATTTAAAAATATTGTCTGTTAATTTTATTCTAAAATGTGCTACGAACGTTGTATCTTTTTGAAAATAAATGACAAAAATCTGAAACTTAATACAACGATAAAACTTGAAATTCCGGATCTATTAAAATATTAAAAAGTACCAGTCATAGATCAACTGGGTTTATTACAATTTTCCAAAAAATACCTTATTTTTAGATTCTCTAAATCTTCCAATTTCTTCGCAATTTTCAGCCTGAAAAAGTGTCTCCCGGCTCCTTCCCAGCTCCCGCTTCTGGTCGTAGTCCTTCGGCTGGTCCACCTCTTCTGGAACCTGGTGCTGGTTTCCGCGTTTATTCAGGTTTTCCCGGTTTCCGTGGCGAGTTCACCCGGGAAAAATCCGGGACTCAGCCTAGTTCCAGGTCTCTCAAAGACCCTTCAAGTTGCACTTAAAAAAGTGTAGGTCGTCACTGTAGATCTGGCAGCGTTTCGAATTGAAAACTTTTTGTCGACTTTGTTTGTGGTTTTTTCCGGTTTTTCTTCAATGATTCGGTCAAAAATGGTCCAAATTTCCAAATTTTTGAACTCGGACTTCACACACTTTTTTCCGTAAAGGAATATATATTTCACTTCACAGTGCTCGTCAGTTAAGTATTTTTAAATCAAATTCTTAGGCGCGGGACTTGTAAAAAATTCTAAAATATTTTTAGAAAATCTCCGGGCACGTAGTGAGCCTGTCGGGTGCCAGGGCGCGACTGGGTTAGGTTAGGTTAGGTTAGGTTAGGTTAGGTTAGGTTAGGTTAGGTTGGGGTGCGGTGCCGGCTACCTCCTCGAAGCTCATCCAGTACTATCCTTTGCGAATTCATTAATCCGGGGGGATGGTACTGGACTGGGCGGGTGCACCCTGGGTACGGTCAATAACTTCTCCTGAGTTTGGAGATCTTGTTGGCCGTAGCTAAAGTCCGGACTGGGGGGGAACTTCTGCGCACGCCCCTAAGCTTTTATTAGGAGCGCGCGCAGAAGCTGGGGAAGGTGCTCGGCAGGAGGCTGAGCGGGGCCAGGCAGGTGTGCCTGAGCCAGAGGGCCCTCCGCGTGTCCCTCTGATCAGCAGAGGGCACAGTGGATGGGCGAGACTCGTCGTGGACGAGTGGGGAGGGATGTGCCCGGTATGTACTTACACTACTGCCGGGCTTAACGTCGGAGATCGGAACCCCGTTTGCTGCGCCAGTCACGTCTTGGCGCGTGCGATGGGACCGAGGGTCTTGGCTTAACCGCCCGGGCCGCGAGGAAGAAAACCTCTATAAAAAATCACCCCGAAGGTTAAGCGGCGGCGCAGCGCGAGAATCTGCATGGCCACCGGGTTGGTTGGTCGTTACTGCGTTCCCCGCAGAGGCCCAGTCGAAGCCTCGTGCGGGTTAACCCGTAGACTTACCCGGGTACAGGGGGCACTGCCCGGGTGGACCGTATATTTCCCCCATACTCGTGGGAACAGCAATGGATAAAAATAAATTAAATATTTCAAATAAAGCGGGAAAGGGGCAAGTCCCCGAAAATGATGAGAGTGACTCATCGTGTATGAGCAGGGTGTCGGCGGGATCGCAGTCACCCTGCGAAGGAAGGAAACGTGGGAGACCACGCACGACGAGGCAGGGCGATGGCAGCCGTTCGGGCTCCGATAGCGGGTCGGATGCCCCGGCTGCGAAGGTCGCCGCAGCAAAGGAAAAGCGAGGCAGAGGCAGACCGCCCACCACGGGCCAGTACGTCGGCCTCGCTGAAGCTAAAGCGGCTCTAGTGGCCGCAAAGAGAGAGGAGATGGAGCTCCGGGCCGAGCAAGAGGTTGCTGATATGGCCCGGACGCACCGTCTGTCAAGAACGGCCTCCGACCGAATGTCGGAATCGTCGGTGTCGACGGAGCAGGGGGATGAGCCCCTGGCCGTCGAGCTGAATAAGAGGGTCTTGGACTCCGTGGCCATCATCGAGTCGGTGGCCACGAAGTCCAAGAATATTAAGGGCACGTTTGTGCGTGCCCTAAAGGATGCGGCTGTCTCCATTCGACAGGCAGTGGAGGACCTCCGCAAGAGGTCCTCATCAGACGAAACAAAGAGGCTGCAGGCTGCCAACGCGCGCCTGCAGGATGAGGTTAAGGAGCTCCGGAAGGAGATGGCGGAGCTCCGTAAGGATTTAAGGACCGAGGCGTCGGGACCCCAAGGCGAGGACCTGACGCAGAGTATACTGCGACAGGTCGGTGGAATGATGAGTGCGCGGTTCGAGGCCCTGGAGGAGCGCCTCCTGCCCGAAAAGCGCACTCGCCCCCCGCTCGCAGTAGACCGCAGGAACCCCGTGGCCCCTGCGGCCTCCGTGGTAGTCGTGGACCGAAGGAATGAGTTCCGGAAAGTCCCGATCCCGGAGCCGCAGCCTGGCCAGTCGGGGATGCCTGCGGTCATGGACATGACTCATCCCCTTCCCCCTGAAACTCGCGAGGGTAAGAAGGGTAAGAAGGGGAAATTTGGCAAGGACACAGTGGCCAAGGGCAAACAGCCCGCGGCCACCAACACTGGACGTGACGCGCCCCAAATGGCCAAAGTCCAGCCCGGCGTGAGCTGGGTGGAGGTGGCCAAGAGGGGTCGCAAGAAGAAGAAGGACGGCGCAGCGGCGACACCGGCACCCTCGCAGGGGCCCCAACCCCAAGCGAGAGCCGCACAGCCGCGTCGCGCGGCAAAGGAGATGGCAACCTCGGAGAGGCAACCTAAACTCCGCGCCCCAAAATCGTCTGCCATTGTGCTGACGATTCAGCCTGCGGGTGTGGAGAAGGGCCTCTCCTACGACAAGGCTTTGCAGAGAGCAAAGCAGGTGATTGACTTGCCCTCGCTTGGAATTGAGAGCGTCCGGTTTCGCCAGGCAGTAACTGGGGCCCGGATGCTCGAAATCCAGGGCGAGTCAAACGGAGATAAGGCGGACTCCCTCGCTGTCAAGCTGAGGGAGTTGTTCTCGGACACTGAGCTCAGAGTCACCAGGCCGGTGAAAAATGCGGATTTACGCATTTCCTGCCTGGATGACTCTGTCACAGGAGAGGAATTGGCGGAAGCAGTTGCCCGTGCTGGGGAATGTCGTCCTGACACGGTCAAGGTTGGAGGGATCCGCCGTAACGCTGCAGGCCTGGGCACCGTTTTCGTGCGTTGCCCGGTGACTGCAGCTAAAAAGTTATTGGCGGGTGACCGCCTCTTAGTAGGGTGGGTTGCGGCGTCGGTAAGGTTGCTGACGCCGAGGCCACTGCGCTGCTTCCGGTGCCTCGAGGTGGGGCATGTCAGGGAGCAGTGCAGGGCTGAGATGGATAGGAGCGCATTATGCTTCCGTTGTGGACTACCTGGACACAGGGCGGGCGATTGCTCGGCTGAGCCGCATTGCGCAGTATGCGCAGCAGCAGGTAAGCCAGCCGAGCATCGCGTGGGAGCCAGCGGGTGCGTCCCGCCTCCCAAGCGGAAGGGGAAGACCACAGCGGGATCGAAAGTCCCGGCGAGGAAGCCACTCTCACCCCATGCTGGCACAGAGCCGGAGAGCATGGAGGTGACAGAAATGGACAGTGCATGCGTCCCGTGCCCTACGGCCGCGTCTGGACTGAAGACCCAGACCAACCCTGGGACTGATGCCCAGACGATGACCGAGTGCAGGGACGAATCAGGCGAGAGCAAAACCGACTCCCACGCCTCAGGGCTGAGGGAAGTGTCGGTTGTTGACGTCCGGCGTAAGCAGGTGAGGTGCCAGATGGCGGAAGATTCTCCCCCTGGCTTCGAGGAGGGGCGGTTCGCCCCCGGGAGATCAACGGCACGAAGAGCTGACGGTACACATGAGTTCCTCGTACATATGGAAATCCGGAGCTCTGTAACCGACGAGGAAGTGAGAGCGGCGGTGCTTCACGTCGGGGAGTGCAGCCCCGATGAGTTGGCGATCAGCCAAATTTATATTCTAGAAGGAATGAGCAAGGGCCACGTCTTCGTGCGATGCACGGAGGCTGTGGCCGACAACTTGCTAGAGACAGAATTTTATTTATAAGGATGGAGTGATGTCTCCAGTGGGAACTCTGGGTGCCGGGTTCGAGGGAACCCGGCACCCACCCTAATGAGTCCCGAGTATGCGCGATGTGTCACGTGTTTCGACACATCGCCACATAAGAGGGAGGAGCCCCATGCTCCTGAAGATGGGGTCCTGGACCAGCGCTCGTCAGGGCTGCGGAGATTACTACAGCATGTACCGCAGCCCTGGTGTTTGGCGATATGAGGGAACACCCCAGGTTTTTAGTGGGTAGGCCGTCCTTCTGACGGAGAATCCCACATAACCACCGCGCCCCCTCGGGCCGGTGGTATCTATTAAAGATTTTCCTGGGTAAAAAAAAAAAAAAAAAAAAAAAAAAAAAAAAAAAAAAAAAAAAAAAAAAAAAAAAAAAAAAAAAAAAAAAAAAAAGGTTAGGTTAGGTTCCCCCCCGTGGGTTCCACCTTGTCGTGGTGGGGGGGCTGAGTACCCGTGGTTAGCAGCTGCGGGGAAACCAAGAGGACCCGAGGAGGAGGCTCGCCCGGCGCCCTGGAGAGTCCGGGAAGCGGCGGTGCGAGCCTGAGGCGGCCTTGAGTGGCTGCGGGGCTCGGTCGGCGTCCCAGTCGTATACTGGGTAGCGGCGACGCGAGTCGGGGGACCTTCTCCGCGCGCCCCAGAGCTTTTATCTGGAGCGTGCGTAGAAGCTGGGGAAGGGCTCGGCTGGAGGCTGAGCAGTGTGGCGTGAGTCTCAAGGTTCGAGGGTCGCTGAGGGGAGTGTCCGGTCTGCGAGCCCGGAGCTGCGTTGCCTGCGCGATGCAGCTCCGGACTCGCATGCCCGGGCATGGTCGGCGGGAAGTTCGGCCGTTAGACCCTCACAAGGGGACCGCACCCCTTCAAAAAGGAAAAAAAAGAATGAAAGCGATTGTAAAGGTATTATGTCCCCGAATGGGTAGATCGGTTACGACCGGCAAATCCCGTCTTTCTACGGAAAGCTGCCCTTCGTACTACGGGGTGGGCACCAATCGCCAAGAAAGTGAGGACGAGAAGTTAGGGAAAATGGAGAACGCGGCAACGCAAATCGGGGATGTGCTCGGCGTGCACTTACACTGCCGTCGAGCGGGCCTGGGGAGATATACCCTGGCCAGCGTCCATGGGGGGAGGTACGCACTCCCCTCACCCGGTTCCGCACTGCCATCACAAAGACCCCCGTTAGCGTTAAGGGTGGTACGTGGTGCGCATGTGTTAGGGCCGAAGGAGACTTGCCTTTATTGGCCGGTCCCAGAGCAGGCAAGCTCGAAATTAAAAACCCGGGAGAACACCCGTAAAACCCTATGGATACCTGGGGACCTCCATAGTATGTACCCTTGCTTCCGGAATGGGCGTCACCCGGGAGTGTACCTCTTAGATCGGCCTTACTCGTGGGAACAAAATCATGATGAACAATTTTTCTTTTTCTGACGAAGGGCGGGGGCGTAGCCCCGGAAACGCAGGAGATGACTCCGACTCCTCATTCAGGAGTTTGGTGTCGGTGACAAGTACGTCACCCGATAAGATGAGTGAGAGGTCCGTGCTGAAGCGAGGCAGATCTCGAGAAACAAAGCGAAAGGCTGGAAGTGGCCTTGGCTCTGACGAGGAGGCAGAAGCTCCGGCTCCAAAGATGCCTACAGCACGTCGAGGCAGAGGCCGACCGCCTACCACAGGCGACTACGTCGGCCTCTCCCAGGCCAAGGCGGCTCTCGTAGCTGCACAGAGGCAGGAGTGGGAGCTGCAGGCGGAGCAGGAGGTCGGGGAACTGATCCTCACACTGCGCTCCAATAGATCGACGGAGCAACTGCCCGATTTGGCATCGGAGGGATCGGAGGAGCTCGCCTCCGACATCGGAGAAAAGGTGCTGGCTTCCGTGGCCGTCATCAACAAGGTGGCCACCAAGTCCGGGAATCTAAAGGGCACGTTCCAGCGTGCCCTGAAGGAGGCGGCCCTAACGGTCCAAGGCGCGCTGGCAGACCTGCAGAAGAGGTCCTCAACAGAGGAGACCCAAAAACTGCAGGCTGCCAACGCGCGCCTTCGAGAGGAAGTCGCGGAGCTCCGGAAGGAAATGACGGAGCTCCGTGCAGAGATGAGCAAGGTGCGAACCTTCACTCCTCCGCAGGCCTCGGGATCGGAGATCCGAAACGAGCCTCGTCCAGCGGAGGAGCTGGAGCAAGCGATCCTGCGGCAGGTGGGTGGGATGCTCAGTGCGCGTTTTGAGGCACTAGAGGAACGCCTCCTGCCTGAAAAGCGCATCCGCCCCCCTCTGGCTGCAGACCGGCGAATTGACGTGACTGGAGAGCCGGATTCTCCACTTGCGTCAACCTCGGCGCAAGTCCCGAAGCCCAAACCCAGCAAGGGCAAAGGCAAGGGGAAAGGAAAGTCCTCGGCTCCAGAAGCAGGACCCCCGAAAGCGGCTGCCCCTCCTGCCCCTGCGTCACAGCTTCCCACTGAGGCTTGGACGGAGGTCGTTATGCGGAAGGGTAGGCCGAAGAATCGGCAGCCGCGGCCCGCAAAGGCCGCGCAGGCGGAGAGGCCTCAGCCAAGAAATGAGGCCCCACAGGCGAAGGAAAAGCCTAAGAAGAAAGTCAGGATCCGCCCCCAGCGCACAGCAGCGGTAGTGATCACGCTGCTACCAGGGGCGAAAGAAAAGGGCCTGGATTACACCAGGGTGTTGGGCGAGGCCAGGTCCAAGCTAGACCTCAGCGGCTACCCGCCCCTAAAAATGAGAGCGGCAGCCACTGGGGGCCGCATAATAGAGGTTGCTGGCACGGAGCGGGCCGAAAAGGCTGACTCCCTGGCCTCAAAGCTCCGTGAAGTTTTTCAGGGCGCCGAGGGAGAAATCCGGGTCTCCCGGCCGGTCACCACTGCAGATCTGCGGGTGAGCGGCCTGGACGACTCGGTTGGCACCCGGGAGCTGACCGAGTGCCTCGCCAAGGCCGGAGACTGTGCTGCGCTGGACTTTAAGGTTGGAGAGATAAGGAAAGGCGCAGCGGGCATGGGTACAGCCTTCGTGCGGTGCCCCGCAATGGCCGCTAAAAAGATTGTGGCGGCCGGCAACCGAGTGCTGGTAGGCTGGGTGGCGGCGCGGGTCGAGGTCCTAGAGGCCCGACCCCGCCGCTGCTTCCGGTGCCTTGCACTAGGCCATGTTAGGGCCCAATGCAAGTCCGAGGTAGACCGCAGCGAGGAATGCTACCGCTGCGGTAAAACGGGCCACAAGGCCAGCGGCTGTTCCGCTGCCCCCCACTGCACCTTATGTGCAGCTGCGGGGAAGCCAGCGGAGCACCTCTCCGGGGGCAAGGCATGCGCCAAGCCCCCGTCAAAGATAGAGGGCCGGAGGAAAAAAGCTGCGACCAAGGCCAGGTCGCAGCCGACTCGCCCCACTCAGGAGCAGGTGACGAGCATGGAGGAAAGTTAGGATGTCGGCCCTAACTTTCCTCCAGGCGAACATCAACCACTCTGCCAGGGCTCAGGACCTCTTCCTCCAGAGCTTGGCAGAGGGGTTGGTCAAGGTGGCCGTGGTCGCCGAGCCATACCGGATCCCGCCCAGGACGGACTGGGTCGGAGATCTTGATGGCTTGGTGGCGATCACCACACAGTCGCCCGCCCAATCCCCTCCTCTCGAAGATGTGGTGAGAGGTAGGGGATATGTTGCGGCCCGGATCGGTGGTACGGTGGTTGTGGGGGTGTATTTCTCCCCCAACAGGGTCCTCGCCGAATTCGAGAGTTTTCTCGACGAAGTGGGGACCCTGGTCGGCCAGAACCGTCCCCGATCGGTTGTCGTCCTCGGAGACCTCAACGCCAAATCCACGGCGTGGGGGTCCTCGAGGACTGATGCCAGGGGCGTGGCCGTCAACGAGTGGCTGGCGGAGACGGGAACGTGTGTGGTCAACCGCGGGTCGGAGGACACGTGCGTGCGACGCTCGGGTGGGTCGGTCATTGACGTGACCTTTGCGACCCCCGAGCTCGCAGCACGTGTCCGGGACTGGGAGGTCCTGGTGGACGAGGAGACGCTCTCTGACCATCGGTATATCCGATTCAGCGTCTCCTCGTCGTTGGTGGGACGGGGCCCGCGGTTGCCTCCTGCGGCTGGACGGCGCTGGGCGCTAACACGTCTGGACACGGAGTTGTTGCGGGAAGCCGCAATTGTCCAGACGTGGAATGCCCCCCCCTCCGAGGACATAGACTTGGACGCCGCAGCCGATGGACTGTGCGAGGCCATGGCAAACGTGTGCGACGCTGCCATGCCGCGCGCGAGGCCTCCGCAGTCCAAGCGCCAAGTCTATTGGTGGAGCGAGGGGATCGCCGAACTCCGCCGCCAGTGCCTGGCGGGTCGCCGTAGTTACCAGCGGCACCGCCGGCGGAGGGTGCAGGACGCGGAGGAGCTGGACCACCTCTATGCCACCTATAGAGAGGTGTGCAAGGCCCTCCGCGTAGCAATCGTCCAGGCCAAGGAGCAGGCTTGGATGGAGCTGCTCGCGTCACTGGAGAGGGACCCGTGGGGGCGGCCTTACAAGTGGGCTCGCCAGAAGCTGCGACCCTGGGCTCCTCCAGTGACCAGCACCCTGGAGCCGGCGATCCTCCGGCGGGTGGTTGAGGGACTGTTCCCCGGTAGTCCGGGGACCGAATTCGTCCCTCCCACCCTGCCTGCGCCTGCCACGGAGGTGGACGAAGAGGAAATTCCCGAAGTCTCGCAGGGCGAGTTGGGGGCAGCTGTTCTCAAGATGAGGGCCAAGAACACGGCGCCGGGGCCCGATGGGATTCCCGGTCGCGCGTGGGCCCTCGTCCAAGAGGAGTTAGGAGAACAGCTGAGGGCGTGTTTCGACCGCTGCCTGCGGGAAGGGAGGTTCCCCAGGCGGTGGAAGAAGGGCCAGCTCGTCCTGCTGAGGAAGGAGGGGCGCCCGGCGGACCAGCCCAATGGGTATCGCCCAATTGTGCTGCTTGACGAGGCGGGCAAGCTCCTGGAGCGAGTGGTGAATGCCCGCCTCGTCAAGCACCTCGAGGATGTCGGCCCGAATCTGGCCGACACCCAGTTTGGGTTTCGGAGAGGTCGCTCGACGATCGATGCCATATCGTACGTCCGCGACCTCTCCGACGAGGCGACCTCCAGCGGCGGGGTGATGTTGGCGGTGTCTCTCGACATCGCCAACGCGTTCAACACCCTGCCATGGAACGTCATATTGGAGGCGCTGGGGTACCACAACGTACCCCAGTACCTCCGACGCCTCGTGGGGGACTACCTCTCGAATCGGGAGGTAGTCTACCCCACAAAGGAGGGAGGAGAAGGCCGGAGCCCCATGACCCGTGGCGTTCCGCAGGGGTCTGTAGTGGGCCCCACCCTGTGGAACGTCGGGTACGATTGGGTGCTGAGGGGCGCTAACCTCCGTGGCGTCGGCGTCGTTTGTTACGCCGACGACACATTGGTTACCGCCCGGGGGCGGACGTTTAGAGAAGCGTCCGTCCTGGCCACAGCCGCGGTTGCTGCGGTGGTGGCTAGGATCCGGCGGTTGGGCCTGGAGGTGGCGCTCCACAAGTCCGAGGCCATCTGTTTTCATGGGCCTCGGAGGGCGCCACCTGCGGGCTCAAGTATAGTGGTGGGCGGCGTGTCCATTGCTGTCGGCACGACGCTGAAATACCTCGGCGTCGTGCTCGACAGCAGGTGGAAGTTCCGGGCCCACTTCGAGGGCCTGGCACCGAGAGTCGTGGGGACGGCGGCTGCGTTGAGCCGCCTCCTTCCGAATCTCGGAGGAGGAGGGGGGAGCTGCCGCCGCCTGTATATGGCGGTGGTCAGATCTATGGCCCTCTACGGGGCCCCAATATGGGCGGAATCCCTGGGCCGAAGGGAGGTCGCCCTGCTCCGTGGGGCTCAGAGGGTCATGGCAGTGAGGGTGTGTCGGGGGTACCGCACACTCTCCCACGAGGTGGCATGTGCCCTGGCCGGCTCCCTCCCATGGGACTTGGCGGCCGGGGTCCTCTCAAACGTGTACTTGCGCAGAGCGCGCGCACGTGCGGAGGACCTTCGACCTGCCCCGCGGGAGGTCGAGCAGTGGCGGAAGAGGGAGAGAGATGCCGCCCTCGAGTCGTGGAGCCGGCGGATCGCCTTGGACCAGAGGAGGGGAGCCGGAGCTGTCCGGCTTCTTGAGGCGATCCGACCCGTGCTGGGGGAATGGGTGCACCGCGGCCATGGGAGTCTCTCCTTCCGGTTGACGCAGGTCCTCTCGGGGCATGGTTGCTTCGGAAGGTACCTGTGTCACGTGGCCCGGAAGGAGGTGACTCCGGAGTGCCACCAGTGCGGCTGTGCCGAGGAAACGGCGCAGCACGTGCTGGAGGTGTGCCCGGGGGCGGCGGAGCCGCGGCTGTTCTTGGCCGCGGCAATGGGTGGGGATCTCTCGTTGCCGAACATCCTGGCACGGATGGTCGCCGACGAGAGATCCTGGGAGGCGATGGCCTCTTTCTGCGAAGAGGTGATGTCGCAGAGAGAGGCCGAGGAGCGGGAGAGAGAGACAGATCCTCTCGCTCACCCGCTCCGGAGGGAGCGGAGACGGAGGCGTGCAAGCCGAGAACGCACGCCGTCTCCGCTCGGAGGGTCTGGGGTGGCGGATGTGGGGACATCCGCCGCCCCTTCTTAGTCACTTGCGTGACAAGACCCTCCAGAGTGGTCGACGCGCCCTATGTTCCGGCGCGTCGTCACGAGGTGGGACGGGGGTGGCCACTCACCCCCTCCCGAGGCGGGTCCGCCCAGGGGCGGACACTCGGCTGGATGAAGCCGCGGTGCATACTCTGCATGGGCCCGTGGCTTCATCCGATTTGCCGACGCCGTGGAACATCTTGGGGTTTTAGTTGGTATTAGCGCCACGGCTGCGGCTGTGGCGTTCGGAGTCCAACATAACCCGCTCGTGTCCCCACATGAGCGGGTATGCATAAAGGCATTTCCCCAAGTAAAAAAAAAAAAAAAAAAAAAAAAAAAAAAAAAAAAAAAAAAAAAAAAAAAAAAAAAAAAAAAAGGTTAGGTTAGGTTCCCCCCCGTGGGTTCCACCTTGTCGTGGTGGGGGGGCTGAGTACCCGTGGTTAGCAGCTGCGGGGAAACCAAGAGAACCCGAGGAGGAGGCTCGCCCGGCGCCCTGGAGAGTCCGGGAAGCGGCGGTGCGTGCCTGAGGCGGCCTTGAGTGGCCGCGGGGCTCGGTCGGCGTCCCAGTCTTATACTGGGTAGCGGCGATGCGAGTTGAGGGGAACTTCTTCGCGCGCCCCAGAGCTTTTATCTGGAGCGTGCGTAGAAGCTGGGGAAGGGCTCGGCTGGAGGCTGAGCAGTGTGGGGCGAGTCCGCTCGGACGTTGGTGTGTGGCCCTCCGCGTGTCCCTCTGATCAGCAGAGGGCACAGTGGATGGGTGATGAGCGGAGTCTCGCCTGATGGACGAGGTGGAAGGACGCTCCCTAGTGGAGTGTCATGTATATTATATATATTTTATTTTTTCTTTATTTTGATTATATTTTATTTTTCTTTATTTGATTATTTTCTGTATATGTGTATTTGTATAGTTGTGTTTGTATATGTATGTATATTATTATGTATTATGTGTATATATCCTAATCCTAAGTTTTTAGTGCCCGGCGATGGGACGCATGGCTGCAGGGAAATATAATAAAAAATGCAGTCGCGAGGGCACCAACCCGGGCTGTCGAGCCCTAAAACTGACAAAAAACCAAAAATGGCGAGTTGTAATACATATAAACTACCCCAGGTGGGTTCCGTCGGCTCAGCTGACGGGGAATCCCACTCTCCTTCGGGAGGTTGCCCTTCGTATTCTGGGGGGGGCACCAACCGCCACGAGGGCCTCGGCCCTCACAACGACGACCAACGCAAATGTTTGGACACCGACTGCACAATGAAAGGAATTTTGACGGATGACGCGCGCTGCGCGAGCAATTTGGAGATGAGGTCCAGCCACGACGACCTATTTTACGACCTATTTTCGGCGGAGAGTGACTCGGATATGAGTTTCCGATCGACGAAGTCCACGGCTCCCAAGGAGTCTTTGACTAAGCCGTGGTTGAAGGAGAGGAAGCGCCGAATGGAAGGAGACGAAGACGAAGACACCGGAGAAAATGCCGTGTCCTCGCCCAAGGTGGCTACGAGCCGGCGTGGCAGAGGCCGACCCCCCACCACCGGACATCACACCCACCCCACGAAGGGCAGGGCTGGCAGTGACGAGGAAGCAGGCAGCAAAATGCCTACAGTGCGACGAGGCAGAGGCCGACCGCCGACTACAGGCGAGTACGTCGGCCTCTCTCAGGCCAAGTTGGCCTTAGTAGCTGCACAAAGGCAGGAGTGGGAGCTGCAGGCAGAACAGGAGGTCAGCGAAATGACCCTGACACTACGCTCCAACGGATCGGCGCAGCAACTGCCCGATTTGGCATCGGAGGGATCGGAGGAGCTCGCCTCCGACATCAGGGATAAGGTGCTGGCTTCCGTGGCCGTCATAAACAAAGTGGCCACCAAATCCGGTAACCTGAAGGGCACGTTCCAACGTGCCCTGAAAGAGGCGGCCTTAACGGTCCAAGGCGCGCTGGCAGACCTGCAGAAAAGGTCCTCAACAGAGGAGACCCAAAAACTGCAGGCTGCCAACGCGCGCCTTCGAGAAGAAGTTGCGGAGCTCCGGAAGGAGATGATGGAGCTCCGTACAGAAATGAGTAGGGTGCAAACTTCCACTCCTCCGCAGGCCTCGGGATCTGTGATCCGAAGCGAGCCTCGTCCAGCGGAGGAGCTGGAACAAGCGATCCTGCGGCAGGTGGGCGGAATGCTCAGTGCTCGTTTCGAGGCACTGGAGGAACGCCTCCTGCCTGAAAAACGCATCCGCCCCCCTCTGGCTGCAGACCGGCGAAATGATGCCGTACCAAAGGCTGGTACCGGCCGGGAGCCGGGTTTCACCCATGCGTCGACTTCGGCGCAGGTCCTAAACCCAGCCAAACCCAGCAAGGGCAAAGGAAAGGGGAAGTCCTCAGCTCCAGAAACCGGATCCCCGAAAATGGCTGCCCCGCCTGCCCCTCCGTCACAGCCTCCCACTGAGGCTTGGACGGAGGTCATCAAGCGGCAGGGGAGGTCGAGAGACAAGCGGCAACGGCCCGCAAAGGCCGAGCAGGCGGAGAGGCCCCAGCCAAGAAAACTGGCCCCACAGGCGAAACAAAAGCCAAAGAAGAAGGTGAGGATCCGCCCCCAGCGCACGGCAGCGGTAGTGATCACGCTGCTGCCGGGGGCGGCAGAAAAGGGCCTGGACTACACCAGGGTGTTGGGCGAGGCCAGGTCCAAGTTAGACCTCGGCAGCTTCCCGCCCTTAAAAATGAGAGCGGCGGCCACTGGGGGCCGCATAATAGAGGTCTCTGGCACGGAGCGGTCTGAAAAGGCTGACTCCCTGGCCTCAAAGCTCCGCGAAGTGTTCCAGGGCGCCGAGGGAGAAATCCGGGTGTCCCGGCCAGTCACCACTGCAGATCTGCGGGTGAGCGGCCTGGACGACTCGGTCGGCGTCCAGGAGCTGACCGAGTGCCTCGCCAAGGCCGGAGGCTGTGCTGCGCTGGACCTTAAGGTCGGAGAGTTAAGGAAAGGCGCGGCGGGCATGGGCACTGCCTTCGTGCGGTGCCCCGCAATGGCCGCAAAAAAGATTGTGGCGGCCGGCAACCGGGTGTTAGTAGGCTGGGTGGCGGCGCGGGTTGAGGTCCTTGAGGCCCGACCCCGCCGCTGTTTCAGGTGCCTTGCACTGGGCCATGTTAGGGCCCAATGCAAGTCTGAGGTAGACCGCAGCGAGGAATGCTACCGCTGCGGTAAAACGGGCCACAAGGCCAGCGGCTGCTCCGCTGCCCCCCATTGCACCTTATGTGCAGCTGCAGGGAAGCCAGCGGAACACCTCTCCGGGGGCAAGGCATGCGCCAAGCCCCCGTCCAAGACAGAGGGCCGGAGGAAGAAAGCTGCGACGAAAGCCAGGTCGCAGCCGACTCGCCCCACTCAGGAGCAGGTGACGAGCATGGAGGAAAGTTAGGATGTCGGCCCTGACTTTCCTCCAGGCAAACATCAACCACTCTGCCAGGGCTCAGGACCTCTTCCTCCAGAGCTTGGCAGAGAGGTTGGTAAAAGTGGCCGTGGTCGCCGAGCCATACCGGATCCCGCCCAGGACGGACTGGGTCGGAGATCTGGACGGCTTGGTGGCGATCACCACACAGTCGCCCGCCCAGTCCCCTCCTCTCGAGGATGTGGTGAGAGGTAGGGGACATGTTGCGGCCAGGATCGGGGGTACGGTGGTTGTGGGGGTGTATTTCTCCCCCAACAGGGTCCTCGCCGAGTTCGAGAGTTTTCTCGGCGAAGTGGGGATCCTGGTCGGCCAGAACCGTCCCCGATCGGTCATCGTCCTCGGAGACCTCAACGCCAAATCCACGGCGTGGGGGTCCTCGAGGACTGATGCCAGGGGCGTGGCCGTCAACGAGTGGCTGGCGGAGACGGGAATGTGTGTGGTCAACCGCGGGTCGGAGGACACGTGCGTGCGGCGCTCGGGTGGGTCGGTCATTGACGTGACCCTTGCCACCCCTGAGCTCGCAGCACGTGTCCGGGACTGGGAGGTCCTGGTGGACGAGGAGACGCTCTCCGACCATCGGTACATCCGATTCAGCGTCTCCTCGTCGTTGGTGGGACGGGGCCCGCGGTTGCCTCCTGCAGCTGGACGGCGCTGGGCGCTAACACGTCTGGACACGGAGTTGTTGCGGGAAGCCGCAATTGTCCAGACGTGGAATGCCCCCCCCTCCGAGGACATAGACTTGGACGCCGCAGCCGATGGACTGTGTGAGGCCATGGCGCACGTGTGCGACGCCGCCATGCCGCGTGCGAGGCCTCCGCAGTCCAAGCGCCAAGTCTATTGGTGGAGCGAGGGGATCGCCGAACTCCGCCGCCAGTGCCTGGCGGGTCGCCGTCGTTACCAGCGGCACCGCCGGCGGAGGGTGCAGGACGCGGAGGAGCTGGACCACCTCTATGCCACCTATAGAGAGGTGTGCAAGGCCCTCCGCGTAGCGATTATCCAGGCCAAGGAACAGGCCTGGATGGAGCTGCTCGCGTCGCTGGAGAGGGACCCGTGGGGGCGGCCCTATAAGTGGGCTCGCCAGAAGCTGAGACCCTGGGCCCCTCCAGTGACTAGCACCCTGGAACCGGTGGTCCTCCGGCGGGTGGTTGAGGGACTGTTCCCCGGTAGTCCGGGGACCGAATTCGTCCCTCCCACCCTGCCGGCGCCTGCCACGGAGGTGGACGAAGAGGATATTCCCGAAGTCTCGCAGGGCGAGTTGGGGGGAGCCGTTCTCAAGATGAGGGCCAAGAACACGGCGCCGGGGCCAGATGGGATTCCCGGTCGCGCGTGGGCCCTCGTCCAAGAGGAGTTAGGAGAACGGCTGAGGGAGTGTTTCGACCGCTGCCTGCGGGAAGGGAGGTTCCCCAGGCGGTGGAAGACTGGCCGACTCGTCCTGCTGAGGAAGGAAGGGCGCCCGGCGGACCAGCCGAACGGGTATCGCCCAATCGTGCTGCTTGACGAGGCGGGCAAGCTCCTGGAGCGAGTGGTGAATGCCCGCCTCGTCAAGCACCTGGAGGATGTCGGCCCGAATTTGGCCGACACTCAGTTTGGGTTTCGGAGAGGTCGCTCGACGATCGATGCCATATCGTACGTCCGCGACCTCTCCGACGAGGCGACCTCCAGCGGCGGGGTGATGTTGGCGGTGTCTCTTGACATCGCCAACGCGTTCAATACCCTGCCATGGAACGTCATATTGGAGGCGCTGGGGTACCATAACGTACCCCAGTACCTCCGACGCCTCGTGGGGGACTACCTCTCGAACCGGGAGGTAGTCTACCCCACAAAGGACGGAGGAGAAGGCCGGAGCCCCATGACCCGTGGCGTTCCGCAGGGGTCCGTAGTGGGCCCCACCCTGTGGAACGTCGGGTACGATTGGGTGCTGAGGGGCGCTAACCTCCGTGGCGTCGGCGTCGTTTGTTACGCCGACGACACATTGGTTACCGCCCGGGGGCGGACGTTTAGAGAAGCGTCCGTCCTGGCCACTGCCGCGGTTGCTGCGGTGGTGGCCAGGATCCGGCGGTTGGGCCTGGAGGTGGCGCTCCACAAGTCCGAGGCCATCTGTTTTCATGGGCCTCGGAGGGCGCCACCTGCGGGTTCAAGTATAGTGGTGGGCGGCGTGTCCATTGCTGTCGGCACGACGCTGAAATACCTCGGCGTCGTGCTCGACAGCAGGTGGCAGTTCCGGGCCCACTTCGAGGGCCTGGCACCGAGAGTCGTGGGGACGGCGGCTGCGTTGAGCCGCCTCCTTCCGAATCTCGGAGGAGGAGGGGGGACCTGCCGCCGCCTGTATATGGCGGCGGTCAGGTCAATGGCCCTTTACGGGGCCCCAATATGGGCGGAATCCTTGGGCCGGAGGGAGGTCGCCCTGCTCCATAGGGCCCAGAGGGTCATGGCGGTGAGGGTGTGTCGGGGGTACCGCACACTCTCCCACGAAGTGGCATGTGCCCTGGCCGGCTCCCTGCCATGGATCTTGGCGGCCAGGGTCCTCTCAAACGTGCACTGGCGCAGAGTGCGCGCACGTGCAGAGGACCTTCGACCTGCCCCGCGGGAGGTCGAACAGTGGCGGAAGAGGGAGAGGGATGCCGCCCTCGAGTCGTGGAGCCGGCGGATCGCCTTGGACCAGAGGAGGGGAGCCGGAGCTGTCCGGCTTCTTGAGGCGATCCGACCCGTGCTGGGGGAATGGATGCACCGCGGCCATGGGAGTCTCTCCTTCCGGTTGACGCAGGTACTCTCAGGGCATGGTTGCTTCGGGAGGTACCTGTGTCACGTGGCCCGGAAAGAGGAGACTCCGGAGTGCCACCAGTGCGGCTGCGCCGAGGAGACGGCGCAGCACGTGCTGGAGGTGTGCCCGGGGGCGGCGGAGCCGCGGCTGTTCTTGGCCGCGGCAATGGGCGGGGACCTCTCGTTGCCGAACATCCTGGCGGGGATGGTCGCCGACGAGAGGTCCTGGGAGGCGATGGCCACTTTCTGCGAGGAGGTGATGTCGCAGAGAGAGGCCGAGGAGCGGGAGAGAGAGAGAGATCCTCTCGCTCACCCGCTCCGGAGGGAGCGGAGACGGAGGCGTGCAAGCCAAGAACGCACGCCGTCTCCGCTTGGAGGGTCTGGGGTGGCGGATGTGGGGACATCCGCTGCCCCTTCTTAGTCACTTAGCGTGACAAGACCCTCCAGAGTGGTCGACGCGCCCAATGCTCAGGCGCGTCGTCACGAGGTGGGAAGGGGGTGGCTTCTCACCCCCTCCCGAGGCGGGTCCGCCCAGGGGCGGACACTCGGCTGGATGAAGCTACGGTGCATACTCTGCATGGGCCCGTGGCTTCATCCGATTTGCCGACGCCGTGGAACATCTTGGGGTTTTAGTTGGTATTAGCGCCACGGCTGCGGCTGTGGCGTTCGGAGTCCAACATAACCCGCTCGTGTCCCCACATGAGCGGGTATGCGTAAAAGCATTTCCCCAAGTAAAAAAAAAAAAAAAAAAAAAAAAAGGTTAGGTTAGGTTGGGGTGCGGTGCCGGCTACCTCCTCGAAGCTCATCCAGTACTATCCTTTGCGAATTCATTAATCCGGGGGGATGGTACTGGATTGGGCGGGTGCACCCTGGGTATGGTCAACAACTTCTCCTGAGTTTGGAGATCTTGTTGGCCGTAGCTAAAGTCCGGACTGGGGGGGAACTTCTGCGCACGCCCCTAAGCTTTTATTAGGAGCGCGCGCAGAAGCTGGGGAAGGTGCTCGGCAGGAGGCTGAGCGGGGCCAGGCAGGTGTGCCTGAGCCAGAGGGCCCTCCGCGTGTCCCTCTGATCAGCAGAGGGCACAGTGGATGGGCGAGACTCGTCGTAGACGAGTGGGGAGGGATGTGCCCGGTATGTACTCACACTACTGCCGGGCTTAACGTCGGAGATCGGAACCCCGTTTGCTGCGCCAGTCACGTCTTGGCGCGTGCGATGGGACCGAGGGTCTTGGCTTAACCGCCCGGGCCGCGAGGAAGAAAACCTCTATAAAAAATTACCCCGAAGGTTAAGCGGCGGCGCAGCGCGAGAATCTGCATGGCCACCGGGTTGGTTGGTCGTTACTGCGTTCCCCGCAGAGGCCCAGTCGAAGCCTCGTGCGGGTTAACCCGTAGACTTACCCGGGTACAGGGGGCACTGCCCGGGTGGACAACTTATATCCCCCATACTCGTGGGAACAGTTATGGAGCAAAAACAATTAATTATTTCAGTCGAAGGAGGAAAGGGGCTCGTCCCCGAAAATGATGAGTCTGACTCGTCGTGTTTGAGCAGGGTGTCGGCGGGATCGCTAACACCCAGCGACAGACGGAAGCGTGGGAGACCACGCTCAAAGAGAGAGGACGATGGCAGCCGTTCGCATTCCGATAGCGGGTCGGATGCTCCGGCTGCGAAGGTCGTCGCAGCAAAAGAAAAGCGAGGCAGAGGCAGACCGCCCACTACGGGCCAGTACGTCGGCCTCGCTGAAGCTAAAGCGGCTCTAGTGGCCGCAACGCGAGAGGAGATGGAGCTCCGGGCCGAGCAAGAGGTTGCTGATATGGCCCGGACGCACCGTCTCTCGAGAGCAGCCTCCGACCGTATGTCGGAATCGTCAGTGTTGACGGAGCAGGGGGACGAGCCCCTGGCCGTCGAGCTGAATAAGAGGGTCTTGGACTCCGTGGCCATCATCGAATCGGTGGCCACGAAGTCCAAGAACATCAAGGGCACGTTTGTGCGTGCCCTAAAGGATGCGGCTGCCTCCATTAAAGAGGCAGTGGAGGACCTCCGCAAGAGGTCCTCATCGGATGAAACTAAGAGGCTGCAGGCTGCCAACGCGCGCCTGCAGGAAGAGGTTAAGGAGCTCCGGAAGGAGATGGTGGAGCTCCGTAAGGATTTGACGCAAGCGCTCGCTGCCCCCGCGCCGCGGCCTTCCGAGCGTTCAACGCTGGGCAGGACCGAGACGTCGGGACCCCAAGGTGAGGACCTGACGCAGAGTATACTGCGACAGGTCGGCGGAATGATGAGTGCGCGGTTCGAGGCCCTGGAGGAGCGCCTCCTGCCCGAAAAGCGCACTCGCCCCCCGCTCGCAGTAGACCGCAGGAACCCCGTGGCCCCTGCGGCCTCCGTGGTAGTCGTGGACCGACGGAATGAGTTCCGGAAGGTCCCGATCCCGGAGCCGCAGCCTGGCCAGTCGGGGATGCCTGCGGTCATGGACATGACTCATCCCCTTCCCCCTGAAACCCGCGAGGGTAAGAAGGGTAAGAAGGGGAAATTCGGAAAGGACACCGTGGCCAAGGGCAAACAGCCCGCGGCCACTACCGGACGTGACGCGCCCCAAATGGCCAAAGTCCAGCCCGGCGTGAGCTGGGTGGAGGTGACCAAGAGGGGTCGCAAGATGAAGAAGGGCGGCAGCGCGGTGACACCGGCGCCCTCGCAGGGGCTCCAACCCCAAGCGAGAGCCGCACAGCCGCGCCACGCCGCAAAGGAGAAGGCAACCTCGGAGAGGCAACCTAAACTCCGCGCCCCGAAATCGTCTGCCATTGTGCTGACGATCTTGCCAGGGGGTGCGGAGAAGGGCCTCACCTACGGGAAGGCTTTACAAAAAGCCAAGCAGGTGATAAACCTGCCCTCGCTTGGGATTGAGAGCATCAGGTTTCGCCAGGTAGCAACTGGGGCCCGAATGCTCGAAATCGAGGGCGAGTCGAGCGGGGACAAGGCGGACTCCTTCGCTGCGAAGCTGAAGGAGTTGTTTCCGGAAACGGAAGTCAGAGTCACCAGGCCGGTGAAAAATGCAGATTTACGCATTTCCTGCCTGGATGACTCTGTCACAGGAGAGGAATTGGTGGCAGCAGTTGCCCGCGTTGGGGCGTGTCGCCCCGACGCGGTCAAGGTTGGCGAGGTCCGCCGTAACGCTGCAGGCCTGGGCACCGTTTTCGTGCGTTGCCCGGTGACTGCAGCCAAAAAGGTATTGGCGGGTGGTCGCCTCTTGGTGGGATGGGTTGCGGCGTCGGTAAGGTTGCTGACGCCGAGGCCACTGCGCTGCTTCCGGTGCCTCGAGGTGGGGCATGTCAGGGAGCAGTGCAAGGCCGAGACCGACAGGAGCGCATTGTGCTTCCGCTGTGGCCTACCTGGTCACAAGGCGGGCGATTGCTCGGCTGAGCCGCACTGCGCAGTATGCGCAGCAGCAGGTAAGCCAGCCGAGCATCGCGTGGGAGCCAGCGGGTGCGTCCCGCCTCCCAAGCGGAAGGGGAAGGCCACAGCGGGACCGAAAGTCCCAACGAGGAAACCGTCTCCACCCCGTGCTGGCACAGAGCCGGAGAGCATGGAGGTGGTAGATGTGGACAGCGCATGCGTTCCGTGTCCTGCGGTCGAGTCTGGATCGAGGATTCCGACCGATCCAGAGACTGATACCCGGACGATGCCCGAGAGCCTGGCCGAGTCGACGAGGGACGAGTCGGGCGAGAGCAGAGCCGACTCCCACACCTATGGGTTGAGGGAGGCGTCGGTTGCCAACGCCCGGCGAAGACGGGTTTTATGCAGGTTGGCGCGGGAGCCCCTCCCTCCTGATTTCGAGGCGGGGCGGTTCAGCGCCGAAGAAACCGAAGGCGTATGCCATATACAGCTTGTTTTCAACATTTCCGGATGTTATAAGGAGGTAAGGGCTGCCGTTCTTCTAGCTGGGAAGTGCAGCCCCGATGAGGTAGATATCAGCGATATTTACGAAGTGGAAGGAGACCACAGGGGCCACGCCTTCGTGAGATGCACGGAGGCTGTGGCCGATAACCTGTTCTCCACCAAGGTCTACCTGTAAGGAGAAAGAGAACTGGACACTGGCGATGGCCACTCGTGGCCCTCTCCAGTCCCCAGTGGGAACTCTGGGTGCCGGGTTCAGGGGAACCCGGCGCCCACCTTAACGAGTTCCGAGTATGCGCGATGTGTCTCGTGTTTCGACACATCGCCATATGAGAGGGAGGAGCCCTAAGCTCCCGAAGAAGGGGTCCAGTGGACCAGCGCTCTTCAGGGCTGCGGGGATTACTACAGCATGTACCGCAGCCCTGAAGCTTGGCGATACGAGGGAACACCCCAGGTTTTTAGTGGGTAGGCCGCCCTTCTGGCGGGAGTCCCACATCACCACTGCTCCCCCCTGGGAGCCGGTGGTATCCATCAAGGATTTTCCTGGGTCAAAAAAAAAAAAAAAAAAAAAAAAAAAGGTTAGGTTAGGTTCCCCCCCGTGGGTTCCACCTTGTCGTGGTGGGGGGGCTGAGTACCCGTGGTTAGCAGCTGCGGGGAAACCAAGAGAACCCGAGGAGGAGGCTCGCCCGGCGCCCTGGAGAGTCCGGGAAGCGGCGGTGCGTGCCTGAGGCGGCCTTGAGTGGCCGCGGGGCTCGGTCGGCGTCCCAGTCTTATACTGGGTAGCGGCGATGCGAGTTGAGGGGAACTTCTTCGCGCGCCCCAGAGCTTTTATCTGGAGCGTGCGTAGAAGCTGGGTAAGGGCTCAGCAGGAGGCTGAGCAGTGTGGGGCGAGTCCGCTCGGACGTTGGTGTGTGGCCCTCCGCGTGTCCCTCTGATCAGCAGAGGGCACAGTGGACGGGTGATGAGCGGAGTCTCGCCTGATGGACGAGGTGGAAGGACGCTCCCTAGTGGAGTGTCATGTATATTATATATATTTTATTTTTTCTTTATTTTGATTATATTTTATTTTTCTTTATTTGATTATTTTCTGTATATGTATATTTGTATAGTTGTGTTTGTATATGTATGTATATTATTATGTATTATGTGTATATATCCTAATCCTAAGTTTTTAGTGCCCGGCGATGGGACGCATGGCTGCAGGGAAATATAATAAAAAATGCAGTCGCGAGGGCACCAACCCGGGCTGTCGAGCCCTAAAACTGACAAAAAACCAAAAATGGCGAGTTGTAATACATATAAACTACCCCAGGTGGGTTCCGTCGGCTCAGCTGACGGGGAATCCCACTCTCCTTCGGGAGGTTGCCCTTCGTATTCTGGGGGGGGCACCAACCGCCACGAGGGCCTCGGCCCTCAAAACGACGACAATGGCAAACGTTTGGACACTGAATGCATGACGGAAGGAATTTTGACGGATGACGCGCGCTGCGCGAGTAATTTGGAGATGAGGTCCAGCCACGACGACCTATTTTACGACCTATTTTCGGCGGAGAGTGACTCGGATATGAGTTTCCGATCGACGAAGTCCACGGCTCCCAAGGAGTCTTTGACTAAGCCGTGGTTGAAGGAGAGGAAGCGCCGAATGGAAGGAGACGAAGATGAAGACACCGGAGAAAATGCCGTGTCCTCGCCCAAGGTGGCTACGAGCCGGCGTGGCAGAGGCCGACCCCCCACCACCGGACATCACACCCACCCCACGAAGGGCAGGGCTGGCAGTGACGAGGAAGCAGGCAGCAAAATGCCTACAGTGCGACGAGGCAGAGGCCGACCGCCGACTACAGGCGAGTACGTCGGCCTCTCTCAGGCCAAGTTGGCCTTAGTAGCTGCACAAAGGCAGGAGTGGGAGCTGCAGGCAGAACAGGAGGTCAGCGAAATGACCCTGACACTACGCTCCAACGGATCGGCGCAGCAACTGCCCGATTTGGCATCAGAGGGATCGGAGGAGCTCGCCTCCGACATCAGGGATAAGGTGCTGGCTTCCGTGGCCGTCATAAACAAAGTGGCCACCAAATCCGGTAACCTGAAGGGCACGTTCCAACGTGCCCTGAAAGAGGCGGCCCTAACGGTCCAAGGCGCGCTGGCAGACCTGCAGAAAAGGTCCTCAACAGAGGAGACCCAAAAACTGCAGGCTGCCAACGCGCGCCTTCGAGAAGAAGTTGCGGAGCTCCGGAAGGAGATGATGGAGCTCCGTACAGAAATGAGTAGGGTGCAAACTTCCACTCCTCCGCAGGCCTCGGGATCTGTGATCCGAAGCGAGCCTCATCCAGCGGAGGAGCTGGAACAAGCGATCCTGCGGCAGGTGGGCGGAATGCTCAGTGCTCGTTTCGAGGCACTGGAGGAACGCCTCCTGCCTGAAAAACGCATCCGCCCCCCTCTGGCTGCAGACCGGCGAAATGATGCCGTACCAAAGGCTGGTACCGGCCGGGAGCCGGGTTTCACCCATGCGTCGACTTCGGCGCAGGTCCTAAACCCAGCCAAACCCAGCAAGGGCAAAGGAAAGGGGAAGTCCTCAGCTCCAGAAACCGGATCCCCGAAAACGGCTGCCCCGCCTGCCCCTCCGTCACAGCCTCCCACTGAGGCTTGGACGGAGGTCATCAAGCGGCAGGGGAGGTCGAGAGACAAGCGGCAACGGCCCGCAAAGGCCGAGCAGGCGGAGAGGCCCCAGCCAAGAAAACTGGCCCCACAGGCGAAACAAAAGCCAAAGAAGAAGGTGAGGATCCGCCCCGATCAGCGCACGGCAGCGGTAGTGATCACGCTGCTGCCGGGGGCGGCAGAAAAGGGCCTGGACTACACCAGGGTGTTGGGCGAGGCCAGGTCCAAGTTAGACCTCGGCAGCTTCCCGCCCTTAAAAATGAGAGCGGCGGCCACTGGGGGCCGCATAATAGAGGTCTCTGGCACGGAGCGGTCTGAAAAGGCTGACTCCCTGGCCTCAAAGCTCCGCGAAGTGTTCCAGGGCGCCGAGGGAGAAATCCGGGTGTCCCGGCCAGTCACCACTGCAGATCTGCGGGTGAGCGGCCTGGACGACTCGGTCGGCATCCAGGAGCTGACCGAGTGCCTCGCCAAGGCCGGAGGCTGTGCTGCGCTGGACCTTAAGGTCGGAGAGTTAAGGAAAGGCGCGGCGGGCATGGGCACTGCCTTCGTGCGGTGCCCCGCAATGGCCGCAAAAAAGATTGTGGCGGCCGGCAACCGGGTGTTAGTAGGATGGGTGGCGGCGCGGGTTGAGGTCCTTGAGGCCCGACCCCGCCGCTGTTTCCGGTGCCTTGCACTGGGCCATGTTAGGGCCCAATGCAAGTCTGAGGTAGACCGCAGCGAGGAATGCTACCGCTGCGGTAAAACGGGCCACAAGGCCAGCGGCTGCTCCGCTGCCCCCCATTGCACCTTATGTGCAGCTGCAGGGAAGCCAGCGGAACACCTCTCCGGGGGCAAGGCATGCGCCAAGCCCCCGTCCAAGACAGAGGGCCGGAGGAAGAAAGCTGCGACGAAAGCCAGGTCGCAGCCGACTCGCCCCACTCAGGAGCAGGTGACGAGCATGGAGGAAAGTTAGGATGTCGGCCCTGACTTTCCTCCAGGCAAACATCAACCACTCTGCCAGGGCTCAGGACCTCTTCCTCCAAAGCTTGGCAGAGAGGTTGGTAAAAGTGGCCGTGGTCGCCGAGCCATACCGGATCCCGCCCAGGACGGACTGGGTCGGAGATCTGGACGGCTTGGTGGCGATCACCACACAGTCGCCCGCCCAGTCCCCTCCTCTCGAGGATGTGGTGAGAGGTAGGGGACATGTTGCGGCCAGGATCGGGGGTACGGTGGTTGTGGGGGTGTATTTCTCCCCCAACAGGGTCCTCGCCGAGTTCGAGAGTTTTCTCGGCGAAGTGGGGATCCTGGTCGGCCAGAACCGTCCCCGATCGGTCATCGTCCTCGGAGACCTCAACGCCAAATCCACAGCGTGGGGGTCCTCGAGGACTGATGCCAGGGGCGTGGCCGTCAACGAGTGGCTGGCGGAGACGGGAATGTGTGTGGTCAACCGCGGGTCGGAGGACACGTGCGTGCGGCGCTCGGGTGGGTCGGTCATTGACGTGACCCTTGCCACCCCTGAGCTCGCAGCACGTGTCCGGGACTGGGAGGTCCTGGTGGACGAGGAGACGCTCTCCGACCATCGGTACATCCGATTCAGCGTCTCCTCGTCGTTGGTGGGACGGGGCCCGCGGTTGCCTCCTGCAGCTGGACGGCGCTGGGCGCTAACACGTCTGGACACGGAGTTGTTGCGGGAAGCCGCAATTGTCCAGACGTGGAATGCCCCCCCCTCCGAGGACATAGACTTGGACGCCGCAGCCGATGGACTGTGTGAGGCCATGGCGCACGTGTGCGACGCCGCCATGCCGCGTGCGAGGCCTCCGCAGTCCAAGCGCCAAGTCTATTGGTGGAGCGAGGGGATCGCCGAACTCCGCCGCCAGTGCCTGGCGGGTCGCCGTCGTTACCAGCGGCACCGCCGGCGGAGGGTGCAGGACGCGGAGGAGCTGGACCACCTCTATGCCACCTATAGAGAGGTGTGCAAGGCCCTCCGCGTAGCGATTATCCAGGCCAAGGAACAGGCCTGGATGGAGCTGCTCGCGTCGCTGGAGAGGGACCCGTGGGGGCGGCCCTATAAGTGGGCTCGCCAGAAGCTGAGACCCTGGGCCCCTCCAGTGACTAGCACCCTGGAACCGGTGGTCCTCCGGCGGGTGGTTGAGGGACTGTTCCCCGGTAGTCCGGGGACCGAATTCGTCCCTCCCACCCTGCCGGCGCCTGCCACGGAGGTGGACGAAGAGGATATTCCCGAAGTCTCGCAGGGCGAGTTGGGGGGAGCCGTTCTCAAGATGAGGGCCAAGAACACGGCGCCGGGGCCAGATGGGATTCCCGGTCGCGCGTGGGCCCTCGTCCAAGAGGAGTTAGGAGAACGGCTGAGGGAGTGTTTCGACCGCTGCCTGCGGGAAGGGAGGTTCCCCAGGCGGTGGAAGACTGGCCGACTCGTCCTGCTGAGGAAGGAAGGGCGCCCGGCGGACCAGCCGAACGGGTATCGCCCAATCGTGCTGCTTGACGAGGCGGGCAAGCTCCTGGAGCGAGTGGTGAATGCCCGCCTCGTCAAGCACCTGGAGGATGTCGGCCCGAATCTGGCCGACACTCAGTTTGGGTTTCGGAGAGGTCGCTCGACGATCGATGCCATATCGTACGTCCGCGACCTCTCCGACGAGGCGACCTCCAGCGGCGGGGTGATGTTGGCGGTGTCTCTTGACATCGCCAACGCGTTCAACACCCTGCCATGGAACGTCATATTGGAGGCGCTGGGGTACCATAACGTACCCCAGTACCTCCGACGCCTCGTGGGGGACTACCTCTCGAACCGGGAGGTAGTCTACCCCACAAAGGACGGAGGAGAAGGCCGGAGCCCCATGACCCGTGGCGTTCCGCAGGGGTCCGTAGTGGGCCCCACCCTGTGGAACGTCGGGTACGATTGGGTGCTGAGGGGCGCTAACCTCCGTGGCGTCGGCGTCGTTTGTTACGCCGACGACACATTGGTTACCGCCCGGGGGCGGACGTTTAGAGAAGCGTCCGTCCTGGCCACTGCCGCGGTTGCTGCGGTGGTGGCCAGGATCCGGCGGTTGGGCCTGGAGGTGGCGCTCCACAAGTCCGAGGCCATCTGTTTTCATGGGCCTCGGAGGGCGCCACCTGCGGGTTCAAGTATAGTGGTGGGCGGCGTGTCCATTGCTGTCGGCACGACGCTGAAATACCTCGGCGTCGTGCTCGACAGCAGGTGGCAGTTCCGGGCCCACTTCGAGGGCCTGGCACCGAGAGTCGTGGGGACGGCGGCTGCGTTGAGCCGCCTCCTTCCGAATCTCGGAGGAGGAGGGGGGACCTGCCGCCGCCTGTATATGGCGGCGGTCAGGTCAATGGCCCTTTACGGGGCCCCAATATGGGCGGAATCCTTGGGCCGGAGGGAGGTCGCCCTGCTCCATAGGGCCCAGAGGGTCATGGCGGTGAGGGTGTGTCGGGGGTACCGCACACTCTCCCACGAAGTGGCATGTGCCCTGGCCGGCTCCCTGCCATGGATCTTGGCGGCCAGGGTCCTCTCAAACGTGCACTGGCGCAGAGTGCGCGCACGTGCAGAGGACCTTCGACCTGCCCCGCGGGAGGTCGAGCAGTGGCGGAAGAGGGAGAGGGATGCCGCCCTCGAGTCGTGGAGCCGGCGGATCGCCTTGGACCAGAGGAGGGGAGCCGGAGCTGTCCGGCTTCTTGAGGCGATCCGACCCGTGCTGGGGGAATGGATGCACCGCGGCCATGGGAGTCTCTCCTTCCGGTTGACGCAGGTACTCTCAGGGCATGGTTGCTTCGGGAGGTACCTGTGTCACGTGGCCCGGAAAGAGGAGACTCCGGAGTGCCACCAGTGCGGCTGCGCCGAGGAGACGGCGCAGCACGTGCTGGAGGTGTGTCCGGGGGCGGCGGAGCCGCGGCTGTTCTTGGCCGCGGCAATGGGCGGGGACCTCTCGTTGCCGAACATCCTGGCGGGGATGGTCGCCGACGAGAGGTCCTGGGAGGCGATGGCCACTTTCTGCGAGGAGGTGATGTCGCAGAGAGAGGCCGAGGAGCGGGAGAGAGAGAGAGATCCTCTCGCTCACCCGCTCCGGAGGGAGCGGAGACGGAGGCGTGCAAGCCAAGAACGCACGCCGTCTCCGCTCGGAGGGTCTGGGGTGGCGGATGTGGGGACATCCGCTGCCCCTTCTTAGTCACTTAGCGTGACAAGACCCTCCAGAGTGGTCGACGCGCCCAATGTTCAGGCGCGTCGTCACGAGGTGGGAAGGGGGTGGCTTCTCACCCCCTCCCGAGGCGGGTCCGCCCAGGGGCGGACACTCGGCTGGATGAAGCTACGGTGCATACTCTGCATGGGCCCGTGGCTTCATCCGATTTGCCGACGCCGTGGAACATCTTGGGGTTTTAGTTGGTATTAGCGCCACGGCTGAGGCTGTGGCGTTCGGAGTCCAACATAACCCGCTCGTGTCCCCACATGAGCGGGTATGCGTAAAAGCATTTCCCCAAGTAAAAAAAAAAAAAAAAAAAAAAAAAAAAAAAAAAAAAAAAAAAAAAAAAAAAAAAAAAAAAAAGGTTAGGTTAGGTTAGGTTAGGTTAGGTTAGGTTAGGTTAGGTTAGGTTAGGTTAGGTTAGGTTAGGTTAGGTTGGGGTGCGGTGCCGGCTACCTCCTCGAAGCTCATCCAGTACTATCCTTTGCGAATTCATTAATCCGGGGGGATGGTACTGGATTGGGCGGGTGCACCCTGGGTACGGTCAACAACTTCTCCTGAGTTTGGAGATCTTGTTGGCCGTAGCTAAAGTCCGGACTGGGGGGGAACTTCTGCGCACGCCCCTAAGCTTTTATTAGGAGCGGGCGCAGAAGCTGGGGAAGGTGCTCGGCAGGAGGCTGAGCGGGCCAGGCAGGTGTGCCTGAGCCAGAGGGCCCTCCGCGTGTCCCTCTGATCAGCAGAGGGCACAGTGGATGGGCGATGAGCGGCGAGTCTCGCCTGATGGGCGAGGTAGAGGGATGAGGGACGCCCCCGGTTGGTATTAACACTACCTCCGGGTGGAGTGTCGGAGATCGGAACCCCGATTGCTGCGACAGTCATGTCTTGGCGCGTGCGATGGGACCGAGGGCCTTGGCTTAACCGCCCGGGCCGCGAGGAAGAAAACCTCTATAAAAAATCACCCCGAAGGTTAAGCGGCGGCGCAGCGCGAGAATCTGCATGGCCACCGGGTTGGTTGGTCGATACTGCGTTCCCCGCGGGAGCCCAGTCGAAGCTCTGCGCGGGTTAAGCCCGTAGACTTACCCAGGTACAGGGGGCACTGCCTGGGTGGACCGTTTATTTCCCCCATACTCGTGGGAACAGCAATGGAAAACAATCAATTAAATATTTCAGTAACAGAGGGAAAGGGGCCAGTCCCCGAAAATGACGAGTCTGACTCGTCGTGTTTGAGCAGGGTGTCGGCGGGATCGCAATCACCCTGCGAAAGACGGAAACGTGGAAGACCACGTTCGAAGATGCACGGCGATGGCAGCCGCTCGGGCTCCGATAGCGGGTCGGATGCTCCGGCTGCGAAGGTCGTCGCTGCGAAAGAGAAGCGAGGCAGAGGCAGACCGCCCACAACGGGCCAGTACGTCGGCCTCGCTCAAGCCAAAGCGGCTCTTGTGGCTGCAAAGCGGGAGGAGATGGAGCTCCGGGCCGAGCAAGAGGTTGCTGATATGGCCCGGACGCACCGTCTCTCGAGAGCAGCCTCCGACCGCATGTCGGAGTCTTCAGTATCGGCGGAGCAGGGGGATGAGCCCCTGGCCGTCGAGCTCAACAAGAGGGTCTTGGACTCCGTGGCCATCATCGAATCGGTGGCCACGAAGTCCAAGAACATCAAGGGCACGTTTGTGCGTGCCCTTAAGGACGCGGCTGCCTCCATTAAAGAGGCAGTAGAGGACCTCCGCAAGAGGTCCTCTTCGGACGAAACGAAGAGGCTGCAGGCGGCCAACGTGCGCCTGCAAGATGAAGTCACGGAGCTCCGGAAGGAGATGGTGGAGCTCCGTAGAGAGTTGCTGCAGGCACTAGCTGCCCCGGCGTCGCGGCCCCCCGAGCGTTCATCGCCCGGCAGGGCCGAGGCTCCGGGACCGCATGGTGAGGACCTGGCGCAGACTTTACTGCGACAGGTCGGCGAAATGATGAGTGCGCGGTTCGAGGCCCTGGAGGAGCGCCTCCTGCCCGAAAAGCGCACTCGCCCCCCGCTCGCAGTAGACCGCAGGAACCCCGTGGCCCCTGCGTCCTCCGTGGTTGTCGTGGACCGAAGGAATGAGTTCCGAAAAGTCCCGATCCCGGAGCCGCAGCCTGGTCAGTCGGGGACGCCTGCGGTCATGGATATGACCCATCCCCTTCCCCCTGAAACCCGCGAGGGTAAGAAGGGTAAGAAGGGGAAATTTGGCAAGGACACCGTGGCCAAGGGCAAACAGCCCGTGGCCACCAACACCGGACGTGACGCGCCCCAAATGGCCAAAGTCCAGCCCGGCGTGAGCTGGGTGGAGGTGGCCAAGAGGGGTCGCAAGATGAAGAAGGGCGGTAGCGCGGCGACACCGGCGCCCTCGCAGGGGCTCCAACCCCAAGCGAGAGCCGCACAGCCGCGCCACGCCGCAAAGGAGAAGGCAACCTCGGAGAGGCAACCTAAACTCCGCGCCCCAAAATCGTCTGCCATTGTGCTGACGATTCAGCCTGCGGGTGTGGAGAAGGGCCTCTCCTACGACAAGGCTTTGCAGAAGGCAAAGCAGGTGATCGACTTGCCCTCGCTAGGGATTGAGAGCGTCCGGTTTCGCCAGGCAGTAACTGGGGCCCGGATGCTCGAAATCCAGGGCGAGTCAAGTGGAGATAAGGCGGACTCCTTCGCTGCCAAGCTGAGGGAGTTATTCTCGGATACGGAACTCAGAGTCACCAGGCCGGTGAAAAATGCGGATCTACGCATTTCCTGCCTGGATGACTCTGTCACAGGAGAGGAAGTGGCGGCAGCAGTTGCCCGCGTTGGGGCGTGTCGCCCCGACGCGGTCAAGGTTGGCGAGATCCGCCGTAACGCTGCAGGCCTGGGCACCGTTTTCGTGCGTTGCCCGGTGACTGCAGCCAAAAAGGTATTGGCGGGTGGCCGCCTCTTGGTGGGATGGGTTGCGGCATCGGTAAGGCTGCTGACGCCGAGGCCATTGCGCTGCTTCCGGTGCCTCGAGGTGGGGCATGTCAGGGAGCGGTGCAAGGCGGAGGTCGATAGGAGCTCAATGTGCTTCCGCTGTGGCCTACCTGGACATAAGGCGGGCGATTGCTCGGCTGAGCCGCACTGCGCAGTATGCGCAGCAGCAGGTAAGCCAGCCGAGCATCGCGTGGGAGCCAGCGGGTGCGTCCCGCCTCCCAAGCGGAGGGGGAAGACCACAGCGGGACCGAAAGTCCCAGCTATGACGCCTCGTCTGCCCAGCCCTGAAACAGCGCAGGAGATGGAGGTGAGCGAAGGAGGCGGTGGGTGTGTCCAACTTCTTGGGACTGTAACTGATGCCACAAAGCCGACGAAAGAGGCAGTGGCTGGCAACAGAACCTCCGCTATACTGGTAGAGACGGGAGGGAGTGAAGTAGACTCCCAGGCTGCAAGGCCCATGGAGGTACCTCCTGAGGTGGAGAAGGAAGTTGGCGGGAAGGTGAGGTGTGAGCTCCTACCAGAAAAACACTGGAGAAAAGGTGATGCCTTCGTGTACATTGACTGCGTGCGTGCATCCGCCACCAGAAATGACATTCGAAGTGCTGTTGCCCGTATAGGAGGGTGCCAACCCGACGAAGTTAGAGTTGGACAGCGGGAGACAGGGAGTTTGAAAGGGGACTCATTAATCGTGCGATGCCCGATAGCCGCGGCCACAAAGCTGGCAGCGGCTGAGGTCATTCTCTGAGGACTCTCTTCAATCTCCAGTGGGAACTCTGGGTGCCGGGTTCGGGGGAACCCGGCACCCACCTAAATGAGTTCCGAGTATGCGCGATGTGTCACGTGTACCCGACACATCGCCATAAGAGCGGGAGGAGCCCCACGCTCCTGAAGAAGGGGTCCACTGGACCAGAGCTCGTCAGGGCTGCGGAGATTACGACTACCTGTACCGTGCCCCTGACGTTTGGCTATATGAGGGAACACCCCAGGTTTTTAGTGGGTAGGCCGCCCTTCTGGCGGAGATTCCCACATCACCACCCTGCTCCCCCCCGGGGGCCGGTGGTATCTATTAAAGATTTTCCTGGGTAAAAAAAAAAAAAAAAAAAAAAAAAAAAAAAAAAAAAAAAAAAAAAAAAAAAAAAAAAAAAAGGTTAGGTTAGGTTAGGTTAGGTTAGGTTAGGTTAGGTTAGGTTAGGTTAGGTTAGGTTAGGTTAGGTTAGGTTAGGTTAGGTTAGGTTAGGTTAGGTTAGGTTAGGTTAGGTTAGGTTAGGTTAGGTTAGGTTAGGTTAGGTTAGGTTAGGTTAGGTTAGGTTAGGTTAGGTTAGGTTAGGTTAGGTTAGGTTAGGTTAGGTTAGGTTAGGTTAGGTTAGGTTAGGTTAGGTTAGGTTAGGTTAGGTTAGGTTAGGTTAGGTTAGGTTAGGTTAGGTTAGGTTAGGTTAGGTTAGGTTAGGTTAGGTTAGGTTAGGTTAGGTTAGGTTAGGTTAGGTTAGGTTAGGTTAGGTTAGGTTAGGTTAGGTTAGGTTAGGTTAGGTTAGGTTAGGTTAGGTTAGGTTAGGTTAGGTTAGGTTAGGTTAGGTTAGGTTAGGTTAGGTTAGGTTAGGTTAGGTTAGGTTAGGTTAGGTTAGGTTAGGTTAGGTTAGGTTAGGTTAGGTTAGGTTAGGTTAGGTTAGGTTAGGTTAGGTTAGGTTAGGTTAGGTTAGGTTAGGTTAGGTTAGGTTAGGTTAGGTTAGGTTAGGTTAGGTTAGGTTAGGTTAGGTTAGGTTAGGTTAGGTTAGGTTAGGTTAGGTTAGGTTAGGTTAGGTTAGGTTAGGTTAGGTTAGGTTAGGTTAGGTTAGGTTAGGTTAGGTTAGGTTAGGTTAGGTTAGGTTAGGTTAGGTTAGGTTAGGTTAGGTTAGGTTAGGTTAGGTTAGGTTAGGTTAGGTTAGGTTAGGTTAGGTTAGGTTAGGTTAGGTTAGGTTAGGTTAGGTTAGGTTAGGTTAGGTTAGGTTAGGTTAGGTTAGGTTAGGTTAGGTTAGGTTAGGTTAGGTTAGGTTAGGTTAGGTTAGGTTAGGTTAGGTTAGGTTAGGTTAGGTTAGGTTAGGTTAGGTTAGGTTAGGTTAGGTTAGGTTAGGTTAGGTTAGGTTAGGTTAGGTTAGGTTAGGTTAGGTTAGGTTAGGTTAGGTTAGGTTAGGTTAGGTTAGGTTAGGTTAGGTTAGGTTAGGTTAGGTTAGGTTAGGTTAGGTTAGGTTAGGTTAGGTTAGGTTAGGTTAGGTTAGGTTAGGTTAGGTTAGGTTAGGTTAGGTTAGGTTAGGTTAGGTTAGGTTAGGTTAGGTTAGGTTAGGTTAGGTTAGGTTAGGTTAGGTTAGGTTAGGTTAGGTTAGGTTAGGTTAGGTTAGGTTAGGTTAGGTTAGGTTAGGTTAGGTTAGGTTAGGTTAGGTTAGGTTAGGTTAGGTTAGGTTAGGTTAGGTTAGGTTAGGTTAGGTTAGGTTAGGTTAGGTTAGGTTAGGTTAGGTTAGGTTAGGTTAGGTTAGGTTAGGTTAGGTTAGGTTAGGTTAGGTTAGGTTAGGTTAGGTTAGGTTAGGTTAGGTTAGGTTAGGTTAGGTTAGGTTAGGTTAGGTTAGGTTAGGTTAGGTTAGGTTAGGTTAGGTTAGGTTAGGTTAGGTTAGGTTAGGTTAGGTTAGGTTAGGTTAGGTTAGGTTAGGTTAGGTTAGGTTAGGTTAGGTTAGGTTAGGTTAGGTTAGGTTAGGTTAGGTTAGGTTAGGTTAGGTTAGGTTAGGTTAGGTTAGGTTAGGTTAGGTTAGGTTAGGTTAGGTTAGGTTAGGTTAGGTTAGGTTAGGTTAGGTTAGGTTAGGTTAGGTTAGGTTAGGTTAGGTTAGGTTAGGTTAGGTTAGGTTAGGTTAGGTTAGGTTAGGTTAGGTTAGGTTAGGTTAGGTTAGGTTAGGTTAGGTTAGGTTAGGTTAGGTTAGGTTAGGTTAGGTTAGGTTAGGTTAGGTTAGGTTAGGTTAGGTTAGGTTAGGTTAGGTTAGGTTAGGTTAGGTTAGGTTAGGTTAGGTTAGGTTAGGTTAGGTTAGGTTAGGTTAGGTTAGGTTAGGTTAGGTTAGGTTAGGTTAGGTTAGGTTAGGTTAGGTTAGGTTAGGTTAGGTTAGGTTAGGTTAGGTTAGGTTAGGTTAGGTTAGGTTAGGTTAGGTTAGGTTAGGTTAGGTTAGGTTAGGTTAGGTTAGGTTAGGTTAGGTTAGGTTAGGTTAGGTTAGGTTAGGTTAGGTTAGGTTAGGTTAGGTTAGGTTAGGTTAGGTTAGGTTAGGTTAGGTTAGGTTAGGTTAGGTTAGGTTAGGTTAGGTTAGGTTAGGTTAGGTTAGGTTAGGTTAGGTTAGGTTAGGTTAGGTTAGGTTAGGTTAGGTTAGGTTAGGTTAGGTTAGGTTAGGTTAGGTTAGGTTAGGTTAGGTTAGGTTAGGTTAGGTTAGGTTAGGTTAGGTTAGGTTAGGTTAGGTTAGGTTAGGTTAGGTTAGGTTAGGTTAGGTTAGGTTAGGTTAGGTTAGGTTAGGTTAGGTTAGGTTAGGTTAGGTTAGGTTAGGTTAGGTTAGGTTAGGTTAGGTTAGGTTAGGTTAGGTTAGGTTAGGTTAGGTTAGGTTAGGTTAGGTTAGGTTAGGTTAGGTTAGGTTAGGTTAGGTTAGGTTAGGTTAGGTTAGGTTAGGTTAGGTTAGGTTAGGTTAGGTTAGGTTAGGTTAGGTTAGGTTAGGTTAGGTTAGGTTAGGTTAGGTTAGGTTAGGTTAGGTTAGGTTAGGTTAGGTTAGGTTAGGTTAGGTTAGGTTAGGTTAGGTTAGGTTAGGTTAGGTTAGGTTAGGTTAGGTTAGGTTAGGTTAGGTTAGGTTAGGTTAGGTTAGGTTAGGTTAGGTTAGGTTAGGTTAGGTTAGGTTAGGTTAGGTTAGGTTAGGTTAGGTTAGGTTAGGTTAGGTTAGGTTAGGTTAGGTTAGGTTAGGTTAGGTTAGGTTAGGTTAGGTTAGGTTAGGTTAGGTTAGGTTAGGTTAGGTTAGGTTAGGTTAGGTTAGGTTAGGTTAGGTTAGGTTAGGTTAGGTTAGGTTAGGTTAGGTTAGGTTAGGTTAGGTTAGGTTAGGTTAGGTTAGGTTAGGTTAGGTTAGGTTAGGTTAGGTTAGGTTAGGTTAGGTTAGGTTAGGTTAGGTTAGGTTAGGTTAGGTTAGGTTAGGTTAGGTTAGGTTAGGTTAGGTTAGGTTAGGTTAGGTTAGGTTAGGTTAGGTTAGGTTAGGTTAGGTTAGGTTAGGTTAGGTTAGGTTAGGTTAGGTTAGGTTAGGTTAGGTTAGGTTAGGTTAGGTTAGGTTAGGTTAGGTTAGGTTAGGTTAGGTTAGGTTAGGTTAGGTTAGGTTAGGTTAGGTTAGGTTAGGTTAGGTTAGGTTAGGTTAGGTTAGGTTAGGTTAGGTTAGGTTAGGTTAGGTTAGGTTAGGTTAGGTTAGGTTAGGTTAGGTTAGGTTAGGTTAGGTTAGGTTAGGTTAGGTTAGGTTAGGTTAGGTTAGGTTAGGTTAGGTTAGGTTAGGTTAGGTTAGGTTAGGTTAGGTTAGGTTAGGTTAGGTTAGGTTAGGTTAGGTTAGGTTAGGTTAGGTTAGGTTAGGTTAGGTTAGGTTAGGTTAGGTTAGGTTAGGTTAGGTTAGGTTAGGTTAGGTTAGGTTAGGTTAGGTTAGGTTAGGTTAGGTTAGGTTAGGTTAGGTTAGGTTAGGTTAGGTTAGGTTAGGTTAGGTTAGGTTAGGTTAGGTTAGGTTAGGTTAGGTTAGGTTAGGTTAGGTTAGGTTAGGTTAGGTTAGGTTAGGTTAGGTTAGGTTAGGTTAGGTTAGGTTAGGTTAGGTTAGGTTAGGTTAGGTTAGGTTAGGTTAGGTTAGGTTAGGTTAGGTTAGGTTAGGTTAGGTTAGGTTAGGTTAGGTTAGGTTAGGTTAGGTTAGGTTAGGTTAGGTTAGGTTAGGTTAGGTTAGGTTAGGTTAGGTTAGGTTAGGTTAGGTTAGGTTAGGTTAGGTTAGGTTAGGTTAGGTTAGGTTAGGTTAGGTTAGGTTAGGTTAGGTTAGGTTAGGTTAGGTTAGGTTAGGTTAGGTTAGGTTAGGTTAGGTTAGGTTAGGTTAGGTTAGGTTAGGTTAGGTTAGGTTAGGTTAGGTTAGGTTAGGTTAGGTTAGGTTAGGTTAGGTTAGGTTAGGTTAGGTTAGGTTAGGTTAGGTTAGGTTAGGTTAGGTTAGGTTAGGTTAGGTTAGGTTAGGTTAGGTTAGGTTAGGTTAGGTTAGGTTAGGTTAGGTTAGGTTAGGTTAGGTTAGGTTAGGTTAGGTTAGGTTAGGTTAGGTTAGGTTAGGTTAGGTTAGGTTAGGTTAGGTTAGGTTAGGTTAGGTTAGGTTAGGTTAGGTTAGGTTAGGTTAGGTTAGGTTAGGTTAGGTTAGGTTAGGTTAGGTTAGGTTAGGTTAGGTTAGGTTAGGTTAGGTTAGGTTAGGTTAGGTTAGGTTAGGTTAGGTTAGGTTAGGTTAGGTTAGGTTAGGTTAGGTTAGGTTAGGTTAGGTTAGGTTAGGTTAGGTTAGGTTAGGTTAGGTTAGGTTAGGTTAGGTTAGGTTAGGTTAGGTTAGGTTAGGTTAGGTTAGGTTAGGTTAGGTTAGGTTAGGTTAGGTTAGGTTAGGTTAGGTTAGGTTAGGTTAGGTTAGGTTAGGTTAGGTTAGGTTAGGTTAGGTTAGGTTAGGTTAGGTTAGGTTAGGTTAGGTTAGGTTAGGTTAGGTTAGGTTAGGTTAGGTTAGGTTAGGTTAGGTTAGGTTAGGTTAGGTTAGGTTAGGTTAGGTTAGGTTAGGTTAGGTTAGGTTAGGTTAGGTTAGGTTAGGTTAGGTTAGGTTAGGTTAGGTTAGGTTAGGTTAGGTTAGGTTAGGTTAGGTTAGGTTAGGTTAGGTTAGGTTAGGTTAGGTTAGGTTAGGTTAGGTTAGGTTAGGTTAGGTTAGGTTAGGTTAGGTTAGGTTAGGTTAGGTTAGGTTAGGTTAGGTTAGGTTAGGTTAGGTTAGGTTAGGTTAGGTTAGGTTAGGTTAGGTTAGGTTAGGTTAGGTTAGGTTAGGTTAGGTTAGGTTAGGTTAGGTTAGGTTAGGTTAGGTTAGGTTAGGTTAGGTTAGGTTAGGTTAGGTTAGGTTAGGTTAGGTTAGGTTAGGTTAGGTTAGGTTAGGTTAGGTTAGGTTAGGTTAGGTTAGGTTAGGTTAGGTTAGGTTAGGTTAGGTTAGGTTAGGTTAGGTTAGGTTAGGTTAGGTTAGGTTAGGTTAGGTTAGGTTAGGTTAGGTTAGGTTAGGTTAGGTTAGGTTAGGTTAGGTTAGGTTAGGTTAGGTTAGGTTAGGTTAGGTTAGGTTAGGTTAGGTTAGGTTAGGTTAGGTTAGGTTAGGTTAGGTTAGGTTAGGTTAGGTTAGGTTAGGTTAGGTTAGGTTAGGTTAGGTTAGGTTAGGTTAGGTTAGGTTAGGTTAGGTTAGGTTAGGTTAGGTTAGGTTAGGTTAGGTTAGGTTAGGTTAGGTTAGGTTAGGTTAGGTTAGGTTAGGTTAGGTTAGGTTAGGTTAGGTTAGGTTAGGTTAGGTTAGGTTAGGTTAGGTTAGGTTAGGTTAGGTTAGGTTAGGTTAGGTTAGGTTAGGTTAGGTTAGGTTAGGTTAGGTTAGGTTAGGTTAGGTTAGGTTAGGTTAGGTTAGGTTAGGTTAGGTTAGGTTAGGTTAGGTTAGGTTAGGTTAGGTTAGGTTAGGTTAGGTTAGGTTAGGTTAGGTTAGGTTAGGTTAGGTTAGGTTAGGTTAGGTTAGGTTAGGTTAGGTTAGGTTAGGTTAGGTTAGGTTAGGTTAGGTTAGGTTAGGTTAGGTTAGGTTAGGTTAGGTTAGGTTAGGTTAGGTTAGGTTAGGTTAGGTTAGGTTAGGTTAGGTTAGGTTAGGTTAGGTTAGGTTAGGTTAGGTTAGGTTAGGTTAGGTTAGGTTAGGTTAGGTTAGGTTAGGTTAGGTTAGGTTAGGTTAGGTTAGGTTAGGTTAGGTTAGGTTAGGTTAGGTTAGGTTAGGTTAGGTTAGGGTAGGTTAGGTTAGGTTAGGGAGGTTAGGTTAGGTTAGGGAGGTTAGGTGGTTAGGTTGGTTAGGTTAGGTTAGGGGAGGTTGGGTAGGTTAGGGGAGGTGAGGGTAGGTTAGGTTAGGTTAGGTTAGGTTAGGGGTAGGGGTAGGGTAGGGTAGGGTTAGGTTAGGTAGGGTAGGTTAGGTTAGGTGTGGGTAGGGTAGGTTAGGGTTGGTTAGGTTAGGTTAGGTTAGGTTAGGTTAGGTTAGGTTAGGTTAGGTTAGGTTAGGTTAGGTTAGGTTAGGTTAGGTTAGGTTAGGTTAGGTTAGGTTAGGTTAGGTTAGGTTAGGTTAGGTTAGGTTAGGTTAGGTTAGGTTAGGTTAGGTTAGGTTAGGTTAGGTTAGGTTAGGTTAGGTTAGGTTAGGTTAGGTTAGGTTAGGTTAGGTTAGGTTAGGTTAGGTTAGGTTAGGTTAGGTTAGGTTAGGTTAGGTTAGGTTAGGTTAGGTTAGGTTAGGTTAGGTTAGGTTAGGTTAGGTTAGGTTAGGTTAGGTTAGGTTAGGTTAGGTTAGGTTAGGTTAGGTTAGGTTAGGTTAGGTTAGGTTAGGTTAGGTTAGGTTAGGTTAGGTTAGGTTAGGTTAGGTTAGGTTAGGTTAGGTTAGGTTAGGTTAGGTTAGGTTAGGTTAGGTTAGGTTAGGTTAGGTTAGGTTAGGTTAGGTTAGGTTAGGTTAGGTTAGGTTAGGTTAGGTTAGGTTAGGTTAGGTTAGGTTAGGTTAGGTTAGGTTAGGTTAGGTTAGGTTAGGTTAGGTTAGGTTAGGTTAGGTTAGGTTAGGTTAGGTTAGGTTAGGTTAGGTTAGGTTAGGTTAGGTTAGGTTAGGTTAGGTTAGGTTAGGTTAGGTTAGGTTAGGTTAGGTTAGGTTAGGTTAGGTTAGGTTAGGTTAGGTTAGGTTAGGTTAGGTTAGGTTAGGTTAGGTTAGGTTAGGTTAGGTTAGGTTAGGTTAGGTTAGGTTAGGTTAGGTTAGGTTAGGTTAGGTTAGGTTAGGTTAGGTTAGGTTAGGTTAGGTTAGGTTAGGTTAGGTTAGGTTAGGTTAGGTTAGGTTAGGTTAGGTTAGGTTAGGTTAGGTTAGGTTAGGTTAGGTTAGGTTAGGTTAGGTTAGGTTAGGTTAGGTTAGGTTAGGTTAGGTTAGGTTAGGTTAGGTTAGGTTAGGTTAGGTTAGGTTAGGTTAGGTTAGGTTAGGTTAGGTTAGGTTAGGTTAGGTTAGGTTAGGTTAGGTTAGGTTAGGTTAGGTTAGGTTAGGTTAGGTTAGGTTAGGTTAGGTTAGGTTAGGTTAGGTTAGGTTAGGTTAGGTTAGGTTAGGTTAGGTTAGGTTAGGTTAGGTTAGGTTAGGTTAGGTTAGGTTAGGTTAGGTTAGGTTAGGTTAGGTTAGGTTAGGTTAGGTTAGGTTAGGTTAGGTTAGGTTAGGTTAGGTTAGGTTAGGTTAGGTTAGGTTAGGTTAGGTTAGGTTAGGTTAGGTTAGGTTAGGTTAGGTTAGGTTAGGTTAGGTTAGGTTAGGTTAGGTTAGGTTAGGTTAGGTTAGGTTAGGTTAGGTTAGGTTAGGTTAGGTTAGGTTAGGTTAGGTTAGGTTAGGTTAGGTTAGGTTAGGTTAGGTTAGGTTAGGTTAGGTTAGGTTAGGTTAGGTTAGGTTAGGTTAGGTTAGGTTAGGTTAGGTTAGGTTAGGTTAGGTTAGGTTAGGTTAGGTTAGGTTAGGTTAGGTTAGGTTAGGTTAGGTTAGGTTAGGTTAGGTTAGGTTCGGTTAGGTTAGGTTAGGTTAGGTTAGGTTAGGTTAGGTTAGGTTAGGTTAGGTTAGGTTAGGTTAGGTTAGGTTAGGTTAGGTTAGGTTAGGTTAGGTTAGGTTAGGTTAGGTTAGGTTAGGTTAGGTTAGGTTAGGTTAGGTTAGGTTAGGTTAGGTTAGGTTAGGTTAGGTTAGGTTAGGTTAGGTTAGGTTAGGTTAGGTTAGGTTAGGTTAGGTTAGGTTAGGTTAGGTTAGGTTAGGTTAGGTTAGGTTAGGTTAGGTTAGGTTAGGTTAGGTTAGGTTAGGTTAGGTTAGGTTAGGTTAGGTTAGGTTAGGTTAGGTTAGGTTAGGTTAGGTTAGGTTAGGTTAGGTTAGGTTAGGTTAGGTTAGGTTAGGTTAGGTTAGGTTAGGTTAGGTTAGGTTAGGTTAGGTTAGGTTAGGTTAGGTTAGGTTAGGTTAGGTTAGGTTAGGTTAGGTTAGGTTAGGTTAGGTTAGGTTAGGTTAGGTTAGGTTAGGTTAGGTTAGGTTAGGTTAGGTTAGGTTAGGTTAGGTTAGGTTAGGTTAGGTTAGGTTAGGTTAGGTTAGGTTAGGTTAGGTTAGGTTAGGTTAGGTTAGGTTAGGTTAGGTTAGGTTAGGTTAGGTTAGGTTAGGTTAGGTTAGGTTAGGTTAGGTTAGGTTAGGTTAGGTTAGGTTAGGTTAGGTTAGGTTAGGTTAGGTTAGGTTAGGTTAGGTTAGGTTAGGTTAGGTTAGGTTAGGTTAGGTTAGGTTAGGTTAGGTTAGGTTAGGTTAGGTTAGGTTAGGTTAGGTTAGGTTAGGTTAGGTTAGGTTAGGTTAGGTTAGGTTAGGTTAGGTTAGGTTAGGTTAGGTTAGGTTAGGTTAGGTTAGGTTAGGTTAGGTTAGGTTAGGTTAGGTTAGGTTAGGTTAGGTTAGGTTAGGTTAGGTTAGGTTAGGTTAGGTTAGGTTAGGTTAGGTTAGGTTAGGTTAGGTTAGGTTAGGTTAGGTTAGGTTAGGTTAGGTTAGGTTAGGTTAGGTTAGGTTAGGTTAGGTTAGGTTAGGTTAGGTTAGGTTAGGTTAGGTTAGGTTAGGTTAGGTTAGGTTAGGTTAGGTTAGGTTAGGTTAGGTTAGGTTAGGTTAGGTTAGGTTAGGTTAGGTTAGGTTAGGTTAGGTTAGGTTAGGTTAGGTTAGGTTAGGTTAGGTTAGGTTAGGTTAGGTTAGGTTAGGTTAGGTTAGGTTAGGTTAGGTTAGGTTAGGTTAGGTTAGGTTAGGTTAGGTTAGGTTAGGTTAGGTTAGGTTAGGTTAGGTTAGGTTAGGTTAGGTTAGGTTAGGTTAGGTTAGGTTAGGTTAGGTTAGGTTAGGTTAGGTTAGGTTAGGTTAGGTTAGGTTAGGTTAGGTTAGGTTAGGTTAGGTTAGGTTAGGTTAGGTTAGGTTAGGTTAGGTTAGGTTAGGTTAGGTTAGGTTAGGTTAGGTTAGGTTAGGTTAGGTTAGGTTAGGTTAGGTTAGGTTAGGTTAGGTTAGGTTAGGTTAGGTTAGGTTAGGTTAGGTTAGGTTAGGTTAGGTTAGGTTAGGTTAGGTTAGGTTAGGTTAGGTTAGGTTAGGTTAGGTTAGGTTAGGTTAGGTTAGGTTAGGTTAGGTTAGGTTAGGTTAGGTTAGGTTAGGTTAGGTTAGGTTAGGTTAGGTTAGGTTAGGTTAGGTTAGGTTAGGTTAGGTTAGGTTAGGTTAGGTTAGGTTAGGTTAGGTTAGGTTAGGTTAGGTTAGGTTAGGTTAGGTTAGGTTAGGTTAGGTTAGGTTAGGTTAGGTTAGGTTAGGTTAGGTTAGGTTAGGTTAGGTTAGGTTAGGTTAGGTTAGGTTAGGTTAGGTTAGGTTAGGTTAGGTTAGGTTAGGTTAGGTTAGGTTAGGTTAGGTTAGGTTAGGTTAGGTTAGGTTAGGTTAGGTTAGGTTAGGTTAGGTTAGGTTAGGTTAGGTTAGGTTAGGTTAGGTTAGGTTAGGTTAGGTTAGGTTAGGTTAGGTTAGGTTAGGTTAGGTTAGGTTAGGTTAGGTTAGGTTAGGTTAGGTTAGGTTAGGTTAGGTTAGGTTAGGTTAGGTTAGGTTAGGTTAGGTTAGGTTAGGTTAGGTTAGGTTAGGTTAGGTTAGGTTAGGTTAGGTTAGGTTAGGTTAGGTTAGGTTAGGTTAGGTTAGGTTAGGTTAGGTTAGGTTAGGTTAGGTTAGGTTAGGTTAGGTTAGGTTAGGTTAGGTTAGGTTAGGTTAGGTTAGGTTAGGTTAGGTTAGGTTAGGTTAGGTTAGGTTAGGTTAGGTTAGGTTAGGTTAGGTTAGGTTAGGTTAGGTTAGGTTAGGTTAGGTTAGGTTAGGTTAGGTTAGGTTAGGTTAGGTTAGGTTAGGTTAGGTTAGGTTAGGTTAGGTTAGGTTAGGTTAGGTTAGGTTAGGTTAGGTTAGGTTAGGTTAGGTTAGGTTAGGTTAGGTTAGGTTAGGTTAGGTTAGGTTAGGTTAGGTTAGGTTAGGTTAGGTTAGGTTAGGTTAGGTTAGGTTAGGTTAGGTTAGGTTAGGTTAGGTTAGGTTAGGTTAGGTTAGGTTAGGTTAGGTTAGGTTAGGTTAGGTTAGGTTAGGTTAGGTTAGGTTAGGTTAGGTTAGGTTAGGTTAGGTTAGGTTAGGTTAGGTTAGGTTAGGTTAGGTTAGGTTAGGTTAGGTTAGGTTAGGTTAGGTTAGGTTAGGTTAGGTTAGGTTAGGTTAGGTTAGGTTAGGTTAGGTTAGGTTAGGTTAGGTTAGGTTAGGTTAGGTTAGGTTAGGTTAGGTTAGGTTAGGTTAGGTTAGGTTAGGTTAGGTTAGGTTAGGTTAGGTTAGGTTAGGTTAGGTTAGGTTAGGTTAGGTTAGGTTAGGTTAGGTTAGGTTAGGTTAGGTTAGGTTAGGTTAGGTTAGGTTAGGTTAGGTTAGGTTAGGTTAGGTTAGGTTAGGTTAGGTTAGGTTAGGTTAGGTTAGGTTAGGTTAGGTTAGGTTAGGTTAGGTTAGGTTAGGTTAGGTTAGGTTAGGTTAGGTTAGGTTAGGTTAGGTTAGGTTAGGTTAGGTTAGGTTAGGTTAGGTTAGGTTAGGTTAGGTTAGGTTAGGTTAGGTTAGGTTAGGTTAGGTTAGGTTAGGTTAGGTTAGGTTAGGTTAGGTTAGGTTAGGTTAGGTTAGGTTAGGTTAGGTTAGGTTAGGTTAGGTTAGGTTAGGTTAGGTTAGGTTAGGTTAGGTTAGGTTAGGTTAGGTTAGGTTAGGTTAGGTTAGGTTAGGTTAGGTTAGGTTAGGTTAGGTTAGGTTAGGTTAGGTTAGGTTAGGTTAGGTTAGGTTAGGTTAGGTTAGGTTAGGTTAGGTTAGGTTAGGTTAGGTTAGGTTAGGTTAGGTTAGGTTAGGTTAGGTTAGGTTAGGTTAGGTTAGGTTAGGTTAGGTTAGGTTAGGTTAGGTTAGGTTAGGTTAGGTTAGGTTAGGTTAGGTTAGGTTAGGTTAGGTTAGGTTAGGTTAGGTTAGGTTAGGTTAGGTTAGGTTAGGTTAGGTTAGGTTAGGTTAGGTTAGGTTAGGTTAGGTTAGGTTAGGTTAGGTTAGGTTAGGTTAGGTTAGGTTAGGTTAGGTTAGGTTAGGTTAGGTTAGGTTAGGTTAGGTTAGGTTAGGTTAGGTTAGGTTAGGTTAGGTTAGGTTAGGTTAGGTTAGGTTAGGTTAGGTTAGGTTAGGTTAGGTTAGGTTAGGTTAGGTTAGGTTAGGTTAGGTTAGGTTAGGTTAGGTTAGGTTAGGTTAGGTTAGGTTAGGTTAGGTTAGGTTAGGTTAGGTTAGGTTAGGTTAGGTTAGGTTAGGTTAGGTTAGGTTAGGTTAGGTTAGGTTAGGTTAGGTTAGGTTAGGTTAGGTTAGGTTAGGTTAGGTTAGGTTAGGTTAGGTTAGGTTAGGTTAGGTTAGGTTAGGTTAGGTTAGGTTAGGTTAGGTTAGGTTAGGTTAGGTTAGGTTAGGTTAGGTTAGGTTAGGTTAGGTTAGGTTAGGTTAGGTTAGGTTAGGTTAGGTTAGGTTAGGTTAGGTTAGGTTAGGTTAGGTTAGGTTAGGTTAGGTTAGGTTAGGTTAGGTTAGGTTAGGTTAGGTTAGGTTAGGTTAGGTTAGGTTAGGTTAGGTTAGGTTAGGTTAGGTTAGGTTAGGTTAGGTTAGGTTAGGTTAGGTTAGGTTAGGTTAGGTTAGGTTAGGTTAGGTTAGGTTAGGTTAGGTTAGGTTAGGTTAGGTTAGGTTAGGTTAGGTTAGGTTAGGTTAGGTTAGGTTAGGTTAGGTTAGGTTAGGTTAGGTTAGGTTAGGTTAGGTTAGGTTAGGTTAGGTTAGGTTAGGTTAGGTTAGGTTAGGTTAGGTTAGGTTAGGTTAGGTTAGGTTAGGTTAGGTTAGGTTAGGTTAGGTTAGGTTAGGTTAGGTTAGGTTAGGTTAGGTTAGGTTAGGTTAGGTTAGGTTAGGTTAGGTTAGGTTAGGTTAGGTTAGGTTAGGTTAGGTTAGGTTAGGTTAGGTTAGGTTAGGTTAGGTTAGGTTAGGTTAGGTTAGGTTAGGTTAGGTTAGGTTAGGTTAGGTTAGGTTAGGTTAGGTTAGGTTAGGTTAGGTTAGGTTAGGTTAGGTTAGGTTAGGTTAGGTTAGGTTAGGTTAGGTTAGGTTAGGTTAGGTTAGGTTAGGTTAGGTTAGGTTAGGTTAGGTTAGGTTAGGTTAGGTTAGGTTAGGTTAGGTTAGGTTAGGTTAGGTTAGGTTAGGTTAGGTTAGGTTAGGTTAGGTTAGGTTAGGTTAGGTTAGGTTAGGTTAGGTTAGGTTAGGTTAGGTTAGGTTAGGTTAGGTTAGGTTAGGTTAGGTTAGGTTAGGTTAGGTTAGGTTAGGTTAGGTTAGGTTAGGTTAGGTTAGGTTAGGTTAGGTTAGGTTAGGTTAGGTTAGGTTAGGTTAGGTTAGGTTAGGTTAGGTTAGGTTAGGTTAGGTTAGGTTAGGTTAGGTTAGGTTAGGTTAGGTTAGGTTAGGTTAGGTTAGGTTAGGTTAGGTTAGGTTAGGTTAGGTTAGGTTAGGTTAGGTTAGGTTAGGTTAGGTTAGGTTAGGTTAGGTTAGGTTAGGTTAGGTTAGGTTAGGTTAGGTTAGGTTAGGTTAGGTTAGGTTAGGTTAGGTTAGGTTAGGTTAGGTTAGGTTAGGTTAGGTTAGGTTAGGTTAGGTTAGGTTAGGTTAGGTTAGGTTAGGTTAGGTTAGGTTAGGTTAGGTTAGGTTAGGTTAGGTTAGGTTAGGTTAGGTTAGGTTAGGTTAGGTTAGGTTAGGTTAGGTTAGGTTAGGTTAGGTTAGGTTAGGTTAGGTTAGGTTAGGTTAGGTTAGGTTAGGTTAGGTTAGGTTAGGTTAGGTTAGGTTAGGTTAGGTTAGGTTAGGTTAGGTTAGGTTAGGTTAGGTTAGGTTAGGTTAGGTTAGGTTAGGTTAGGTTAGGTTAGGTTAGGTTAGGTTAGGTTAG
>OW029942.1:2500-40000 GCA_932305915.1 Agriopis marginaria
TAACCTAACCTAACCTAACCTAACCTAACCTAACCTAACCTAACCTAACCTAACCTAACCTAACCTAACCTAACCTAACCTAACCTAACCTAACCTAACCTAACCTAACCTAACCTAACCTAACCTAACCTAACCTAACCTAACCTAACCTAACCTAACCTAACCTAACCTAACCTAACCTAACCTAACCTAACCTAACCTAACCTAACCTAACCTAACCTAACCTAACCTAACCTAACCTAACCTAACCTAACCTAACCTAACCTAACCTAACCTAACCTAACCTAACCTAACCTAACCTAACCTAACCTAACCTAACCTAACCTAACCTAACCTAACCTAACCTAACCTAACCTAACCTAACCTAACCTAACCTAACCTAACCTAACCTAACCTAACCTAACCTAACCTAACCTAACCTAACCTAACCTAACCTAACCTAACCTAACCTAACCTAACCTAACCTAACCTAACCTAACCTAACCTAACCTAACCTAACCTAACCTAACCTAACCTAACCTAACCTAACCTAACCTAACCTAACCTAACCTAACCTAACCTAACCTAACCTAACCTAACCTAACCTAACCTAACCTAACCTAACCTAACCTAACCTAACCTAACCTAACCTAACCTAACCTAACCTAACCTAACCTAACCTAACCTAACCTAACCTAACCTAACCTAACCTAACCTAACCTAACCTAACCTAACCTAACCTAACCTAACCTAACCTAACCTAACCTAACCTAACCTAACCTAACCTAACCTAACCTAACCTAACCTAACCTAACCTAACCTAACCTAACCTAACCTATACCTAACCTAACCTAACCTAACCTAACCTAACCTAACCTAACCTAACCTAACCTAACCTAACCTAACCTAACCTAACCTAACCTAACCTAACCTAACCTAACCTAACCTAACCTAACCTAACCTAACCTAACCTAACCTAACCTAACCTAACCTAACCTAACCTAACCTAACCTAACCTAACCTAACCTAACCTAACCTAACCTAACCTAACCTAACCTAACCTAACCTAACCTAACCTAACCTAACCTAACCTAACCTAACCTAACCTAACCTAACCTAACCTAACCTAACCTAACCTAACCTAACCTAACCTAACCTAACCTAACCTAACCTAACCTAACCTAACCTAACCTAACCTAACCTAACCTAACCTAACCTAACCTAACCTAACCTAACCTAACCTAACCTAACCTAACCTAACCTAACCTAACCTAACCTAACCTAACCTAACCTAACCTAACCTAACCTAACCTAACCTAACCTAACCTAACCTAACCTAACCTAACCTAACCTAACCTAACCTAACCTAACCTAACCTAACCTAACCTAACCTAACCTAACCTAACCTAACCTAACCTAACCTAACCTAACCTAACCTAACCTAACCTAACCTAACCTAACCTAACCTAACCTAACCTAACCTAACCTAACCTAACCTAACCTAACCTAACCTAACCTAACCTAACCTAACCTAACCTAACCTAACCTAACCTAACCTAACCTAACCTAACCTAACCTAACCTAACCTAACCTAACCTAACCTAACCTAACCTAACCTAACCTAACCTAACCTAACCTAACCTAACCTAACCTAACCTAACCTAACCTAACCTAACCTAACCTAACCTAACCTAACCTAACCTAACCTAACCTAACCTAACCTAACCTAACCTAACCTAACCTAACCTAACCTAACCTAACCTAACCTAACCTAACCTAACCTAACCTAACCTAACCTAACCTAACCTAACCTAACCTAACCTAACCTAACCTAACCTAACCTAACCTAACCTAACCTAACCTAACCTAACCTAACCTAACCTAACCTAACCTAACCTAACCTAACCTAACCTAACCTAACCTAACCTAACCTAACCTAACCTAACCTAACCTAACCTAACCTAACCTAACCTAACCTAACCTAACCTAACCTAACCTAACCTAACCTAACCTAACCTAACCTAACCTAACCTAACCTAACCTAACCTAACCTAACCTAACCTAACCTAACCTAACCTAACCTAACCTAACCTAACCTAACCTAACCTAACCTAACCTAACCTAACCTAACCTAACCTAACCTAACCTAACCTAACCTAACCTAACCTAACCTAACCTAACCTAACCTAACCTAACCTAACCTAACCTAACCTAACCTAACCTAACCTAACCTAACCTAACCTAACCTAACCTAACCTAACCTAACCTAACCTAACCTAACCTAACCTAACCTAACCTAACCTAACCTAACCTAACCTAACCTAACCTAACCTAACCTAACCTAACCTAACCTAACCTAACCTAACCTAACCTAACCTAACCTAACCTAACCTAACCTAACCTAACCTAACCTAACCTAACCTAACCTAACCTAACCTAACCTAACCTAACCTAACCTAACCTAACCTAACCTAACCTAACCTAACCTAACCTAACCTAACCTAACCTAACCTAACCTAACCTAACCTAACCTAACCTAACCTAACCTAACCTAACCTAACCTAACCTAACCTAACCTAACCTAACCTAACCTAACCTAACCTAACCTAACCTAACCTAACCTAACCTAACCTAACCTAACCTAACCTAACCTAACCTAACCTAACCTAACCTAACCTAACCTAACCTAACCTAACCTAACCTAACCTAACCTAACCTAACCTAACCTAACCTAACCTAACCTAACCTAACCTAACCTAACCTAACCTAACCTAACCTAACCTAACCTAACCTAACCTAACCTAACCTAACCTAACCTAACCTAACCTAACCTAACCTAACCTAACCTAACCTAACCTAACCTAACCTAACCTAACCTAACCTAACCTAACCTAACCTAACCTAACCTAACCTAACCTAACCTAACCTAACCTAACCTAACCTAACCTAACCTAACCTAACCTAACCTAACCTAACCTAACCTAACCTAACCTAACCTAACCTAACCTAACCTAACCTAACCTAACCTAACCTAACCTAACCTAACCTAACCTAACCTAACCTAACCTAACCTAACCTAACCTAACCTAACCTAACCTAACCTAACCTAACCTAACCTAACCTAACCTAACCTAACCTAACCTAACCTAACCTAACCTAACCTAACCTAACCTAACCTAACCTAACCTAACCTAACCTAACCTAACCTAACCTAACCTAACCTAACCTAACCTAACCTAACCTAACCTAACCTAACCTAACCTAACCTAACCTAACCTAACCTAACCTAACCTAACCTAACCTAACCTAACCTAACCTAACCTAACCTAACCTAACCTAACCTAACCTAACCTAACCTAACCTAACCTAACCTAACCTAACCTAACCTAACCTAACCTAACCTAACCTAACCTAACCTAACCTAACCTAACCTAACCTAACCTAACCTAACCTAACCTAACCTAACCTAACCTAACCTAACCTAACCTAACCTAACCTAACCTAACCTAACCTAACCTAACCTAACCTAACCTAACCTAACCTAACCTAACCTAACCTAACCTAACCTAACCTAACCTAACCTAACCTAACCTAACCTAACCTAACCTAACCTAACCTAACCTAACCTAACCTAACCTAACCTAACCTAACCTAACCTAACCTAACCTAACCTAACCTAACCTAACCTAACCTAACCTAACCTAACCTAACCTAACCTAACCTAACCTAACCTAACCTAACCTAACCTAACCTAACCTAACCTAACCTAACCTAACCTAACCTAACCTAACCTAACCTAACCTAACCTAACCTAACCTAACCTAACCTAACCTAACCTAACCTAACCTAACCTAACCTAACCTAACCTAACCTAACCTAACCTAACCTAACCTAACCTAACCTAACCTAACCTAACCTAACCTAACCTAACCTAACCTAACCTAACCTAACCTAACCTAACCTAACCTAACCTAACCTAACCTAACCTAACCTAACCTAACCTAACCTAACCTAACCTAACCTAACCTAACCTAACCTAACCTAACCTAACCTAACCTAACCTAACCTAACCTAACCTAACCTAACCTAACCTAACCTAACCTAACCTAACCTAACCTAACCTAACCTAACCTAACCTAACCTAACCTAACCTAACCTAACCTAACCTAACCTAACCTAACCTAACCTAACCTAACCTAACCTAACCTAACCTAACCTAACCTAACCTAACCTAACCTAACCTAACCTAACCTAACCTAACCTAACCTAACCTAACCTAACCTAACCTAACCTAACCTAACCTAACCTAACCTAACCTAACCTAACCTAACCTAACCTAACCTAACCTAACCTAACCTAACCTAACCTAACCTAACCTAACCTAACCTAACCTAACCTAACCTAACCTAACCTAACCTAACCTAACCTAACCTAACCTAACCTAACCTAACCTAACCTAACCTAACCTAACCTAACCTAACCTAACCTAACCTAACCTAACCTAACCTAACCTAACCTAACCTAACCTAACCTAACCTAACCTAACCTAACCTAACCTAACCTAACCTAACCTAACCTAACCTAACCTAACCTAACCTAACCTAACCTAACCTAACCTAACCTAACCTAACCTAACCTAACCTAACCTAACCTAACCTAACCTAACCTAACCTAACCTAACCTAACCTAACCTAACCTAACCTAACCTAACCTAACCTAACCTAACCTAACCTAACCTAACCTAACCTAACCTAACCTAACCTAACCTAACCTAACCTAACCTAACCTAACCTAACCTAACCTAACCTAACCTAACCTAACCTAACCTAACCTAACCTAACCTAACCTAACCTAACCTAACCTAACCTAACCTAACCTAACCTAACCTAACCTAACCTAACCTAACCTAACCTAACCTAACCTAACCTAACCTAACCTAACCTAACCTAACCTAACCTAACCTAACCTAACCTAACCTAACCTAACCTAACCTAACCTAACCTAACCTAACCTAACCTAACCTAACCTAACCTAACCTAACCTAACCTAACCTAACCTAACCTAACCTAACCTAACCTAACCTAACCTAACCTAACCTAACCTAACCTAACCTAACCTAACCTAACCTAACCTAACCTAACCTAACCTAACCTAACCTAACCTAACCTAACCTAACCTAACCTAACCTAACCTAACCTAACCTAACCTAACCTAACCTAACCTAACCTAACCTAACCTAACCTAACCTAACCTAACCTAACCTAACCTAACCTAACCTAACCTAACCTAACCTAACCTAACCTAACCTAACCTAACCTAACCTAACCTAACCTAACCTAACCTAACCTAACCTAACCTAACCTAACCTAACCTAACCTAACCTAACCTAACCTAACCTAACCTAACCTAACCTAACCTAACCTAACCTAACCTAACCTAACCTAACCTAACCTAACCTAACCTAACCTAACCTAACCTAACCTAACCTAACCTAACCTAACCTAACCTAACCTAACCTAACCTAACCTAACCTAACCTAACCTAACCTAACCTAACCTAACCTAACCTAACCTAACCTAACCTAACCTAACCTAACCTAACCTAACCTAACCTAACCTAACCTAACCTAACCTAACCTAACCTAACCTAACCTAACCTAACCTAACCTAACCTAACCTAACCTAACCTAACCTAACCTAACCTAACCTAACCTAACCTAACCTAACCTAACCTAACCTAACCTAACCTAACCTAACCTAACCTAACCTAACCTAACCTAACCTAACCTAACCTAACCTAACCTAACCTAACCTAACCTAACCTAACCTAACCTAACCTAACCTAACCTAACCTAACCTAACCTAACCTAACCTAACCTAACCTAACCTAACCTAACCTAACCTAACCTAACCTAACCTAACCTAACCTAACCTAACCTAACCTAACCTAACCTAACCTAACCTAACCTAACCTAACCTAACCTAACCTAACCTAACCTAACCTAACCTAACCTAACCTAACCTAACCTAACCTAACCTAACCTAACCTAACCTAACCTAACCTAACCTAACCTAACCTAACCTAACCTAACCTAACCTAACCTAACCTAACCTAACCTAACCTAACCTAACCTAACCTAACCTAACCTAACCTAACCTAACCTAACCTAACCTAACCTAACCTAACCTAACCTAACCTAACCTAACCTAACCTAACCTAACCTAACCTAACCTAACCTAACCTAACCTAACCTAACCTAACCTAACCTAACCTAACCTAACCTAACCTAACCTAACCTAACCTAACCTAACCTAACCTAACCTAACCTAACCTAACCTAACCTAACCTAACCTAACCTAACCTAACCTAACCTAACCTAACCTAACCTAACCTAACCTAACCTAACCTAACCTAACCTAACCTAACCTAACCTAACCTAACCTAACCTAACCTAACCTAACCTAACCTAACCTAACCTAACCTAACCTAACCTAACCTAACCTAACCTAACCTAACCTAACCTAACCTAACCTAACCTAACCTAACCTAACCTAACCTAACCTAACCTAACCTAACCTAACCTAACCTAACCTAACCTAACCTAACCTAACCTAACCTAACCTAACCTAACCTAACCTAACCTAACCTAACCTAACCTAACCTAACCTAACCTAACCTAACCTAACCTAACCTAACCTAACCTAACCTAACCTAACCTAACCTAACCTAACCTAACCTAACCTAACCTAACCTAACCTAACCTAACCTAACCTAACCTAACCTAACCTAACCTAACCTAACCTAACCTAACCTAACCTAACCTAACCTAACCTAACCTAACCTAACCTAACCTAACCTAACCTAACCTAACCTAACCTAACCTAACCTAACCTAACCTAACCTAACCTAACCTAACCTAACCTAACCTAACCTAACCTAACCTAACCTAACCTAACCTAACCTAACCTAACCTAACCTAACCTAACCTAACCTAACCTAACCTAACCTAACCTAACCTAACCTAACCTAACCTAACCTAACCTAACCTAACCTAACCTCTAACCTAACCTAACCTAACCTAACCTAACCTAACCTAACCTAACCTAACCTAACCTAACCTAACCTAACCTAACCTAACCTAACCTAACCTAACCTAACCTAACCTAACCTAACCTAACCTAACCTAACCTAACCTAACCTAACCTAACCTAACCTAACCTAACCTAACCTAACCTAACCTAACCTAACCTAACCTAACCTAACCTAACCTAACCTAACCTAACCTAACCTAACCTAACCTAACCTAACCTAACCTAACCTAACCTAACCTAACCTAACCTAACCTAACCTAACCTAACCTAACCTAACCTAACCTAACCTAACCTAACCTAACCTAACCTAACCTAACCTAACCTAACCTAACCTAACCTAACCTAACCTAACCTAACCTAACCTAACCTAACCTAACCTAACCTAACCTAACCTAACCTAACCTAACCTAACCTAACCTAACCTAACCTAACCTAACCTAACCTAACCTAACCTAACCTAACCTAACCTAACCTAACCTAACCTAACCTAACCTAACCTAACCTAACCTAACCTAACCTAACCTAACCTAACCTAACCTAACCTAACCTAACCTAACCTAACCTAACCTAACCTAACCTAACCTAACCTAACCTAACCTAACCTAACCTAACCTAACCTAACCTAACCTAACCTAACCTAACCTAACCTAACCTAACCTAACCTAACCTAACCTAACCTAACCTAACCTAACCTAACCTAACCTAACCTAACCTAACCTAACCTAACCTAACCTAACCTAACCTAACCTAACCTAACCTAACCTAACCTAACCTAACCTAACCTAACCTAACCTAACCTAACCTAACCTAACCTAACCTAACCTAACCTAACCTAACCTAACCTAACCTAACCTAACCTAACCTAACCTAACCTAACCTAACCTAACCTAACCTAACCTAACCTAACCTAACCTAACCTAACCTAACCTAACCTAACCTAACCTAACCTAACCTAACCTAACCTAACCTAACCTAACCTAACCTAACCTAACCTAACCTAACCTAACCTAACCTAACCTAACCTAACCTAACCTAACCTAACCTAACCTAACCTAACCTAACCTAACCTAACCTAACCTAACCTAACCTAACCTAACCTAACCTAACCTAACCTAACCTAACCTAACCTAACCTAACCTAACCTAACCTAACCTAACCTAACCTAACCTAACCTAACCTAACCTAACCTAACCTAACCTAACCTAACCTAACCTAACCTAACCTAACCTAACCTAACCTAACCTAACCTAACCTAACCTAACCTAACCTAACCTAACCTAACCTAACCTAACCTAACCTAACCTAACCTAACCTAACCTAACCTAACCTAACCTAACCTAACCTAACCTAACCTAACCTAACCTAACCTAACCTAACCTAACCTAACCTAACCTAACCTAACCTAACCTAACCTAACCTAACCTAACCTAACCTAACCTAACCTAACCTAACCTAACCTAACCTAACCTAACCTAACCTAACCTAACCTAACCTAACCTAACCTAACCTAACCTAACCTAACCTAACCTAACCTAACCTAACCTAACCTAACCTAACCTAACCTAACCTAACCTAACCTAACCTAACCTAACCTAACCTAACCTAACCTAACCTAACCTAACCTAACCTAACCTAACCTAACCTAACCTAACCTAACCTAACCTAACCTAACCTAACCTAACCTAACCTAACCTAACCTAACCTAACCTAACCTAACCTAACCTAACCTAACCTAACCTAACCTAACCTAACCTAACCTAACCTAACCTAACCTAACCTAACCTAACCTAACCTAACCTAACCTAACCTAACCTAACCTAACCTAACCTAACCTAACCTAACCTAACCTAACCTAACCTAACCTAACCTAACCTAACCTAACCTAACCTAACCTAACCTAACCTAACCTAACCTAACCTAACCTAACCTAACCTAACCTAACCTAACCTAACCTAACCTAACCTAACCTAACCTAACCTAACCTAACCTAACCTAACCTAACCTAACCTAACCTAACCTAACCTAACCTAACCTAACCTAACCTAACCTAACCTAACCTAACCTAACCTAACCTAACCTAACCTAACCTAACCTAACCTAACCTAACCTAACCTAACCTAACCTAACCTAACCTAACCTAACCTAACCTAACCTAACCTAACCTAACCTAACCTAACCTAACCTAACCTAACCTAACCTAACCTAACCTAACCTAACCTAACCTAACCTAACCTAACCTAACCTAACCTAACCTAACCTAACCTAACCTAACCTAACCTAACCTAACCTAACCTAACCTAACCTAACCTAACCTAACCTAACCTAACCTAACCTAACCTAACCTAACCTAACCTAACCTAACCTAACCTAACCTAACCTAACCTAACCTAACCTAACCTAACCTAACCTAACCTAACCTAACCTAACCTAACCTAACCTAACCTAACCTAACCTAACCTAACCTAACCTAACCTAACCTAACCTAACCTAACCTAACCTAACCTAACCTAACCTAACCTAACCTAACCTAACCTAACCTAACCTAACCTAACCTAACCTAACCTAACCTAACCTAACCTAACCTAACCTAACCTAACCTAACCTAACCTAACCTAACCTAACCTAACCTAACCTAACCTAACCTAACCTAACCTAACCTAACCTAACCTAACCTAACCTAACCTAACCTAACCTAACCTAACCTAACCTAACCTAACCTAACCTAACCTAACCTAACCTAACCTAACCTAACCTAACCTAACCTAACCTAACCTAACCTAACCTAACCTAACCTAACCTAACCTAACCTAACCTAACCTAACCTAACCTAACCTAACCTAACCTAACCTAACCTAACCTAACCTAACCTAACCTAACCTAACCTAACCTAACCTAACCTAACCTAACCTAACCTAACCTAACCTAACCTAACCTAACCTAACCTAACCTAACCTAACCTAACCTAACCTAACCCAACGATATTTCTACTGAAAAGTTTTTTGTAGTATTGACTGTGATATATCGTTGGAAGCGCACGCGCGACCGCTACTCGTTTCTGAAATCAAAATTTCATTTATTAAATTTGACAAAATTTTATTTGTAAAAAACCAAATTTTACATAGTTTTTAAATTTTTAAATTTTTAAACTTACCTCATCGTTGACCTGGGACCCGCCGCTGGACGCACCAGCAAGCGCGCCATCCGGAATCTGCAACAAACAAAAAATTAATTAGCAAAATTTCATAATATAAGCGTTTTTTTAGGAAATTCATCAAAATTTTTACACATTTTCGGCTATTTTTTGCATTTTGTTTGCAAACCGCTCATCCGATTGGTGCCAAAAGCGCACCATCAGCTGCGCCTGAAGCGGGGCTTCAGTATCACATCAAAAAATTTTCTTCTTTCATACAAAAATTTTACACGCGACTGTAAAAAACTGTTTTTTCGGCATTTTTTCCTCTTTTTCACATAACTTTGGTGTATTTTTCATAGTTTCAGGATATTTTTGATTGATTTTGGCGATCTATCACTCGGACACGCACCTGGGTAGCTCATTCGAGCGTTACCAGCAGCGTGAGAGGCGGGAGATCGCGAAAATCTATTAAAAATCATAATTTTCATACTTTGGTTCATCTCGGAATTCACCTAAGGGGTGACGATATAAATAAAACTTAACGATATTTCTACTGAAAAGTTTTTTGTAGTATTGACTGTGATATATCGTTGGAAGCGCACGCGCGACCGCTACTCGTTTCTGAAATCAAAATTTCATTTATTAAATTTGACAAAATTTTATTTGTAAAAAACCAAATTTTACATAGTTTTTAAATTTTTAAATTTTTAAACTTACCTCATCGTTGACCTGGGACCCGCCGCTGGACGCACCAGCAAGCGCGCCATCCGGAATTTGCAACAAACAAAAAATTAATTAGCAAAATTTCATAATATAAGCGTTTTTTTAGGAAATTCATCAAAATTTTTACACATTTTCGGCTATTTTTTGCATTTTGTTTGCAAACCGCTCATCCGATTGGTGCCAAAAGCGCACCATCAGCTGCGCCTGAAGCGGGGCTTCAGTATCACATCAAAAAATTTTCTTCTTTCATACAAAAATTTTACACGCGACAGTAAAAAACTGTTTTTTCGGCATTTTTTCCTCTTTTTCACATAACTTTGGTGTATTTTTCATAGTTTCAGGATATTTTTGATTGATTTTGGCGATCTATCACTCGGACACGCACCTGGGTAGCTCATTCGAGCGTTACCAGCAGCGTGAGAGGCGGGAGATCGCGAAAATCTATTAAAAATCATAATTTTCATACTTTGGTTCATCTCGGAATTCACCTAAGGGGTGACGATATAAATAAAACTTAACGATATTTCTACTGAAAAGTTTTTTGTAGTATTGACTGTGATATATCGTTGGAAGCGCACGCGCGACCGCTACTCGTTTCTGAAATCAAAATTTCATTTATTAAATTTGACAAAATTTTATTTGTAAAAAACCAAATTTTACATAGTTTTTAAATTTTTAAATTTTTAAACTTACCTCATCGTTGACCTGGGACCCGCCGCTGGACGCACCAGCAAGCGCGCCATCCGGAATTTGCAACAAACAAAAAATTAATTAGCAAAATTTCATAATATAAGCGTTTTTTTAGGAAATTCATCAAAATTTTTACACATTTTCGGCTATTTTTTGCATTTTGTTTGCAAACCGCTCATCCGATTGGTGCCAAAAGCGCACCATCAGCTGCGCCTGAAGCGGGGCTTCAGTATCACATCAAAAAATTTTCTTCTTTCATACAAAAATTTTACACGCGACAGTAAAAAACTGTTTTTTCGGCATTTTTTCCTCTTTTTCACATAACTTTGGTGTATTTTTCATAGTTTCAGGATATTTTTGATTGATTTTGGCGATCTATCACTCGGACACGCACCTGGGTAGCTCATTCGAGCGTTACCAGCAGCGTGAGAGGCGGGAGATCGCGAAAATCTATTAAAAATCATAATTTTCATACTTTGGTTCATCTCGGAATTCACCTAAGGGGTGACGATATAAATAAAACTTAACGATATTTCTACTGAAAAGTTTTTTGTAGTATTGACTGTGATATATCGTTGGAAGCGCACGCGCGACCGCTACTCGTTTCTGAAATCAAAATTTCATTTATTAAATTTGACAAAATTTTATTTGTAAAAAACCAAATTTTACATAGTTTTTAAATTTTTAAATTTTTAAACTTACCTCATCGTTGACCTGGGACCCGCCGCTGGACGCACCAGCAAGCGCGCCATCCGGAATTTGCAACAAACAAAAAATTAATTAGCAAAATTTCATAATATAAGCGTTTTTTTAGGAAATTCATCAAAATTTTTACACATTTTCGGCTATTTTTTGCATTTTGTTTGCAAACCGCTCATCCGATTGGTGCCAAAAGCGCACCATCAGCTGCGCCTGAAGCGGGGCTTCAGTATCACATCAAAAAATTTTCTTCTTTCATACAAAAATTTTACACGCGACAGTAAAAAACTGTTTTTTCGGCATTTTTTCCTCTTTTTCACATAACTTTGGTGTATTTTTCATAGTTTCAGGATATTTTTGATTGATTTTGGCGATCTATCACTCGGACACGCACCTGGGTAGCTCATTCGAGCGTTACCAGCAGCGTGAGAGGCGGGAGATCGCGAAAATCTATTAAAAATCATAATTTTCATACTTTGGTTCATCTCGGAATTCACCTAAGGGGTGACGATATAAATAAAACTTAACGATATTTCTACTGAAAAGTTTTTTGTAGTATTGACTGTGATATATCGTTGGAAGCGCACGCGCGACCGCTACTCGTTTCTGAAATCAAAATTTCATTTATTAAATTTGACAAAATTTTATTTGTAAAAAACCAAATTTTACATAGTTTTTAAATTTTTAAATTTTTAAACTTACCTCATCGTTGACCTGGGACCCGCCGCTGGACGCACCAGCAAGCGCGCCATCCGGAATTTGCAACAAACAAAAAATTAATTAGCAAAATTTCATAATATAAGCGTTTTTTTAGGAAATTCATCAAAATTTTTACACATTTTCGGCTATTTTTTGCATTTTGTTTGCAAACCGCTCATCCGATTGGTGCCAAAAGCGCACCATCAGCTGCGCCTGAAGCGGGGCTTCAGTATCACATCAAAAAATTTTCTTCTTTCATACAAAAATTTTACACGCGACAGTAAAAAACTGTTTTTTCGGCATTTTTTCCTCTTTTTCACATAACTTTGGTGTATTTTTCATAGTTTCAGGATATTTTTGATTGATTTTGGCGATCTATCACTCGGACACGCACCTGGGTAGCTCATTCGAGCGTTACCAGCAGCGTGAGAGGCGGGAGATCGCGAAAATCTATTAAAAATCATAATTTTCATACTTTGGTTCATCTCGGAATTCACCTAAGGGGTGACGATATAAATAAAACTTAACGATATTTCTACTGAAAAGTTTTTTGTAGTATTGACTGTGATATATCGTTGGAAGCGCACGCGCGACCGCTACTCGTTTCTGAAATCAAAATTTCATTTATTAAATTTGACAAAATTTTATTTGTAAAAAACCAAATTTTACATAGTTTTTAAATTTTTAAATTTTTAAACTTACCTCATCGTTGACCTGGGACCCGCCGCTGGACGCACCAGCAAGCGCGCCATCCGGAATCTGCAACAAACAAAAAATTAATTAGCAAAATTTCATAATATAAGCGTTTTTTAGGAAATTCATCAAAATTTTTACACATTTTCGGCTATTTTTTGCATTTTGTTTGCAAACCGCTCATCCGATTGGTGCCAAAAGCGCACCATCAGCTGCGCCTGAAGCGGGGCTTCAGTATCACATCAAAAAATTTTCTTCTTTCATACAAAAATTTTACACGCGACAGTAAAAAACTGTTTTTTCGGCATTTTTTCCTCTTTTTCACATAACTTTGGTGTATTTTTCATAGTTTCAGGATATTTTTGATTGATTTTGGCGATCTATCACTCGGACACGCACCTGGGTAGCTCATTCGAGCGTTACCAGCAGCGTGAGAGGCGGGAGATCGCGAAAATCTATTAAAAATCATAATTTTCATACTTTGGTTCATCTCGGAATTCACCTAAGGGGTGACGATATAAATAAAACTTAACGATATTTCTACTGAAAAGTTTTTTGTAGTATTGACTGTGATATATCGTTGGAAGCGCACGCGCGACCGCTACTCGTTTCTGAAATCAAAATTTCATTTATTAAATTTGACAAAATTTTATTTGTAAAAAACCAAATTTTACATAGTTTTTAAATTTTTAAATTTTTAAACTTACCTCATCGTTGACCTGGGACCCGCCGCTGGACGCACCAGCAAGCGCGCCATCCGGAATCTGCAACAAACAAAAAATTAATTAGCAAAATTTCATAATATAAGCGTTTTTTAGGAAATTCATCAAAATTTTTACACATTTTCGGCTATTTTTTGCATTTTGTTTGCAAACCGCTCATCCGATTGGTGCCAAAAGCGCACCATCAGCTGCGCCTGAAGCGGGGCTTCAGTATCACATCAAAAAATTTTCTTCTTTCATACAAAAATTTTACACGCGACAGTAAAAAACTGTTTTTTCGGCATTTTTTCCTCTTTTTCACATAACTTTGGTGTATTTTTCATAGTTTCAGGATATTTTTGATTGATTTTGGCGATCTATCACTCGGACACGCACCTGGGTAGCTCATTCGAGCGTTACCAGCAGCGTGAGAGGCGGGAGATCGCGAAAATCTATTAAAAATCATAATTTTCATACTTTGGTTCATCTCGGAATTCACCTAAGGGGTGACGATATAAATAAAACTTAACGATATTTCTACTGAAAAGTTTTTTGTAGTATTGACTGTGATATATCGTTGGAAGCGCACGCGCGACCGCTACTCGTTTCTGAAATCAAAATTTCATTTATTAAATTTGACAAAATTTTATTTGTAAAAAACCAAATTTTACATAGTTTTTAAATTTTTAAATTTTTAAACTTACCTCATCGTTGACCTGGGACCCGCCGCTGGACGCACCAGCAAGCGCGCCATCCGGAATTTGCAACAAACAAAAAATTAATTAGCAAAATTTCATAATATAAGCGTTTTTTTAGGAAATTCATCAAAATTTTTACACATTTTCGGCTATTTTTTGCATTTTGTTTGCAAACCGCTCATCCGATTGGTGCCAAAAGCGCACCATCAGCTGCGCCTGAAGCGGGGCTTCAGTATCACATCAAAAAATTTTCTTCTTTCATACAAAAATTTTACACGCGACAGTAAAAAACTGTTTTTTCGGCATTTTTTCCTCTTTTTCACATAACTTTGGTGTATTTTTCATAGTTTCAGGATATTTTTGATTGATTTTGGCGATCTATCACTCGGACACGCACCTGGGTAGCTCATTCGAGCGTTACCAGCAGCGTGAGAGGCGGGAGATCGCGAAAATCTATTAAAAATCATAATTTTCATACTTTGGTTCATCTCGGAATTCACCTAAGGGGTGACGATATAAATAAAACTTAACGATATTTCTACTGAAAAGTTTTTTGTAGTATTGACTGTGATATATCGTTGGAAGCGCACGCGCGACCGCTACTCGTTTCTGAAATCAAAATTTCATTTATTAAATTTGACAAAATTTTATTTGTAAAAAACCAAATTTTACATAGTTTTTAAATTTTTAAATTTTTAAACTTACCTCATCGTTGACCTGGGACCCGCCGCTGGACGCACCAGCAAGCGCGCCATCCGGAATTTGCAACAAACAAAAAATTAATTAGCAAAATTTCATAATATAAGCGTTTTTTTAGGAAATTCATCAAAATTTTTACACATTTTCGGCTATTTTTTGCATTTTGTTTGCAAACCGCTCATCCGATTGGTGCCAAAAGCGCACCATCAGCTGCGCCTGAAGCGGGGCTTCAGTATCACATCAAAAAATTTTCTTCTTTCATACAAAAATTTTACACGCGACAGTAAAAAACTGTTTTTTCGGCATTTTTTCCTCTTTTTCACATAACTTTGGTGTATTTTTCATAGTTTCAGGATATTTTTGATTGATTTTGGCGATCTATCACTCGGACACGCACCTGGGTAGCTCATTCGAGCGTTACCAGCAGCGTGAGAGGCGGGAGATCGCGAAAATCTATTAAAAATCATAATTTTCATACTTTGGTTCATCTCGGAATTCACCTAAGGGGTGACGATATAAATAAAACTTAACGATATTTCTACTGAAAAGTTTTTTGTAGTATTGACTGTGATATATCGTTGGAAGCGCACGCGCGACCGCTACTCGTTTCTGAAATCAAAATTTCATTTATTAAATTTGACAAAATTTTATTTGTAAAAAACCAAATTTTACATAGTTTTTAAATTTTTAAATTTTTAAACTTACCTCATCGTTGACCTGGGACCCGCCGCTGGACGCACCAGCAAGCGCGCCATCCGGAATCTGCAACAAACAAAAAATTAATTAGCAAAATTTCATAATATAAGCGTTTTTTAGGAAATTCATCAAAATTTTTACACATTTTCGGCTATTTTTTGCATTTTGTTTGCAAACCGCTCATCCGATTGGTGCCAAAAGCGCACCATCAGCTGCGCCTGAAGCGGGGCTTCAGTATCACATCAAAAAATTTTCTTCTTTCATACAAAAATTTTACACGCGACAGTAAAAAACTGTTTTTTCGGCATTTTTTCTATCCCACCCACCCACCCTTTGTCGGTGACTGCCTAAAAAACGCATTTTCTTTTTTCTGCGGAAATCAGCAAAGGGGGCGTGGATTTAACAGAATCTGTTAAAAATTTTCAATTATCTTTATTATTTTTGATTTTAGGACACGTTTATTTATTGAGTAGTAACAACTAAATTTTTTTAAATTAATTGACTAAGTTATTCTTTATTTATTAATTATATTGACTCGAGGCCACCTCTGTAAAAATGTTTAGGACTCCGCCAAAATCCCAGGATACGGATGAGAACTCATCGGTGGCTGGATCTGCCGATGATACTTCCGAACTCCCGCGCCCAAACGTACGCAGGAGCATAGGCGAATGGGAATCTGAGAACTCGGACACCCAAAACCGTTCCTCTTCCACCAAGAAGGCCTCTCCAGACCCAAAGCCGGCCGTTGCTCGTAAACTGCCCAAGGAGGCTGCGGGGAAGCCATTGGATGGACCCAACAAGTCGTCGGATAGGCTCAAAGAGGCAAGAAGTTGCCTTCTGACGGCAAAAATGCGCCTCGGGCAGTCTGGGAACCTAAAAACGGACATTAAGGTTGCCGTGACCCAGGCTATTGAAAGACTTTACCAGCTGGTCAAAGAAGCTGAATCCAGCAAAGATAGTACCGCCCCCACCGAGGACAAGCAAGGGGAAAAATTTACTGGGGAAGAGAGAAAGAAGATGGACGAGGAGCTACAAAGGACGTTACAGCAGCACATGGCAATGATGACTCAGAATATGCACAAAATGAGACTGCTCAAGGAGGCCCTGACTGAAAGGACCAGCGTCGGAGGACATGAGGAAGCGAACGACAATGTCGAAAAGCTATTGGGCGAAGTGCGAGAGCTGCGCCAGACCTCCGAAGAGACGAGGCAGGCTGTATCCTCGTTGAAGGAAGCAGTCCCCTCGTACGCCGAGGTGCTGGCCAGACCGAACAGCACCACTTCCCCAACAAAGCTTCGCCCAAAGCACTCGATCATTGTGTCCTCTGGCGATGAACTGGACACTAGTGACGTGGTGCTCGGCAAGGTCCGAGACGCTTTAGAAGCGAAGACCTCCGGGCTCCAAATCACTAGGGTCCAAAAAGTTAAGAACCAAAAAGTGGTCCTCAGCTGTGGGAGTAGGGAGGAGATGATGAAAATGACTGAGAGGATTACTGCCAAAAACAAGACCCTTAAGGTGGAAGAGGCGAAAAATAAGGATCCTCTCGTCATCATCAAAAACGTCCTTACTTTTATAAAGGATGAAGAGATTGTGGCATCACTTAAGACACAGAATGCCAATCTTTTAGGTGACCTTACAGACGAGGAGTTTCGGCCCGTAGTAAGGTACAGAAGGAGAGCAAGAAACCCGCACGAAAACCATGTCGTGCTACAGGTGTCGCCAAAGATGTGGCAAAAACTGACAACAGCCAAGCGGGTGCACATAGACCTGCAGTATGCGGTGGTTCTGGATCAGTCTCCGCTCGTCCAGTGCACGCGATGCCTTGGATACGGGCATGGGCGCAGACTATGCACAGAGTCAGCCGACCTGTGCAGCTTCTGCGCCGGCCCACACCTCCGGGCGGACTGTCCAGCATATGCGACGAGCGAGACAGCAACATGCCGCAACTGCAGGATAGCAAAGTACTCCGATACTGACCACAATGCTTTTGACGGGGAGTGCCCAGTGCGTAAGCGATGGGACGCCATAGCTAGGTCAAGCGTGGCGTATTGCTAACGTACCGGGCACTCCAGTCATCAGTGACGGAAAGGCGACACCTGTGCACACTTGTGGACACGAGCGGGTTCAAGAGTTTACGCAGGAAAAGACCGTGTGTGTGAGGCTCCCCCTACACCTTGTTTTTGGGTGGAGGGGAAGCTTCACACACACCTGTGACAGGTTCAAAATTAGCAAAAAACGACAACTACTAGAGTGCCGAAATCAAGACAGGAACAGGTACGACCTGGAAACTGACAAAAGCATGAAGCCGACGGTATATCTATTCTGTGAAATGATGACCGGTCAAGCTCCCAGGCCGTGCCTGTTGGCTGTCCGCACGAAACTAGAAATTAGGCTGATTAAATTCTTGGATAATGGATAAGGATAAGACATGAGGACACTGAGTGTCATCATGCTTATATAAGTAGTGACAGTGCGTGACACTCTTAATTCTAACGAATTATGAGTATGCACGCACGCTGATAAAGTAGATAGTAAAACTTAATGAGATGGCAAAATTTGTAAAAAAAAATATTTGAACCTGTAAACTTGCATTCTTTATATCCTTTAAATTTTTATAAAATGACATTATATTATTATATATTAAAACAAATAGTTTGACTATAACTATACAAAGGTATATTATACATATACATAAACAAATAAAACTATGGAATAAACCATATTAAATATTTAAATTACTATAATTATTATATAATATAACAGAAAACAAAATAATTACATATTATAACTAGGTTGGGGTTAAATACATGTTGACATATAGAAATATAAAATACAATAAAATAAACTATACTTTAAATAGAATTGTAAATATTGGCATATTAAAATAAGTTAATAAGAATATTTGAATTCGAAGAGAAATTCCTCTTGGAATAAATAAAATTAAAAATGGTATAGGGCTACAATAGTAGCAACATATTATTTTCAAAATGTACATAATTATAAGAAGAGTCTATACAAAAGACGTTGAATAAAATATAATACAATTAATAATTTTGACAATAAAAAATGGAATACATACAAAACAGTTAAACGCTACATCAGTAGCAAATTTTCAAAAAGTAGTTATTCAACGATAAACCTAAAAAAGGTCCTTGCTAATGGCAGGGGAAATAATAAAAAAAAAAAAAAAAAAAAAAAAAAAAAAAAAAACCTAACCTAACCTAACCTAACCTAACCTAACCTAACCTAACCTAACCTAACCTAACCTAACCTAACCTAACCTAACCTAACCTAACCTAACCTAACCTAACCTAACCTAACCTAACCTAACCTAACCTAACCTAACCTAACCTAACCTAACCTAACCTAACCTAACCTAACCTAACCTAACCTAACCTAACCTAACCTAACCTAACCTAACCTAACCCACTGAAAAGTTTTTTGTAGTATTGACTGTGATATATCGTTGGAAGCGCACGCGCGACCGCTACTCGTTTCTGAAATCAAAATTTCATTAATTAAATTTGACAAAATTTTATTTGCAAAAAACCAAATTTCACATAGTTTATAAATTTTTAAATTTTTAAACTTACCTCTCCGTTGACCTGGAACCATCCGCTGGACGCACCAGCAAGCGCGCCATCCGGAATCTGCAACAAACAAAAAATTCATTAACAAAATTTCATAATATAAGCGTTTTTTAGGAAATTCATCAAAATTTTTACACATTTTCGGCTATTTTTTGCATTTTGTTTGCAAACCGCTCATCCGATTGGTGCCAAAAGCGCACCATCAGCTGCGCCTGAAGCGGGGCTTCAGTTTTTCATCATAAATTTTTCCTCTTTCATACAAATTTTTTACACGCGACGGTAAAAAACTGTTTTTTCGGTATTTTTTCTATCCCACCCACCCACCCTGTGTCGGTGACCGTTTAAAAAAAGGAGATTTTCTTTTTTTGCCGCTATCGACGGGGGGGTCTCAGCCTTTCCAAAATCTGGTAATTTGACTTGTCTAACGCTATCCGTTTGGATACAGCACCTCTTTTTCCATTTGTAACCTGGCTTTTTCGACATTTTCCTTTTCACACTGCACTGTATTAAGTGCATCAAGCTTAGCTTAGTACATATTAAAGGTACTTATTACCCAAAATTTTTAATAAAATAGCCAGTAAATTTGACCAAAATCAGCTCTTTACACTGGTTTTCGGAAAACAACAATTTTGACTTAAATTGCACTAAATTTACTTAGATAAAATAATTTATTTGTAAATATGTTGAGGACTCCGCCAAAAACTGCTCAAGATGCGGAGCTGGACTCCGTAAAAGCTACAGATGGGGCTACCTCTCCTTCGGCAGGGACCTTTTCGGCATCCGCCACAAACGTCAGAAGGAGTGTAGGAGAGTGGGAGTCTGGGATACCCCAAAGCCCCACTCTCTCAAATAAGACTTTTTCGTTGGTGGTAAAATCTGGAAATCAAGGATCTCGAACCAGCCTAACGCCCCCGTCAACGAAACCCGCAAAGGTTGGGCACCCAAAGCTAAAACCGAAGACGGTGCGAAAACCTGCAACGGAAGCCAAGGGTACCCCAACCAGCTCAGATGGTTCAAACAGTTCTGACCTTGTGGCTGAGGCAAAGGCCTGCCTGGTGAGGGGGAAGCTCCACCTCAGCAACTCCGGCAATATCAGCAGAATTATAAAAAGCGGAGTTGTGGAGGTAATAGATCGCCTCTATCAGCTGGTCAAAGAGGCCTGTTCAATAAAAAATGAAAGAGGAAAGAGCCAGCCCGAAACAGAGAAGGAGGAAGAAGTATTGATAGGAGCAAAAGAGGCATTGGAAAGAATTTTAGAAAAACAGGCCGACTTGATAAAAGAAAACACGGAAAAAATGGAGACTCTGAGAGAATGCTTGGAGAGAAAGACGTATGCAAGCGTGGCGGCGGCGACTGCACGGGTGCAGATCCCAGCACACACCGCACTGCAGTCGGTAATCGTCACAGCGAGTGACGAAACGGAAACGGGGGAAGAAATAATGAACAAAATTAGAAAAGCTGTTAACGCAAAGGAAGGAGAAGTTATAGTCGAAAGAATTAGAAAGACAAAAGATAGGAAAGTAATTATAGGATGTAGGACTGACGAAGAAAGACAAAAAGTTAAAGAGAAAATTAGAAAAGCTGGACAAGACCTCAACGTAGAGGAGATAAAAAATAGAGACCCCCTCGTCATCCTCAGGGACGTACTTAAATATAATACTGATGTGGAAGTATTAAACGCCCTGAGGACACAGAACAAAGATCTTTTTAAAGGTCTAGAAGAGGAGGACATAAAGGCTGACATAGCCTATAAGAAGCACGCCAGGAACCCCTTAGCAAATCACATCGTTATGAGGGTCCCTCCGAAGATGTGGAAACGGATGGTCGAGGCTGAATCCGTGCACATAGATCTCCAGCGTGTAAGAGTAGCCGATCAATCGCCACTCGTGCAATGTTCTCTCTGTCTGGGATACGGGCACGGGAAGCGATTCTGCAAAGACACGCTGGAAAAGTGCAGCCACTGTGGGGGACCCCATATGAGAACCGATTGTCCAAGTCAGCTGGCCGGCGAAACCCCGACCTGCTGTAACTGTTTGCAGGCAAAACTGAACGACATTGATCACAATGCGTTCAGCCAAGAATGCACAGTGAGAAGAAAGTGGGAAGCGCTAGCCAGAGCCAAAGTGGCTTATTGCTAAGGTGGTTCCTGGAGTCCTTTTTGCCCCAGCCACTGTAAAAACCGCCATTAGGACCCCAATCAGAAATATACCATACGTCGTGGCGCAGGCAAACTTACAAAGGATGGAGCTCGCGACCAACGAATTGTTTGCGGAAGCCGAGAAACGCAAGATTGCTTTTGCGCTGCTCCAAGAACCGTACGTGGGTGGGGCTCGAAAGATGAAGGACTACAGAGGTGTCAGAATCTTTCAGAGCGCTGATCAGGGAGAGGGTACTGTTAAAGCTGCAATAGCAGTCTTTGACGATGAACTTGATGTCACGCAGTACCCTAAACTCACCACAAACAACATCGTAGTGGTGCGTATCCGGACCGGCGCTTGGGAGATTTTCGCAGTTTCCTTCTATTTCGAGCCCGATCCGAAACCAATAGAGCCATATCTGGAGCAGCTTCAGGCAATCAAGCAGCACTTTCGACAAAACATCGTTATGGGGGGCGACGGAAACGCGAAGAGTAGTTGGTGGGGTAGCGCGACTGTCGACCATAGAGGCGAAGAAATGGCGGGTGCCATACATGACATCGGAATGGAGGTGCTTAACGACGACACCACCCCTACATTTTTTACCGTTAGGGGTGGAAAAACGTACCAAAGCTTCGTAGACGTAACGGCTTGCACGGCGGAACTACTGGATCTTGTCGAAGACTGGAGAATCGATGAAACTGTGACGAGTTCGGACCACAATACAATAGTTTTCAAAATTAGGCTCACAAAATCCAAAGGTATACATATTAAAAGGACCACTAGATTATACAACAGCAAAAAAGCTAACTGGGGACATTTTCATGATGAAATGGTTCAGTTACTGGAAGAGAATAATATTAATATTACAGAATTTAACAAAATAGAAGACAAAAGCAAATTAGAGAAAGAAATAGGAAAATATATAAATATAATTATAGACTCGTGCAATAGAAATATACCTAAATTAAATTACAAAAATAAATTTAACTTACCATGGTGGTCCGAAAAGCTCGCCCAGTTGAAGAGAGAAGTCGCCACGAAGAAACGCAGGGTCCGCTGTGCAGCGCCGGTCCGAAGAAGTAAGGTCGTCGCCGAGTACCTGAAACAGAAAGAAATATATGAAATAGAAACTAAAAAAGCGCAGATAGAAAGTTGGAAAGACTTTTGTGGGAAGCAGGATAAAGAAGGACTTTGGGAAGGAATATACCGAGTCATAGGTAGAACTTCCAAACGACAAGAAGACCTCCCTCTGGTTAAGGAGGGAAAGTCGTTGGACCCGAGAGAGTCTGTCGCACTTTTGGCGGGGACATTCTACCCGGAGGACTTAGAAAGCGAGGATGATGCTCACCACCGACAAACCCGAAAATCAGCTTCCCAAGTAAACGATGCCCATGATGTAAAACATGATCCGCCGTTTACGCTGGAAGAGCTGAGGGTGACGGTGGAAAGTTTTAACCCAAAAAAGGCCCCCGGGGCAGATGGTCTTACCGCCGACATCTGCGGACGGGTTATAACGCGGGATCCACGATTGTACCTCGCCCTGACTAATAAATGTCTGGAACTTGGCTACTTTCCCATCATCTGGAAGAAGGCCACAGTGGTTGTACTGAGAAAGCCGGGAAAGGACGATTATACAAACCCCAAATCGTACAGACCCATAGGGCTCCTTCCAGTGATGGGAAAGATCTTTGAAAAAATGCTGGTTAACAGGCTAAAGTGGCATCTTCTACCTCGGATGAGTACTCGTCAATATGGCTTTACGCCCCAGAAAAGCACCGAAGACTCCCTCTATGACCTAATGCAACACGTACAAACAAAATTAGCTCAGAAAAAACTGCTGACTATGGTGTCATTGGACATAGAGGGGGCCTTCGATAGCGCCTGGTGGCCTGCTATTAAGGTTAGATTGGCTGAGGAAAAGTGTCCTATAAACATCAGGAAGGTATTAGATAGCTACCTCCAGGATAGGGAGGTTTGCGTGAGGTATGCTGGAGAGGAGTATTCCAAAAGCACCAGCAAGGGATGTGTCCAGGGGTCTATAGGTGGCCCAACTCTTTGGAACCTGCTTCTCGACCCCCTGCTTAAAAATTTAGAAAAAAGAGGGGATTATGCCCAAGCTTTTGCCGATGACGTGGTGCTCATATTCGATGGTGACACGGCTCTAGATGTCCAAAGGCAGGCCAATGCTACCCTTGCCTATGTTCAGGAGTGGGGTGTCAAAAACAAACTAAAGTTTGCACCTCATAAGACCAACGCAATGGTCATTACAAGGAAATTAAAGTATGACACACCACTCTTGAGGATGGGCGGGGTTGACATTGGCATGTCAACAGAAATAAAGATTTTAGGAGTCACAATCGACCAAAAGCTAACATGGAATAGCCACGTCTCAAATGTCTGCACAAAAGCTGTAAAAATATATAGAAGGCTCTCCACAGCGGCGAAAGTGAGTTGGGGATTACACCCAGACGTAATTCGACGGATCTACGTTGCTGTTGTAGAGCCGATTATAATGTATGCAGCTGGCGTCTGGGGACATTCTACAAAAAAGCTGGGGATACAAAAGCTTCTGAATGCTGTCCAACGAGGCTTTGCGCAAAAGCTTTGCAAAGCGTACCGAACGGTGTCCTTAAACTCGTCTCTGGTGCTGGCCGGAATACTCCCCCTAGACCTCAGAATACAAGAGGCAGCCGCCCTGTTTGAGGCAAAGAGGGGAGTGCCCCGGCCGGCACTAGGAGACTGGGTAGTGGAAAAAATGGTGCGGTATGGCAAAAAGCCACATCCTGCAGAGGCAATAGGCCCGAATTTCAAATGCCTAAATAACCAGCAAGAAGTTGAACAGCAAAATCATGGAGCAGTTAGAATTTACACTGATGGCAGTAAGATTGAGGGGAAGGTTGGAGCAGCACTGTCCTTATGGAAAAACGAGGCTGAGATAAAGACCCTCAAGCTTAAACTGCCATCTTACTGCTCCGTGTATCAAGCTGAACTCTTGGCTATAGAAAAAGCGACAGGGATAATGCTGCAACGAAACGAAGACTCCTTTTGCCTCTACAGTGACTCTCGATCAGCTCTGGAGGCAATTCAAAACGTAGCGTCCCTCCATCCTCTAGCCGTGGAAGCCCGAGATAACATTAGAGAGATAATGTTGCAAAATAAATCTCTGTCTCTCTTCTGGATTAAGGCCCACGTGGGGATTGATGGAAACGAGCGTGCAGATGAGCTTGCAAAGGAAGCTGCCCTCAGGCTAAAAACAAAACCGGCTTATGATTTGGTTCCGATTTCATTCGTCAAGCGGCAAATCCGTATGGAGACGCTTGAGGAATGGAATCGGAGATATAAGTCTGAGCAAACGGCAGCAATAACAAAAATGTTCCTCCCGGATGCTGTAGAAGCACATAGGGTAGTAAAGGGAATTGTGACGGACAAGGTCATAACTCAAGTGATGACGGGGCATGGTGGGTTCGCACGGGACGGATATCGCAAAGGCATACCGGATGACGAGAACCACGAAGTTGACTCCCTACCAGGTTCAGGCTCTGACAGGACACGGAGGTATTGCTGAGTATCTGTACAGGTTCAAGCTGAAAGAACACTCTGGTTGCGAGTGCGACTCTGACGTACCCGAGACGGTATGGCACGTGCTCCTCGAATGCCCTCGCTTTCTCTCCGCACGGCAGGACCTTGAATTTCAGATTGACAGGAAGTTAGTGGCAATAGATCTACACGACATCATAGAAGATCCATCTAGTAGACCACACTTCTTGTCATTCATCGAAAGGACCTTCCGAATTGCGGCCTCAAGAAATTCCACCCTAGAAACATCTCCCCCCGTAAGAGCTCATACACAATGTCCAACAGTCACTGCCACTCTAGAGGAGACCCCTACTCAGGAAACCTCTCTGAAAAGCGTAGCTATAGACCAACTTTTAGCTTGTGCTGACAGAGGGGAGCCAGGGATCCGTATACGAGGCGTGGCCCTCTTCATGGACAATGCAAAAGAGAGATTCGGAATAAGCTTTTGCCTCGCCTGGAATAAAAAAAAACGCGTTCGTTTGTCGCCGGGACTGGCATGTCTGCTGAACGGGAGCACCGCCAAGGTAACAATGAAGCGGAAAAGTTACGATGCTTTGCCAGTGTCTGAGGTGGCGGGTCACCGATGCCGACTAGTGCGATCAAACAACAAAACGATCGCACTGTTCGAGTGGGCAGACCAGACGCCTTTTGCGCAGGCTAGCTCGTTTCTCTCCAATTTGGCAGACAACCCAGACCACATCGCCAGAGTGATAAGCGTCGACGCTATGATGATTGAATACTCGAAGGGAGAAGTCACAGACCGGCTAGGTTGCACAAAGGCCTCTGAACATCATGAGGTCGTCGTGTACGAGGACAGGGGAGAAAACTTGAGTTATCTCAAGACCCCGATACACGGCAGCCCATGTGCAACGGACAGCTGGGGACATCCCGTTCCGAGCTCAAGCATCATTAGCGGTTCCGAAAGGGCTCAGCAAAAGGCAGCTGCTGACAAAGCCACATCACATCATAGTGGTAGCCGTGGGGATAGCGGAGGTCATGTCTCCGCTCTCCTGACGGCATTCAGCTCGGCAGCACAGAGCTTGTTCCGAATCACCCCTAAACAAAATCAGCCAACAGAAACTTCACCAGCGACTCTGAGGGCGACTTCACAGCCGCCGCAATCATCCCGGACGAAAGCCGACAAGGGACAAGTCAGTCCGCCCCGATTCATTCCTGCCTCGGAGCCATCACACCATGCCAGAAACGCCCTCCTCGAGTTTCTTGCCATTACGAGAGCGACTAGAACTGTCAACCTCAGGAACTGCGATAACATCATGCAGTCCTTTAGGTTAGACGACGAAAGCCTCTTAAGGGTGAGACTCAAGGAGGCAGAAGCAGCCATATACAATAATGACACCTCCCAAGTCATCAAGGGAACAATGAAAGGTCAGTATATGGCAGCGTACAGCGAGAAAAGTGGTTTTGTGGCACTGAGTGGAGATGGGACGGAGCGGACGGGAAACCCGAAGTACGTAACTCCACCAAACGACCCCATTGTAGTAATTGCCCGGTGTACCAAGATCATGCTAGATGACAGGATCCTCGAATTGGCGAAAACCATTGAAGGGAGTCCTGAAGTCGATGCACTGTGGGAAAACTGGAAGATTCCGAAAATACGATGGGTCAATGGAGTTCCAGGGTGTGGAAAAACAACCTGGGCGATTAGACACTTTGATGTGGACAAGGACGTTATTATCACCACAACATCTGAGGCAGCCAAAGATCTGAGAGAGAAGCTTGCGCACCGCATAGGTGACCTGGTGAAAACCAGAGTGCGCACCATGGCTTCGGTTCTCGTAAATGGTTTCAGCAAACGTGAGAATGTTATCCGCCTAATCGTGGATGAGGCTCTCATGAACCATTTTGGGGCCATTGTAATGGCTTCACGGCTGTCTGGTGCTAGCGAACTTGAACTCATTGGAGACGTCAATCAGTTGCCTTATATCGACAGAGAAAATCTCTTCGAGCTAAGGTATTGTCGCCCGAACCTGGTATCCAACATCAGCCAGGAGTGGTTGTGCTCACATCGGAACCCGATGGATGTCGCGTACGCGCTGAGGGAAATATACTCTGGTATATACTCGTCAGTTAGCCATATTAAGTCCTTGGAGCAGAGAAGGTATACCGGTGCGCACATACCCAGCACCCTCCCCAATACCCTTTTTTTAGTCTACACACAAGAAGAAAAGGAGACCCTCATCAACCAGGGTTACGGCGGAGGCACGGGGTCGCGCACGCTTACCATCCATGAAGCTCAAGGGCTGAAGTATGAGTCGGTTATCGCCATTAAAATCAGGGACCCAATGAGGTTGCATGAGAGCGTACCTCACGCGGTTGTCGCAGTCTCGCGGCACTCTAGGACTTTCATCTATTATGCCGATGACGAGCAAGACTGCATCAGTCTCTTTGTAAGGCGTGCGACGGCAGCGTCACCAAAGACCATCAGAGACTACAATTTGCAAATGGCGATTAAAGACCGAAACGCGGCGGTGATGGAGGCTCTGAGACGGGTGGATGAGTTGGGCCAAGTAGATTAAACTCACTTATTAAATTGTTATAACATTATGTGTATTTGTAGATGTTTTTAGTTGTGTTTATGTTTTATGTTTCATGTTTAAAATAATAAATGCGTGTATGCCCTGAGCACTCACGCTCACCCTAAAGCTTCTTCTTGCGGCGGCGTCATATGGCGGGTCGCCCTCTTCCCTAAAACATGGCGAGGAGAGCGACGGCTGGCGTGTGCGTCACACTCGTGAACGGGTGCTGCTTGCGGGAGCTGGATTGCTCGTGGTATACACGCTAATTGGACAAATTGTAATAAAATACTAACAGTAATTTTAAGTAGCTATAAGAAAAAATTCCTTCTGTACGTCATGTAGATTTTAAGATACAATTATGTTAAATCAAATTAAAATAAAAACAAGTTAAAAAAAGGCACGGACCCTGGTGTCTGTGGAGAGCTAATAATTAAGAAAAAAAAAAAAAAAAAAAAAAAAAAAAAAAAAAAACCTAACCTAACCTAACCTAACCTAACCTAACCCCATCCATGAAGCTCAAGGGCTGAAGTATGAGTATGAGTCGGTTATCGCCATTAAAATCAGGGACCCAATGAGGTTGCATGAGAGCGTACCTCACGCGGTTGTCGCAGTCTCGCGGCACTCTAGGACTTACATCTATTATGCCGATGACGAGCAAGACTGCATCAGTCTTTTTGTAAGGCGTGCGATGGCAGCGTCACCAAAGACCATCAGAGACTACAACTTGCAAATGGCGATTAAAGACCGAAACGCGGCGGTGATGGAGGCTCTGAGACGGGTGGATGAGTTGGGCCAAGTAGATTAAACTCACTTATTAAATTGTTATAACATTATGTGTATTTGTAGATGTTTTTAGTTGTGTTTATGTTTTATGTTTTATGTTTCATGTTAAAATAATAAATGCGTGTATGCCCTGAGCACTCACGCTCACCCTAAAGCTTCTTCTTGCGGCGGCGTCATATGGCGGGTCGCCCTCTTCCCTAAAACATGGCGAGGAGAGCGACGGCTGGCGTGTGCGTCACACTCGTGAACGGGTGCTGCTTGCGGGAGCTGGATTGCTCGTGGTATACACGCTAATTGGACAAATTGTAATAAAATACTAACAGTAATTTTAAGTAGCTATAAGAAAAAATTCCTTCTGTACGTCATGTAGATTTTAAGATATAATTATGTTAAATCAAATTAAAATCAAAACAAGTTAAAAAAAGGCACGGACCCTGGTGTCTGTGGAGAGCTTATAATTAAGAAAAAAAAAAAAAAAAAAAACCTAACCTAACCTAACCTAACCTAACCTAACCTAACCTAACCTAACCTAACCTAACCTAACCTAACCTAACCTAACCTAACCTAACCTAACCTAACCTAACCTAACCTAACCTAACCTAACCTAACCTAACCAGTACTCGCCCAGTTACAGTCAAACCAACACTAGCTCCGCGGAAAAAATTCCAATAAATAGGAAATTTTTGAGCTACGCGCTAAAAAGTGATGTGAAAAGTTTTATTTGTGAGTGACTCATAAGGATTCGTGTTGGCAGCCCTCTGATCCTGGTGGGGCTGGAGCAGGAAGGTCGAGACTTTGGAGAGGAATAACATCGAAGAGGTTAGTAAAACTCTTTTACCTGTATAACAACTAGAAAGGCCTAAAGAATATCTTTTAAACGACGTTTCGTCCAGAAAGATACGTCAGAGAACGAGCGAGATATAAGGAGCCAAAATACAGGTATATTAACCTAAAACAACCTCAAAAGCCACGCGGTTATATCTAGAAACACGAGGCGATAGCCGTCATCCACACGTGGTGCCTCCAAAGTCGACCCGAAGACTCCGCCCCAGCGAGCAGGGCAGATTGCTGATCATCCTGAAGACCATCATCAGACGTCAAGGTACCTTGAGGGAACTCCTGAACCGCTAGTCCCAGGATACCCGTGTTTGATCTTTTCGGGACCGGGATAGCGAGACCTCTTTAGCCCAGCCCCCTCCTTTTATTTCCACCCCCTCCGGAATTTCCCCCCCCCCCTTCATTACAGCTCCTCAGGCCACATCATCGGCCCAGTGACGTAACTCTGTCCCCCCACCCTCAAACCATTTAGCTTCAACATCAACCCTCCACCAAATTACCCCCTCCCCTTACCCTCCCCCCCCCCAAAAAAAAAAAAAATTCAAACCTCTAGTATCTCGTCCTCTCTCTTTTTTCCCCCCACCCCCCTAAAAAAATTACCTCACCCCCCCCATCCGTATCTCCGGAACCAGAAGAGATAGACCTATCAAGTTTGGTATCTCTAGAATCGGGAGGACGAGGGCAACATTTTGGCCCCACGGGAAACTCGATCCGAAAGTTTTGAAGTTTTGAAAAAAAAAAAAATTTTTTTTTTTTTTTTTTAAATTTGAAAATTTTACTGAGTTTTCACCCTCTTCGGCTCGACTGACCCCCCCCCCCCTCCAAACACTCTCTCGCCCCCCCACCAAAAATCATCTTCCTAGTTTATCAGCTCCTACCTCGCAACCCTCCCACCAGCACCCCCCTCAAGGTAGCACCTCACCCCCCCGAGACCCAACTTCGGAACCGGAAGAGATAACCACACCATACTTGGTATCCCTGGAATCGGGAGGAAGAGCTCTACAACTTGGCCCCTTTGGAGTCCCCATCAGACGACCTCACATCGCAGACCACGCAGAGCCACCCATCAGGCTTCTGGCGCGTCCCGGCAGTACAGAAGGAAGAAACCGCAGAACATCAGCGAGTTAAGTTAAGCTAAGTTAAGTTACTAACAAAGTAAATTAAGTATAGTAATAAGACAAATAAAAATAGTTAAGTGAGTTAAGCTACATAAGAATAGTTAAGTAAGTCATAAATAAATTAAGTAAAATAAAAGTAAATTCAGTAAGAAAATAAGTAATTAAGCAAGCCATTTCAAGTCCAAAAAAAATAAAATCAAGTCCCTAAATATGTCGAATCCTCAGACCTCAGATGTCACCCCCACCACCTCCGCTCCTGTGACCGCTAAATCAGTTGCAAAGTCACTGCACAGGAGAGTTTTAAACAAACTCACGTCGGCTAAGACCAGCAAGTCAGAGGTGACGAAGCCGACGCAACCCACCAAAAGGATTATAGTAAGAAAATCTGAAAGCGAAACCAAAGTACCTAGCGCGCCGCCCAGGACTCTGAAGGGGAAAAACCACCGCTCTAAGACTCCGGAAAACCAGCTACTGCCGCCACAAACAGCCAGCGACAACTCTGTCCTGGAATCGACATCGGTTCCGGACACGGCTTCAGCTCATGTTGCGGCGGTAGACAAGGTTAAGGATTGGGAGCAATGCGGGATTTCCCCTCCGAAGAGATTTGCCGTTGACGAGGCGTCGGACAGTGTGTCAATCATGTCCATCCCGACTCCCCCTGCCACGTGGAAAGGCCGAACCAGCTTGCTGGTTTCAGGCACCTTAAAGCGGACGGGAGTCGAGATGGACATGGCCACAAAAGTAGCTAACGACATGCTACAGAAAGGAAAAGAGGTGCTGGAGGCTTCAGGCAATATGAAACGTGAATATAAACTGACCGCGATAGAAAGCCTCCAGACTCTTTACGAAATCACACTTTCTCTGTCCGACTCCCGCCAGCGGCACATTGCCAGCCTGGAGCGGGAAAGAACACGCCACGCCACAGAGTTGCTGTCAGCTGAGAGGGGCCATCGAAGAGAAGTCACAAAAATTACTGATAACTTGACCAAGGAGATAGCACTCGCTAGAAGCGAGATAGCAGCAACACTCACCGAGACCAATGCTGTACGTGACTGGCTGGGATACGAGACGAGGGTGCCACACCAGCTCATTCAAGAAATCTCGGCATCGGTGAAGGATCTCAGTAACAAGATCAAAACCCTGACCAAAGACTCTATCGCAGGAAGTTCAACTACCATCGACCTGGAACCGATGAGGAGGGACTGCTCTGGATTAAAATCCGGAGTAGACTGTCTTCAAAGGCAACTGGATGAGCTCAGAAGGGACCTGCAGAGAGAACAGGACAGGACAGCGGAGATCCTCCACACTAGTGCCGAGACACTGGCATACCTCCAATCGACACCCCCCGCACCCCAAAATATGGAAAAAATTGACAACATTCAATGCATGCTTAATGAAATAAACAATAAAAAAGAAATTCAACCCCCTCCCCCCGGTCCAATCTCAATTAATATAGAGGAGCAAGTGCTCCCAATAACTGAACGTCTTGAAGCCGTGTCGTCGGAGCTAAGAACTATGCGGCACGAAAAATTCAATCAGCCCCCACCTGCTCTCAGCATAAACGCTGAACTTGCCCACGCGGAAGAGGGTAACTCCTCGAAAATGACCTACGCAAAGGCAGCAGCAAAACCCCCCACTCTCAAACCAAACCACACCCTGATAGTGTCCACATCGGATCCCGCCGAAACTACGACCGCTGACAAGTTAATTGATAGAATAAAAGTAGCGCTGGACACGAAGCTGACTGGAGCGAAGGTCGACCGAGTCCGCAAAGCAAGGAACAGAAAAGTTATCCTCAGCTGCGGTACCAAGGAAGACCTCTGCCTAATCAGAAGTCGTGTCCAGCAAGACAAATCCCTGAAGGTGGAGACTGCGAAAGCGGGAAACCCACTTATCATCATCAGGGACGTTCTGTCATTTCACACGGACTCAGATATAGTCGAAAACCTGTTAGCCCAAAATAAACACCTGCTACAGGAGGTAGATCTGAAGGAGAGCACTGTCAGGGTGCGGTATAGGAAAAGAGCTCGCAATCCCCACGAATGCCACCCGGTGCTGGAAGTCTCTCCACTAGTGCACAAGAGACTGACTGAGGCAGAAAAGGTGTACATCGGCCTTCAGAGGAGGCCGGTGCATGACCATTCACCATTGGTGCAGTGCACCAAATGTCTCAGTTTTGGTCACACTAAAGCAGTCTGCCGGGAGAGGGACGAGCTCTGCAGTCACTGCGGAAAGTCTCACTCCTGGGAGCAATGCAAGGCTAGGAAAGAAGAAAAGCCACCGCGGTGCATAAATTGCTCTACCGCGCAGCCAAACAGACCCAGTACAGACCTGGAACACAACGCTTTCAGCAGCGTGTGCCCAGAGAAGGTAAAATGGGATGGCATAGCGCGGTCAAGAATTTCGTATTGCTGAGGGCAACTTAGAGGTACAGCGATCAGTTCCCCGAAGAGATAGCGGTACAGGTTTGCGCTTCATCCAAGCAAACCTGAATCGCTCCAAGGAAGCAACAACAGAGTTGCTAAAAGCTGCAATGGATGGAGGAGTTTCAGTCGCCCTTGTCCAAGAACCCTATGTAGGGAACAAGGGCATCATGAAACAATACCCTGGAACTCGTATAATCCAATGCAGTCTAAACAGGCAAAAACCAGTCAAAGCAGCAGTCATCGTCTTCGGTGACAGGCTGGAGGTAATACATGACCCCCAGCTTGTCACGGAGACCGAGGCAGCTGTACTGCTGGTCAACGAAGGCCTGAAACTTGGAGTGATATCTGTCTACTTGGAAGGGAACCAAGACATTGATCCATACCTCGACAGGATTAAGGCATTCACTGGAAAACTAGCGACCAAAGATCTCATAGTCGCCGGAGACATGAATGCCTGGAGCCACTGGTGGGGAAGTACAACGTCAAATGAGAGAGGAGAAGCCGTCCACTCTTTTTTCAATGAAATGGGTTTGCAGATTCTCAATAGCGGAGACACACCAACTTTCGAAGTCATCAGAGGTGGCACGCGCTGCACGAGTATAGTAGATGTAACAACTTGCAGTGCGTCGCTTCTGGGGAAAATCGAGGGTTGGCAGGTAAACAGAAGTCTCACTACATCAGACCACAACGCTATCACCTTCACTTTACGATTAACAAGGGCCCTTGAACTCCTGAGGCCAATAACCACGCGTAAATATAACACCAGGAAGGCAAAGTGGTCAGACTTCATGTCACACCTAAAAACCTCCCTCGAGGAGAGGAACATAACGTCAACCGCTGTACAAGAGTTAGTAAGCTCAAGTGACCTTGAAAATATGATCACAAGCTATACAACAAGCATCCACGAAGCCTGTGAATACTCCATCCCAAAGCCAGGCCCGCGAAAGGGGAACCCAGTTCCCCCGTGGTATACGAAAACGCTTGATGATCTTAAAAGAGAGGTCCTCAGAAAAAAGAGAAGAATAAAAAACGCTGCCGCAGACCGAATGCAAACAGTTATAGAAGAGTACCAAGTCGCAAGAAAAGAGTACAAAGAGAATGCCGAAAGAGCCCAAACTGAAGGCTGGAAAGAGTTCTGCACTAATCAGCAGAAAGAAAGCATGTGGGACAAGATCTACAGAGTGATCAGGAAAACCTCGGTAAGGCAGGAAGACATCCTCCTGAGAGATACCGACGGGATCACTCTATCCCCGCAGCAGTCTGCAGAACTTTTAGCCAGGACCTTCTATCCCGACGACTCTGTCAGCACAGATCAGCCGTGCCATACAGAATTACGAGAACAGACAAGAGAATGTCCAATGGACCTTCCGAAAGATGACCCACCCTTCACGTCAGCTGAACTAGATTCAGTATTACAAACGCTGAATCCGAAAAAAGCCCCAGGACCGGACGGGCTTACTGCTGATATATGTGCCGCAGCCATTCAAGCCGAAAGGGAAGTTTTCATGGCGATTGCTAACAAATGCCTATCGCTACGTTACTTCCCGCAGCAGTGGAAAGCGGCACACGTGGTCATTATACGGAAACCCGGAAAAACCGACTACACACATCCAAAGTCGTACCGTCCGATAGGTCTCTTGTCTGTCCTCGGGAAAGTCGTCGAGAAGCTTTTGGTAGGTCGTTTTCAATGGCATCTCCTCCCAACACTCAGTAAGAAACAGTACGGTTTCATGCCCCAACGAGGAACCGAAGACGCCCTCTATGACCTGGTGGAGCACATTAAAGAAGGAATACACGAAAAGAACATAGTACTCCTCATCTCCCTGGACATAGAAGGCGCTTTCGACAATGCGTGGTGGCCCGCCCTAAAACATCAGCTAGCGAATAAGAGGTGCCCATCCAACCTCTACGAGATGGCATGCTCGTATCTCAGTGACCGAACCATCAAGGTAAACTACGCCAGAGCAGCACACGAGAAGGAAACCAGCAAGGGCTGCGTCCAAGGATCAATAGCAGGACCAACCTTTTGGAACGTTATCCTAGACTCGTTACTGCAACAGCTAGAAGCTGAGGGAGTATACTGTCAAGCATTCGCGGACGACGTCGTTCTCGTATTCACAGGCCAATCAAACACCGTAGAGCAGAAAGCCAACGAAACTCTGAACATGATTGTGGAATGGGGCAACAGCAACAAACTCAACTTTGCAGCACACAAAACCAACGCGATGCTGCTAACAAAACAGTTGAAGTACAATGCCCCGAACCTAATCATGTCCGGTGTTCGGCTAACCCTCGTCGAGGAAGTCAAACTGCTCGGTCTAGTGATCGACCGCAGGCTCACCTTCAAAGCTCACGTATCCGCACAGTGTAAAAAGGTAGCGGATATTTACAAACAGTTAGCGTGTGCAGCGAAGGTGACCTGGGGACTCAACAGCGAGATTACGAGAACGATATACGTCGCAGTGGTGGAACCCATAGTCATGTACGCCTCTAGTGTATGGGCGCAAGCGACAGACCTTGAAGTGAATAAGTCCCATCTGAAAACACTTCAAAGAGGTTTCGCCCAGAAAATATGCAGAGCATACCGTACTGTTTCCCTCACGTCAGCACTGGCACTCTCCGGTCTACTTCCTATAGACCTGAGAATACAAGAAGCCGCAAACCTGTACAGAGTAAAGAAAAACCTCTCCCCACATTACCTCCTACCGGATATGGAGCTCGAACGAAATGTCAGTTTTCTGGACCAGCCACATCCGTCCACACAAACATCTGTGGATTTCGAGCTCCTCGACAACATTCCGAACCAGGTAGACGGACCCCAAATCTACACAGACGGCAGCAAAATTGAGGGTCAAGTAGGCGCTGCCCTTACCTGGTGGGAGGATGGAAGAGAGGTTAAGTACTCCACTTTTAAGCTCCACTCCGAATGCACGGTCTTCCAATCGGAACTTTATGCACTTTACCAAGCGACTCAATTGATTAGATCGAGCAAAGACCCTCTGGTCAGTGTTCTGAGTGACTCTAGATCGTCACTCGAACTGCTACGAAATCATAAAACGAGCCATCCTCTGGTGAAATGCATAAAGGAAAACATTGGACAGATCTGTGCAGAGGGAAGATCCGTTCGTTTGTTCTGGTTGAGGGCGCACGTGGGAACCGCTGGTAACGAGAGAGCCGATGAGCTCGCGAAATCAGCGGCACTCACCGCAGCTTCCCGGGACTATGATAGGATCCCCCTGTCCTACGTCAAAAAGAAGATCCGCGAGGAATCAGTCCGGAAGTGGCAGGACCGGTATGAGACCTCCAACCAAGGCACAGTCACGCAAAAGTTCCTCCCGGATATCGCAAAGGCATACCGGATGACGAGAACCACGAAGTTGACTCCCTACCAGGTTCAGGCTCTGACAGGACACGGAGGTATTGCTGAGTATCTGTACAGGTTCAAGCTGAAAGAACACTCTGGTTGCGAGTGCGACTCTGACGTACCCGAGACGGTATGGCACGTGCTCCTCGAATGCCCTCGCTTTCTCTCCGCACGGCAGGACCTTGAATTTCAGATTGACAGGAAGTTAGTGGCAATAGATCTACACGACATCATAGAAGATCCATCTAGTAGACCACACTTCTTGTCATTCATCGAAAAGACCTTCCGAATTGCGGCCTCAAGAAATTCCACCCTAGAAACATCTCCCCCCGTAAGAGCTCATACACAATGTCCAACAGTCACTGCCACTCTAGAGGAGACCCCTACTCAGGAAACCTCTCTGAAAAGCGTAGCTATAGACCAACTTTTAGCTTGTGCTGACAGAGGGGAGCCAGGGATCCGTATACGAGGCGTGGCCCTCTTCATGGACAATGCAAAAGAGAGATTCGGAATAAGCTTTTGCCTCGCCTGGAATAAAAAAAAACGCGTTCGTTTGTCGCCGGGACTGGCATGTCTGCTGAACGGGAGTACCGCCAAGGTAACAATGAAGCGGAAAAGTTACGATGCTTT